>CM062806.1:527202856-527692856 GCA_031772625.1 Pinus tabuliformis | reverse complement strand
CTTTTCATGCTGATCAACGGAACCACTAATACCAGCTGAAATTTTAGTCTTAATGAACATCATGCTTAGACGATTGGATCGCTCCCATCGTTCATAAAGCGTGATGTCCGCTGCAGTGCTGGTTTCAGTGAGTGCCGATGGTTCATCTTTCCTAATAGCATAATCTATGTCCATCCACCCTAAATGAAGGAGAATCCTCTCCTTCCAAATCTTATAGTTATCTCCCTTGAGTTCGGGAATGTCACAACGAATTTCAGAGAAATTTGCAGGTTGTACTACTGCATTAAAATTAAAAATCACATGCTTATGTTAAAATTGAGGCTTAATAAACTTTCATGTTTTACCAATGTAAATCATGCTCAAAAAATTGAATCTAATGATATAAAAAATTGCCTGTGGGCTAAATTTTCAATTCAAACAGATTCAATAAAACTTTATGATAAAATTTATTAATTCATAACTCCTGTGGGTAGGTTATGAAATTTTATCCTAATTAATTACATAAATATAACAAAAATTCTTGTGGGATAAAATTTATTATATTCAGTGTAATTAATTACAATTTAATATCTAAATAATCTTTATGTGATCTAACCAATCAAAATATATAATTTTATTTAATTAAAGATGCTGTGGCTATTCTCTAATTAATTAAAATTATATGGATCACTAGACATTATTTTTTGTTGCACAAACAAAACTTAACCAGAGAGGAAAAATAATGTTTACTGAAAGGAGTAAGTCAAAATGACATTTTAAATAAACTCCATATAACTGTAATAATTCTCCCGCAAAATTAAAATTAAGGTTAAAGCAGTCAGCATTACCGTAAATGACTACAAATTGATTGTTCAATTTGTAAACAAAACCCGGAGATTGACTAAAGCAGCATTGATCTACTTTGCACTTGCATAGCAAATGCAGTTCTAAGGCTAGCTGGCTTGACTTCAGGCTCCGTCCTTAAGTTTATAAAACAACAAAAATAGACCAGCAAACAAGCTATTTTGTTCACAAGATAAATAAAATTAAAATTAAATTTAAATTAAATTTCAACAACGCTAAATCTGAACTTCATGCGAAATAAACATAGAATCAAAAAATTGAATGCCCAAATGAGAAATAAACCATTTCTTATTTCTTCTTTAATTGCAAATGTTCATTAATATAAATGTAAGTTCAGCGTAAATTTTACAATAAATATGTAATCAATTATAAAATTTACAGAGCGCCATTATTCGATAATGATGGGATCAGGAGACACAGCTAATGAATTCGAGAACCATCATATAAACATATATTGAATAGCATGGCACACGCTAACACACAAAATTGTGCAAGTCTTTAAGGCTGCTAACTGCACCACTAGATGTGTCAGCCAGAAGCCTTGCTATATAAAGACATCCATTTGAAAATATGGGCCAAGCTTACTCTTCCATGCATATATCAATAATTCTAATTGCAACGTATGGACCAGCTATAAATTAACAAAGCTATTGTTTTTAACATCTTAATATTCCCTTCATTTTTTTTTATTTTTTTTTATTTGTTTCCGTAGTTTTATTTTTGACATTGACACAAATGCCAGCTCAGGTTGCATTTGTCTTGATATTTCGTCCTATCAGATGTGCTGAAGTAGATAATGTGTTGTCTGGCATTTATTTTACCGGCCACATGCATATTTGTTAATCAATGTCAGTTTCCACATAAGCAGAAACATAAGATGTTGGCGATCATATCTCTACACAACTAAATTTTATCATTCAGCCCTGAGTATCAAAATTCCAGATATTGGATAATGGAGCCTGCGCAATCACTTGCATTGGCGTCGTCGTCGTTCTCGCCATTGAATTCGTTAACTGGATACACGAATTATGAGGCCATGAAGAATAATACTTCACTTGCCTCCCGCAAGTCTTATGAGAGCTAGAGCAACTCTAATTCGACTTTAAACAATTTTAACCCGTAGGTAATTTTAAAATAAATTTGCACCCAAATCATTTTAACCCGTTCTTTATTCTGAGACATTCTATAAATTTTATCCACTCAGTAAAACGAGAATGGGCTGAGAAAAATAAATCCCCAAAACCAAAAACCAATTTCTCAAGGAGGCCGGCTGTTCAAGAAATAGGCAAGAATAAAGCCCAGCCGAAATACAAAGAGAATTTTGTTCTGCCGAGTCCAATTGATTAGAACTCAGCAAGAACAACTCCAATTCGATCCAATCGAAGACGGATTAAATAATATAACGTGAAGAGAAAATCAAAGAAATTTGTTGGCCGCAAATATTTATAAGTAAATCTCACACCAAGATAGAGGTAAATAGTGGCTCTGATACCAAATGTTAGAAAATTATAACAACGATTCTGCATGCGGAAAAAATTCAATGAATCGTTGAAACTTAATGCCCAGGGATAGGAATTACCTCCAGCCATTGGTGAAACTCTTGATGCAACTTCTTTCTGAAAATCACGCTCCAGCTATCCAAGCAAAAGGAAAAGAATGCAGAAATTCTGAAGGCACTTCCAAGCTCTGCTATCTCAGCTAGATGGTGTGAAAAACTGAAGGGGATTGAGATGCAAGCTTGGGGACCAAACAAATGAATTTATAGCCAAGCTTCCATCAAGCTTCTGATAGCTATGTGTCAGATGTCCCACGGATCAAGGCAGAGAACTCCAGATGGAGTAATGGACCACTTCAGTAGCTCCCAACAATAAATTTATTAACTGCAGTTGATTTCCTTAACTTAAGGAAATTACTGCAGTTGGTTTCTATAAGTTAAGGAAAGACTGCAGTTTAAATTCCATAATTGTAGGTAGCAATTGTGCAAAAAATTAATGGAGCTTAACAATGAGAGCTAGCAAAGAGACAATAGAACTAGCGTTGGGTTAGGAGAAGGCAGATCTGGGCTTAGGAGTCCCAAAACTTGAAACCCTTATTCTCAAAACAAAAAAACAAAAAAACAAAAAAAAAAAAAAATTGCTTCAGATCTTTAGATTTATTGCAAAATCTTTAATGGTCGGCCTTCTAAAAAAATTTGGGACAAGATATTGCCCTCCAGGACCTAGATCTATCACAAAACCCCTAGATCTGCTTCAAAAAATCTCAGATCTGAAGATTTTCTTGGTTGATTTCTCAAATTTATTCCTGCACACAATCTTTGAGCCCAAATCTTGCCCTCCAGGGTTTAAATCTAACTCAGATCTCAATATTTTCTTGGTTGATTTCTCATATCTATTCATGCACACAATTTTTGAGCCTAGATCTTGCCCTCCAAAATCTAGATCTAGCTCAGATCTGAAGATTTTCTTGCCTGATTTCTCAGATCTATTCCTGCACAAGTGAAAAGAGAAAAACCCAATACTCAATATGTACAAAATAGAGAAAATCCCAAAAACCCAAGTGTTAAAATTCAAAATTATGTTACAAAATTTCAGATCTACACAAGTAAATAAAAGATTTATACAAATAATTTATAGATTTATAAAAATAATTTACAGATCTATCAGATCTGCGAAGTATAAGTCCTACTCCGCTCCCAGATCTGATAATCTAAGGCTCCTAATAGCTAGATCTATCAAAATTTCCAAAAAATATTTAAAAGATTTTGAAATTTTAGAGAGGTACTAACCCAAAAACACCCTGCAGAAAAAAAGATTATCGTTATATAAATCCTAAGGCTTATATGAAGTAGGCTCTTCAGAAAATGTGTGTTGAGAGTTGATTGGTCCAACCGAAGACTATCCCCAAACGCTCAATGAGAACTTGAGAGATCTTCTGCAAACACTAGATCAACCATCAAATCAAGTAGATAAATAGAACAACAATAAAATTCTGAAGAAATAAAGATACCTACTATTTCAATCAAAATAAAAAATGTTACCCTAGATCCAACAAACTGAATAAGATACCTGTATTCAGATTATTATAAGAGAGTTATTGATTGATAGTTTTCACATAATATTAAGCAGAAACTAAAAAAACGTTACCATAAATTCATGAAGAGGAACACTACAACACGTTGAAACCCCAAAGACTTTTGCATTAATTCAAAAAAGTATACAAGAGAGCTTGAGAGCTTAGTACACGATCAAGAGATTGGATGGACTGACTGACAAATGACCTCCTATTTAAATATAAATCCTCCAACGGCTAGTTCGAGTGATCCTCATTAAAGCAATCTCGACCGTTGATGAGGATTAAAATTTCTTTTAATCTCATCCGTCGAAATTATAAATTTTTGAGGAAATTCGAATTTTTCAATTAAATGCATTTTAATTAACTCAAAATAAAAAATTTGAATTAATTTTCTAAAAAATTTGACTTTGACTTAAACCCAATGGACCAAAGGCTTAAAAATTAGCAAAATAATTAATTTACCTCAGTCCTGGGACCTTTTAAAATTTGAATTTTAAGGACCTACGAATTTTGCCTTTGGAAAATTTAAAGTTACCTAGAACCTATAATTAATTAAATTTATGGCTTAGGATTTTAATTATTTTTGGCCAAAAAAATTAATTAATTAACCTATGAGGGGATAAATTATTTTTCGAACCCTCAAGACACTTTACATCATCATTTTCATATATTTTACATCACAAGGGGGAAAACCCATCTGAAATAGACCCTCACAAACTACCCATTTCTGCGACACAAATATAATCCAACATACTAAGCAATTTGTAATAAAATAACCTAACCAAATAGTAAAGAATAATAAGATTATTCCCAAATCGCTTTTACATAGACTCGATCTATAAAACTAGGACTCGCCAAAGATCCCAATGACAAAATTCATTCTGGCTTTGGGGTAAGACTGAAGGAAAACTCTGTCGACCATCCAAGAATGGATCGGTGAAACAAAAAACCTCCCGGAATGTAGATCGTCCTCAGAAATATAGGTTTACCTAGGCAATTACATACATGACACAAATCTGTTGAAATTATTTACATCATATACATGCAGAATGGGTTTACATTATAACATGACAATCAAGTTGAGGATGAAAGCTGGACAACATGGACACATCGATCAGGCGCTATACCTCTTGTAAAAAAAGGGGGTGTACTGCTATGGGTCGTTGACATGTAATGGTCAATTGGCATCATCAACACAGCTTGGATCACCTACAACAAGAAGATTTATGCTCATATGTGTGGAGAAGTTCCTTTGACCAGTGGAGTTTGATTGTCTTTGACTAGCATTGACCATGGCATATTCTGCCTGCTTTGACCTAGAATCTCTAACTGAGTGAAGGATGAATCTTTTGGGAATATTCTGGGCATCTTTGACCTATCTCAACCAAATATTTGAAGCAAGAAAATTGGATGTTCACCGCACTGTTGACTGGCTTTGACCACAGGTCAAATAGCGCAGTTTGACTAAACTTTTTTGTGGAGTAGCAGGGCCAAATTTTGGCCACTTTGACCAGATTTGACTTGTGAGCATAACTTTGACTTTCTTTCTCTCCTTTGATTAGTTTGATTTGGAATTTGGCTTGGCCAATGTAATGATATTTTGAATGGAATTCAAAGGTACAAATTGATTGAATTGGACAATTTCTCCTCAGAAAAGTTTGTTGGGTTTTTCCCCTGGTTTTGTGGTTTTCTCAGGGTAAATTTATGGTTGAAATTTCCTGAAGTGTAATTGCTTAATGATCTAAGTGTGTTCAAGAAGTAATTGTATCATCTGAAGTAAATATCTGGCAGAAAATTTGTGCTTGTCTTAATTGCACTATAAAATCAACATCTATTATGATCTTTTTCCCAAGTCTAACTTGGGAAAACCACATTGATTAATTAATTGATTAACATTGGCCACTGAGCTAAGGTTGTCTAAGGAAAAGTGAATTATTCACTTTAGTGACTTAGATCTAATCTCAAGTGGGCTAGAATTTAATCCTAGCCATCCATCACTTGGGATATTAGGGTCTGAGATCTAACTTAATCAAGAATTATAAAAGACACCCTAAAGGGAGGAAGACACAACTCAAGTGGCAAGTGAACTCCAAATTTGAGAGAGAGGTTTCTCAAATGATTGAAAGACTTTACGCTGAAGAGAAGGAAAAGTTACAACAGAAAATTTTCAAAAGGAGACTCAGTGGATGGGAGGAATAACATGTTGAATTTCTAAGCACAAATTTTGCTGAAGCCATACATGTGGAGCAAGAGACTGCAGTGAGGCCATGTGTGTGAGGAAAGGGGCTTGCCCAGGAGCAACACGTGTGAGGATAATCTGCAGAAAGGCCACATGATTAAGGGAGATCCAATTGCTAGTCGCATGAGTGAAGATCTGACCACACTTGTGAGGACAGATCCACATGGGTTGTGTTACCCACCAAAATGGGTAACCCTATAAGAGAAAACGTTCCTCCTATTCTTGACATCCAACCGATCAGCAGCATAGCAAGCAGCCCTTGACAGCCACGACTAACCAATGATATGCCATCATTTTTTCTGCCACTTGCAGCAGCCATATGCTTCTCACCCATCCGACATGAGCACATGGACGAAGGTGGGCTTCTACTTAAAAGGTACTTTAATCATTTTGCAATCGGGTACTTATGCTTGTTTGCTTTTGGGCATTTTATATGGATTATTGGGTGATCTAAAAAAAGGATGAGCTTTGACGATGATATTGTTCTCTAAACTTAAATGGGGGGTTAATCTTCGATCCTAGTGTTGATTTGTGTAGCTTAGAAGGTACTCCCACAACCCTAGGGTACTGGGTTTGGGAGAAGTTGACCACAAGGGCTTTGTGGGCAAGTGTACCCAAGCAATGGGCTTTGGACCCAAAGTTGTGGGCAAAGACCCAAGAGGAAATTATTTGTTTAACCATCAAAATCAAGTGGGGCACCCTTGAAGGGCTAAGGGGCATTTAAAGGTTTGATGATGTGACGAGATCAAATAAAAGAAACCTACTTTATAATGTTAGTTGGGGTTGTTATCAAAAGTTCAGGTCATCCTAGGCTTGAATGTTGCCCCTTGAGCGCTTATCGTTGCCCTCATGGAAGACTAAAAGTTAATGTGGTTGAGACCTCATTTGATCATCCACAAGTGCATTTTCTTCTCAAGAAAAGACATAGCAAAGGAGGCTTCATATCTCAAGAGCCAAGCTAGATAAGGAGCAGAAAGAAGAATCTTGATGTTGGTCTTTTGTCTCATGTTCTAGTAAAGGTTAAAGGAGGAAGGTTGGTCGTGATCTGAAGAAGATTATGTGGTAAATTTCTGCACATACGACCTGTGGAGTATCTCAGAAATAGGGTTTGAATTATCTCTGTGTTCAGATTTGTGTTAGGACCAAGTTTCCCTACCTCTATTCATGAGGGTTGAGAAATTCTTTGAATGAGGACGTAAGCTATTTTGGTTGTGGAATAAGGACCGAGTTGAAGTAGAGGAGAGCGAAGGGAATAGGGTCATATACGCTGAATTTTGGGCAGTAGTAATGGAGGAATGAGGGCCGAAGTTTTTTGGGGTAGGACACAGAAATAATAACAATCTAAACTCTAAATTAGGGATGAGTTTGATCATCACAGGAACAAGATCCTTGAGACTATGTGGAGGCTAAAAGGAGGATAAAGAGGTCGTGTCTTTGTGGAGAAGAATCGCTAACGTGGAAGATTGTTCCTAAAGGGTTTAGGACAGATGATTAAGTTCCCTAGTTCAAGACTTCTTTAGCACAAGATTAGTCCCCAAGTTTTGTCTCGTCGCGGCGTTTTTTTAGCATGAGTGTGAGGGTCGAGACCCTAAGATGATGACCTAATGTTTTTGTCCATAGGGAAGCATTCCTCAAGTGATGATCGTAGATGTTACAGTGGGAATAGAGGGACGCAATGTATCTCTAGTACAGTTGGAAGGGTGGACAGAGATGTGTGTAGAGAAAATGTGAAAGGGGCTATCTTGAAGTGAAGAAAGGAAGCAAGATTTGCAGATGTGGAGGTTTGTTCAATAGGGTTTTGGACAGAAATTGTTGATGCCCAAGTAGAGAAATGTTGGAGGGTTAATATCACTATTACGAGGTTGTGCATTGGTTGCCCTAGTTTAGTCATTGTTAATTTTAGGTATGTTCTAAGCTTAGAGCAACTTATTTCAATTTTCACAGTTAGCTCAATATCTTTTCTAGATTAGCAATCACATCAGCATAATAGTAAATTGCAGATAAAACATAAACATAAATCGCAGAAGACAAGCCAAGACAAGAGGACACAAGATGTGGCGCTAGCCAGGGACAAACCCCAATGTGGGGAAACCTTTGATCAATTTTTCTTATATGTTCTTCAATAATTCAGCAGAGAGAGAGATAGTACATATACAATAGAAGTCAACACTTTGACTTATCTAAATAAGAGCATAGATCATCTCTAAGAAGAGATGATACATGAGGTAGCTGAACTCAATTGAAGACATGTTGCTTCAACCCATTCTCCAAGGTGACTCCATCGCCTTGTTGCACCTATCACTGTGTCGCATCATGCTGCACCCCACTGTGTCGCATCATGCTGCACCCCATTGTGTCGCATCATGCTACACCCATCATCACTATGTTGCATCTCATCATGTTTCACTAATCATGACTGTACCCATCATTGTACTATTGCACTATGTTGAGCTCTTCATTGCACTATGTTGCACCCAATTGTAGGTTGCAATACCTCATCATCCTACTGCTGCAATACCTCATCATTACCATGTTGTCCCATTGTTGCACCAATGTCTAGCAATATTGATCTACACCATGTTGCACTATACATCATGCTATGCATTGTTGCTCCTTTCTGCACTATGTTGCATTGTACAACATGTACTCATTGTTGTCCCATGTACCATTGCTACAGCAAGTATCATTGTTGTTATGGCTGTGTTCTGGTTAGGGCGTCGCTGTGGCCCATGTCAGCCCTAAAACATACCCAATTAAGCCTCCAACTTGGCTCCCACAAGCTGTTGAACAAATTAATCCAAATTTGGTCACAACAATGACCCAACACATCACACAAACTGCTACTCCAAGTCTTCTTTGTTGCTATTGTGATAGTGATTGGTTAGGGCACCTCAAACTACTGCAACAACCCTCAAATAGTCAACCAAACAACCCTTAATCTTTGCAGCCTACCCTAGTGTGAACCCTCTACCTCCACGCTAAAGATTAGGGCACAACATGACCCAAAACAGCCCACACTATCCCTTGTTGTGGTGGTATGGCCTACGGCCTACCACACAACCTTGTTGTAGCTTACGGCCTCCTCCAAAATGTGCCCAAACAATCACCCAATTACCAGTGTTTCACTCCTCCTCTACTTGGCCTAGCAACCTGCCCTCTCAACCCTAGAAACAACCTCTCAGATCTGTCTCAGCCTTAAGACAGTCACCAAATGCACCTCGGCCTCCTGTAGCAACAATCTGGTCACCTGAAATGGCCTGCGGCTAGGGCATCATAGACCTGCAACTAGCGCAGGATAGACCTACAGCTAGGGCAAGATAGAGCTGCGTATTAGGGCAGCGTGTATAGGTCTCCTAACCCGTGTTATATCTCCATGCTTGGACTGCGACTAGGAATCCTTTAGGCTGCTTATAGAAGTAGGGATCTTCTCTCTTGGACTGCGGGTAAACCATCCTCTTAAGCACTGCGGCTAGGGCAGTTTGTTTAGCCTCCTTTCCTCCTGCATCTAGGGCTTCATCCTCCTAGATTTCTTTTCCACTAAAACCCAAAACAAGTGGAGAGAAAATCAAGAGTGAAGTGTGTGTCCTAATGACTCTCATGCCACTTCCTTTTATACTAAAACGTTGAGCATACATGGGGGTTATTTGGTTGCTGGCCGACCTTGAGGAATTGTCCCATAACACAAATAAATTAATATCTTTATGAATACTTATCGGAGTCACATGATCTTTAGATCAATCCTACACCTCTCGATCAGAGGAGTCCAAGAAAAATATCAGCTGCCATAAATAAGATGACCCACATGGAGTTCGGCCCTAGTTGCCAATTTTAACAGTCATCCAATGTGGAGGAAGGGTTTATGTGTGCACTACCAAGTAAGCCCCAAGTTCAGTGATATAGAAGTGGTCTTATCATTGTGTGAGGACTGATTGTGTGTTGCCCTAGTTCAGTGAATGCAACGAGGCATTTCAGTTACAAGAAGGTTGATTATGCAAGACGTAGGTTTGTCATTCTTGGTTCAGCAAAGAGATAACAAGAGGGTAGATTTGTGGAAGCCCTAATTCTATGATTTGGAGCAGCATATCAGAGATAAGAGGGCAGAAGTTGAAGTCCCTACGAGTTGGCTATCTTGGAGGAGCATGAGAGCAGCTAGAGAGCAATTTGATGAGCCTATATTCAATCATTTTGGAGCATCCAAGAGAGATTGATAGTGCCAGTTTGAGCAGTTGAAGATGCAAGCAGATCTGGAACAGCAAAACTACTTGTGAGCAACATAAGAGGTCGCAAAGGACATACCAGATGTGCTCAAGGTACATGGACCAAAAGAGTTGAGTGAGCGCTCCTTCAGCAAGTAATTCAAGTGTACTTTGTTCAGGGGCAGATTGGTAGTCAAAGTTGTTGACTCCAAGCCCTAGTCATTCTTGCTGGAAATATTTAGGGAGGGTTGAATCAGTATTTCTTTTCAATTGTTATATTTACCAGTTAAGATTCTTCACAATTATAAACAGAGAAATAAATAATAAGGATTTTATTATAAATAAATGAGGATACCAATCCTCCTTTACAAAATTTGAGTACAATGATATTTGAGGTCACCAACCCTTTAATCTTCCAGGCTCCAACCTGTTGCCAAGCACCAAGTTGGATTTTTGTGAGGCTCCAACCTCTAGGGCTCCAACCCTATCCTTTTCTGATTTAGAGGCTCCAACCCCTAGGGCAGCAACCCCTCAGTTTTCTTAATAAAGATAGATAAGTCATAAACCTTGTTCTGCTCTAAACATGTCTATTTACTTGAATGGAGTATAGCCAGATCTGTCTCCTGGTGTTGCAGGACTTTCCCTTACATTGATGATCTGAGGCTTCCTTCACACCTTCACGCGTTAGTTCTTCTACCAAGCTCCTTCACAGAAAAGTCTACAAGGCTGTCTTTTATTTATCTGAGCCTTTCACAAACCTGAGACAGAGATAGGAACTAATCTGAGCTACTAATCAAACCTCCACCGGAATGTTCTTCAAGTCAAGGTCTGCACCTCTGTCGAGCTACAAAAGATCCATTTCTTTGCAAATTCGTTGTAGCTCCGAGCCACTCACAGACACCTATTTCGCTTGGTCTGACTCTTCTAAATGTTATTGTCCATAGAACAAGACTTTACCCAAACTGAAGATGTCCCATAGGTCCGAGCTTTTACGGCTTTATCTGTTTCAAATATCTAGTAATCCTTCTCGGCCTTTAACTCTCCTATCCTTTTCTCTTTCAAGTTCATGATTTGTAAATTGTATCTCCCTCTGTGATGGAAGATCAAGATCGATCCTTGAAGTGAAGTATTTGACTTGTATATATACAAGTTTCTTCAATAGGAAGAAGACACGCTCATCGAAGGAAAAGCCGACTTATGCATGAGGTGGAATATTAAAAATATATCGGAAGGGGTCTTTTTCTAATATTTAACCAAATATAACATAGTCTTGTTATTTATGGAAACCACATAACAACATAGGAGATGCTATAGCCACATTATAATGGATGTCGGGAGGTCCCACATGCCACGTCATCACTTTAATCCCACATATCGCAACTTCATGAATATCGGAATTCAAGTTGTGCACATGCTCTAACTTCCGATATCAATATCGTCGATATTCCTATAACACATATCGCCTCAACTTCTGACGTAGAGGATGCGATATTCCAATAAACTCGTTTTGATACTTCCAATCGAGTCCACATCATGCTCTGACCATTGATGGATGCGATATTATGTTAAATTGTTTTGTGAGTCCTATCGGGTCCGCAACATATATCTCAATTGGAGGTTTCAACGTGACACAGCTTTAAAACTAGCAATGTGGCAATGTGATATTACGTTAAGGCATGTTGTGATGGAGTAATCGGGTCTGCAACACATATTGCAATCGGAGATTTCAATGTGACAATGGCTTTAAAACTTGCGATATGGCAGATGTGGTATTACATTGAAGCCGTTACAATAAACTCAATCGAGTCCACAAGACATATCGTAATCGAAGATCGGCGGATCTAATTAGAGGTCTCATTTCAAAAACTCCGATAAAGGGCGAATGCGATTTTACATTTAAGATGTTATGATAAACTGATCGGGTCCGCATATTTGCAGTTCAGATATCGGAGGTCCCATTCAAATCAGAGATTGGAGTCGGAGTTTCTGAGTGGTAACACATAAAGGCGTCCTTCTCTTTGCTCCTTCGATATCGTTTATCTTCCCTTTAGCTCATTCTCTTGGGCGTATGCGGTCTTCTCACTATCTTCTTCTTGACTTGGCTCTTGTCTTGACTTCTGATGGCTTCTCTTTGGCTGCTTCTCTTGGATCTGCTCCTCCTTGGCTTGTTGCTCCTGCTCTTGACTTCCGATGGCTTCTGATGGACTACCTCTTAGATCTTGGCTTGTCGTTCCTACTCCTTGGGTCCATTGCTTCTATTTCGTATATTGATATGGCCATCAATGACAACACTGCTATCTCAACAACCTTCCTCTTTGTCATTTGTGGCAATATACTCCTTTTCCTGGATCCTCTCCTTGTTGTAATCTCTCCCCCTTTGGCACCAATAGAAAATGGGGTGCCGAAGTACCCCTCCTATCAAGTTGCTCCCCCTGTCAAGTTGCTTCTACTCTAGTCAATGTGTTCTCTTAATGTGATGCAAGAGCAATGACCCCCATCTTTTGGCAAAGATGTTCAAATGCTTCTCGTGGTAGGGGTTTTGTGAAGATATATGCAATCTATTCCTTTGTATTTACATATTCCAACTTGACATTCTCTTCAGCAACTTGTTCACAAAGAAAGTCGTATTTGATTGGAATATGCTTGGTCTTTGAGTGCATAACCGGATTATTTGAAAGACTAATGGCACTGGTATTGTCACAGCAGATGGTGATTAGTTGATTAGTCTCTATGTTGACATATTTCAATGCTTCCTTCATCCACAATATTTGTGTACAATAGTTTGCAGCAACTATATATTCAGCTTCAGCTGTGGAGAGAGATATAGAAGACTTTTTTTTGTTGAGCCAATATACTAGACAATCTCCCATGAAGAATGCATTTCCGCTAGTACCTTTTTGATCATCTACGCTTCCACCCCAATCAGCATCGGTGTAAGCTATCATGGTAAGAGTAGTGCTTTTGGGATACCATTGACCAAAATCGAAAGTACCTTTCAAGTATCTGAGGATTCTCTTTGCAGCTAACAAATGACATTGCTTAGGAGCTTATTGAAATCTTCCCACCATTCCTACTGCTTGTATAATGTCGGGTCGTGTAGCAGTTAAGTATAGGAGAGCTCCAATGATGGACTTGTAAAGAGTTGCATTTATCGAGGGGATTCATCATCTTTGCTCAATTTTCAATTTGTGGTCATCAGTGTGCTCATAGGTGCACATTCTTCCATCCCATACCTTTTAAGCAGGTCTTTAAGGTATTTTGCTTGCGATATGAACATGCATGTTGTAGTTTGAGTTAATTGTCGTCCAAGACAGACAGCTCACCAATCTTTGACATTTCCAACACTTTCAACATATTTTGAGCAGATTCATGGCTCATCTCATCATCATTGTTGGCAAAAATCAGGTCATCAACATATACAAGAGTGACTAGCAGTTTATCTCCGTCCATCTTCATGTAGAGATTGCTTCTTGCCACTCCCTTTTTGAAGCCTTGTTGATCCAATCTTGTGTACCAACTACCAAGCTCGAGGATCTTGTTTTAATCCATATAGTGCGTTTTTCAACTTGCATATAAAGTCTTTTCCTTCTGCCAGGTCAAACCCTTCTGGTTGCTCCATGTAAACTTCTTCTTTTAGATCACCATTTAGAAATGCATATTTCACATCCATTTGATAAACTTTGAATCCTTTTGAACAAGCAAATGCCAAAAACATTCTTATAGCCTCCATACGAGCTACAGGCGCAAAGGTTTCTTCAAAGTTGATTCCTTCTATTTGTGAATAACCTTTACAAACAAGCCTTGCCTTATTTCTGATGATTTGTCCATCTTCATTCATTTTGTTTTTGAACACCCACTTGGTTCCAATTATATTTTTATCTTTTGGACAAGGTACAAGTTCCCATGTTTCATTCTTTATGATTTGGGACATTTCTTCTTCCATTGCTTTTACCCAATGAGGGTCCTTGCTTGAGGAAAGTTTTTTGGTTCTATCATAGATAGTAAGGCAACATCATCTTTCCTTGGTGTATTAGTCATCCTTCTTCGAGTTTGTACTCCATCATCTGTATTCCCGATAATCTGTTCTTCCAGATGGTGCTTTTGAACAAACTTTACTTTTGCTAGAGTCTAAGATGGTTCCTTTTGATTTTCTTGATATTTTTCTTCTTTTGTTGTATCTTCTTCGAAATCTTCAGGGAAAGAATCTTCTCCACATACTTCAATTTCTTTTTCTGGGAGTGCCTCATCAATCTTCACATCAATGCTTTCTACTATCTTTCATAGTCGATTATTGTAGCATTTGTATGCTTTTCTCCTTGTAGAATATCCAAGAAATATTCCTTCATCAACCCGAGAATCAAACTTGCCTGGTGAGTCATCATTGATCTTCATAAAGCATTTACTTCCAAAAATTCTGAAGTATTTTACCAAAGCAAGTCTTCCTTTCCATAATTCATATGGAGTTTTGTCATTATTTGGTCTTAGTTGGACTCTATTCAAAGTATACACTGTTGCACCAACTGCTTCTCTCCAAAACTTAGCTTGTAAATCAACTGCTAGTAACATTGTTCTTTCCATTTCTTGCACAATTTTGTTTCTTCTTTCCACTATATTTTGTTTAGGAGTTCTAGCTACAGAAAGTTCTCTTTTGATTCCATGTAGATTACAGAAATCATTGAATTCCTTGGAAGTAAATTCTCCTCCTCTATCTATTCTAAGACACTCATCTTTTATTCTTTTTCATTTTCCACAAGGGCTTTGAAATTCTTAAAACACCCAAATGCTTCAGATTTAAGCTTTATACAATATACCCACATCATTCTAGTATAATCATCAACAAATAGAGCAAAGTACCTTTTGCCCTGTAGAGTTGGCGTTCTAATCGGTCCACATAAATCAGCATGTATGATCTCCAAAGGTTTGATGTTGAGATCTCCTTAGTCTTGAAGCAGGTTCTAGTTTGCTTTCCATGTTAGCATGGACCATACACGACTTGATCTGGCTTGACAATTTTTGGAATGTCCCTTACTACATTTGTTTTGTTGATATTAACCAAGTTATCAAAGCTTAGATGCCCTAATCGTTTGTGCCATAACCAGTTTTCATTTGCTCGACTTATATAGCATCTCTCTTCTTGAATTTTACTTGGGATATATACGTTGTTTGGTGTTCTAACTCCTTTTCCTACAAGTTTTCCAGAGGAGGAATTCCTTATCTCACATTTTTTAGTATTGAAGACAACATTATGTCCTTGGTCACAAATATGGTTAACACTTAAAAGATTGTCTCAGTCCTTCCACCTTTAATACATTTTGAGCTTTTCCCTTTCCATTAACAAGAGCAACAGCCCATTTTCTCGCAATTTTAGTAGATCCACTTCCAAAATATACATTTCCATCCTTCTTATTTAACGTGATAAACATCTTTTGGTCACCTATCATTTGTCTTGAGCACCCACTATCCACAAACCATTGATTTTCATCACTATGTGCACATAAAGCTAGACCACATTTATCAGTAGTGGGTTCTTCGCTTTTGGATGAACAATTTTGTGGATCATGGCCATAATCATTGCATTTTGAGCAAACAGGATCATACTTGGCCAAAGGATCAAATGAACTGTAAGTCTTGATCTGTCACTGTGTTTTTAGGCTATGTGGCTTGCATTGATGATTGATCTTATATCTTGAACCATTATCCTTATTAGCTTTGCTAAGTCACATGACACGAGGACACGAGACACGGAGGACACGTAAATACGAGTATTCAATACGAAATGCAGCGACCTGGAAACAGGACACGGGGGACACGTTTTATATATATATATATATATATATATATATATATATATATACTGAAATATAGTTTTTTATCCATATTAAATTATAATTTATAAAGTTAACTCAGAACTGTTATATGATTCAATATGTGCACACTGCATACAAATTGAGCAAAACAACTCAAATTGCCCCAGAGATGGAGCTGTTGATAACATGCAGTCTTGTTGTTTCTGATTTATTGGACCTACTGTCAATAATAATTTAATATTAATAAATATATATCCATTATCCAAACTTCAAAGACAATGGCTATGTCACTTATATGGTCCACTAGACTGTGTCCTTTCTTACTTTGACAAATGCAAGGATTTAGGACTTCAGCCTGACAGTGTTATTGCCAACTTAGTGCAAGCTGATTTAAATTACAATTAAACATTTGATTGCTCTTCCAACATAATATGGGGTAGACCAGCCATCCTTGAAGTTGAAAGGTTTCAACATGCCCATGGGGCTCATAATCCCCAAATTCGTAATCACTTATTAATTATATGGTATATGCCCAAAATCAACATTACCTACATATTCACTTCGCAATCTTTCTTACCTATTTCTAATAGCTTCTTCCCTTAATAAGTTGAAGCCTTCCTCTCTATTTCTTGCAGTATAAGCTGTACAGACCGTTGTTTGTTTGGGGTTACACTTGCTGGGATCTCCGCTGAATGGAGAAAAATACCAATTGTTTATGAATGCTATGGCTATGTTGCAAATGCGGTTGATATCCCTTTTGTCATCGTTCTTTATTCTAGCCTGAAGAAAGAAGTTCTGATTGAGAGCCGAATCCAAATGCTCTCCCGCGTGTGCGGGATTGTCTCTGCTCTAAAATATCAATTGTAATACTTTGCCAAATTTATTATTATACCTACAGGCTACAATATAATTCACTTGTGCTGCGTGCATGACTAAAGGTGTCGCAATTATTGAGTAATGCGCTTTAATTGTTTTTAATGAAAATGATTTCTTTACAAGTTTACAGTTTCCGTTGAAGCAGTAACATACCATTTGTTTGACAAAAAAAAGAAATGCACAGATAAAACACGGGTTTAGGGGTTCCGGTTTACTGGTTTACGGGCCGGTCTTGAACGCTGCACAGCAATCGGCACGGGCACCAGCCGCACCACAATCTGCTCCAGACTCCAAATTCAGTGCTAACTTCAAACACCCTGCTCCACACGACAGCTCCAGACGACAGCAGGACGAAAATAACCGGGAAAAATCCATCGCGTAGGCTTTAAATTACATTTTTTGCGGGGTACGTATTCAACCTGTCGAAATACGTTAGGGCCACGTTTTCTACCAACGAAATACGCGTTTTCTAAATTCAGGACACGACGAAAACCGGCGAATACGTATTCAATTTTTCAGGACACGTTAAAAACCGTATTCGACACGTATTAGGGCCGTTTTCGTGTCCAGTACGTAAAATACAGGACATGAGACCCTCGAGGACGTGTCCTTTGACTTAGTAGCTTTGCAATGCTTAGCTTCATGACCAAAACTTTTCCAATGGAAGCAATGACCAAGAAAGATTGATTGATACCTATTAAGATAGCCTTGACTTGATGTCGTATTCTTCCTTGGAGGTAGCCTTCCTTCATTTCTTGGGTTGTTAAAGGTGGACCTTTTCTCTTGGTGGGATGGCTTCTCTTCTTTTGGATGATTGTACAGGATGTCACCATAACTTTTTTGAGTTTTTACATTCTCCTTCGTACTAGATGATTCTCCTTTGAAACTAATTCCAGACTTGTCATGATGAGGTATTTGTGTATTAAGAATGTTATCAAGAGTTTTAGAGCTTTGCCAACTCTTTTTAACTTGATCCAATTCTTTTCTTAGGGAAACAACTTCAGCTTCACATTTTCCGCAAATTTCTTCTCTTTCTTTTAGTTTATTGTTCAAGAACTATTCCTTCCTTTTTGCTTCCTCTTTTTCAACTTTGAGAGAAATGACCTTCTTTCGGAATTTCTCATTTTCTTCAATGGCGCTCATTAGTAGATTATGCATATTTCCTTATTCTTCTTGTTCGTAATCATCTTTATTTATGAATGCCATAAATAATACTTCATTGTCTTCAGCATAGTTATCTTCCTTATCAGACACATCATCATCTCTTTTGAGTAGAGAGATATCTTTAGTTGATTTCTTCTTGGTAATCATGAATTCTTCTTCATCAGAGTCATCTTGTTTGGAGAAGAAGTTCTTCTTGTTAAGCCTTTTCTTCTTGACTATATTCTTTTTATATTTGTCTTCATCATCACTATCATGCTTATGAGGACATCTTGCAGCATAATGTCCTATTCTTCCACATTTAAGAAAAATGACAGGATACTTACCTTTCAGCTTGGACCATTTCCTTAGCTTCTTTACAAATTGGGCCAGTTCAAATTTAGTGTCGGAATCATCACTCCTATAATTATCTTTTCTTCCTTTCTTTGATAACCTTGAAGCTTTGAATGCAGCTTCCTTGGAGCTAGGGATTCCTTTTCTCATTTCATATGCAGTGAGAATCCCATGAATTTCATCCATTTTTAGATCATCTAACTCCTTCAATTCCTCTATGGCACTAACTTTGGAATCATAATGTTTTGGAAGTGATCTCAAAACCAATGTTGTGAAAAGCGCGAGCAGGATTAAATCGGCGCGGGGAACGAATCGGAAAAAATTGGAAAAATCGGGAAAAAAGCGGGAAAAAAGCGTTTGGTACAAAAATATTCATTTTTTTTTCAATTTTTTTAATATCTAAACCATCTACAACATAAAATAAATACATTGACACATAAATATGATAAAAAAAACTAATATATAAGATGTTTAATATCATTTCTAGTGCTAAAATCACACATAACATTGAATCATGTCCTGAATAGTAAGTCCTGACTCCTGAAAACTTAAGTCCCAACTCAGCCTCAAAATATCAACAAAAAATATGATAATGTATCTCATCATGTCATAATGTCATATACAATAAAATGAAAGTCTAATCCTATTGATTTCCTCTGCCCCTCTTGCGAGAAAATGTCACAGCTTTCCCTTTCCCTCTAGATGTAGATGTTGGTGCCTGTGCTGGTGGAAATGGCAGTGGAGTCTGATGTGCTCTAGAAGCTGAAGAACTAGAAGTAGGAGCTACAGGAGGTAGACGGAGACCACGTCCTCTACTGGTGGTAGTGGTAGCCCGGGTAGGCGGTGTCACCTCCTCCTCCTGCTCCTCCTCCTCCTCCTCCTCCTCCTCCACCTGCTCCTCCTCCTCCTCCTCCCCCTCATCCTGCACTAACCAATCATCAGTAGAATCCATGAGAGGCCTCTCGACCTCAACCCTCCATGCAGCAGTGGTGTCAATCCCATCCAATGAGATGGCATCCACATCAGGTGTCCTCTCAAGTTGCCTCACCCACAATCGAAGATTGTAGTAGACATAGACCATGTAATTAAGTCGCTGGGACTCCAACCTGTACAAAGATCATGAAATAATAATTAATAATTAATATTATAAAAAAAAATATTGTTTAATGAATTCAAAAATTTATTTGGAAATTTGCAATATTTTAAATGTTTAAGTGTTAACCTGTTGCGCTTCTTGTTGTGTATTTTTTCAAATACACTCCAATTGCGCTCACATCCTGAGGAGCTGCATGTTTGGCTGAGGATGCGTACGGCAAGCTTTTGCAAAAGGGGTACTCTGCCACCATACATTTTCCACCATGCATCTACAACAAAATTACAAATAAAATTTTAAATAAACATAAGAAAAAAATGGAATTTGAAGAGACAATGAAATTTGAAACAAAGTTACAAACTAAAAAATACCTGGCATTTTAATCGTCCTATCAATGATAGCCATCTCAAAGCCAAATGTGCCACCTGCCATCTTATATGTCTCAAATTGTTTAGAGATCTCTATACGTTGTTCTGGAGATCGCACCGTCTTCTGGACACAGGATAAGAATCCATCCATGATCTCAGCATCAAAATCAAACCCACATGCATAAGAAAATGCAGGGTTCAGGAAAAGCCCAGCAGCATGAATGGGACGATGGAGTGTGTTGTTCCATCGCTCATCAATCACTCCCCATAGAAGGAGTTGTTTCTGAAACCCATCATCTCGCTTATCATCATAGTAGGCTCGATGGCTTCTTTGGCCCTGTCCATGGCTTCATACAAATAGCCCATTGCGGGCTTCTCACCATCAACCAACCGAAGAACCTTTACGAAAGGTTCAGTAACGGCGCACACCTCCTGCACTCCCGCCCAGAAGTCTTCCTGGTATGAAACTAGTCTGCATACAACCTCTCCTTCTGGTTTGCGGCTCATTGACGAAGCACGCCACTCCTTTGAAAGAAACATTCTCTTCAAATCCCACATAGAATTCAAGAGGGATTGAAGAGATATGAAACTTGTGGCAAACCGTGTAATGGCGGGGCACACCAACTCTTTGTTGTTGGTGCATTTTCTCATCAAGCTAAACACAGATGTATGATTGTATATAAATTTTGTGATGCTTTTTTATGAGTCAACAATATCTTTGACAAAGGGAATTTTCCCTATGTCCTCTAACATCAAATCAATACAATGGGCAGCAAAAGGTGTCCAAAATAAAGTAGGATGCCTGTCCATAAGCATTCTACCAGCAGCAACATAATTTGCAGCATTGTCCATTATGACTTGGACAACATGTTGTTCACCCACCTCCAAAATAAACACATCCAGCAAATCACATAAAGTTTTTGCATCTTTGATTTGATGAGATGCATCAACAGATTTGATAAACATAGTCCCCTTGGGACAACTAACCAAGAAGTTTATAAGGGTTCTCCCCTTTTGGTCAGTCCAACCATCTGACATAACAATGCATCTTGTTTGTGCCCATGATGCCCTAAAATCCTCCAATCTTTGGGTGCAGTCACGCTTTTCATCTTGAAGAATCCGGCCTCTGAAATCATGATAAGAAGGGATTTTGTACCCCGGGCCAACACTAGCAATAGCATCAACAGTAGGTTGGAAAAATGGATTATTCCTTACAATGCTGAAAGGAATATCACTCCAGAGGAGAAATTTTGCCATCAACCTGTCAGCTTGTTCTTTTTCAGTTCTTTTTAGCATTGAACCGATAGTTGGTTGTGAACCAGGTGTGGTTCGAGGAACAAAAAATGATGATGCAGCTACCGGATTGACTGATGCTGCAGTAGAACCAGTGCCACTTGGCCCACTTCCTTCAGCTGGCCTTTTTAGTTGCCTTTTGAGTTCTTCTTTGGCCTCTCTAGCGTGCTCTAATTCTCCCAATGCTCTCATGGCTCTTTGGATAAGTTCAGGATTTGTATTTATACAGGGCCCCACATCATGTCCAGGGATTTGTGCAAGGTGAAACTTCAACCTGTACACCTCCCCGCATATCTCCTTTCCACACAACTTGCAATTCAAGTTTTGTCTATCATTCGGAGCTTTAGGTTCACCATATTCCCAGAAAGGATCCAATTTCCTTGGCATGTTTGTTTTTGAATTTTGAATTTGCAAACCTATGGGAAAATAAGGATTAGGAAATAGGAATTTAGGATTACAATTTAGCATTTACAAAATTACAAGTTACAAATTTCCAGAATCCAAAGTTCCAAACCCAAGTTACCCAACCAAATGGCAAATGCCAAAAACAATGAAAAAACATAAACAATGTTTAAAAAAAATGAAAAAAAAATAAAAAAATTGATTCCCATAGTCATACCAAGTTACCCATCCCAAATCAATGAAAAAATACAAAAAATTATTTTAAAACAATGAAAACAAAAGGAAAATGGTGCCCATATGAAGTTTCCCAACCAAAAACAATGAAAAACAATGTTTTTAAACAAGGAAAACAAAAAAAAACTAATCCACATATCGTTTCTATGGAGAAATTGGTGGTCTCCTCTTGAGTTTGTCCTATAAGCACTTAAATTTGCTCACAAACCCTCCAGCTCCTCTCTCCAAGACGTCCTCCTCCTCCTCTGCACGCCCACTGTCCAAATGACCAAAAAAATTTCCAAAATCGCATTATAAAACCCGCTGCCCCAACACCCGACGCTTTTTTCGGAAAAAATCGGCAAAAAAAATACCGCCGCTTTTTTGGTATAAAACACGCGATTAAATCGGTAATAGGAAAAAAGCGCGATTTTTTGAAAAAATTGCGATTTAATCGCGCTTTTCACAACACTGTTCAAAACCTTTTGGACAACTGTGCTTTCTTCGACGGTTTCACCTAGACCTTTGAGTGAGCTGACAAGTTCGGCTACTCGGAGGAAATAGGAAATAGGTTGCAATATCTTCTTCGTCATCCATCTTAAGGCTCTCAAATTGTCTTCTATGTGTTTGGAGTTTTTCCTTGACCTTGGAGTCTCCATCATAGATACCAATAAGTTTGTCCCATATTTCCTTCGCAGAATCATAGTTCATAACTTCTGTAAATTAGAAATCAAAAATTCCACTTGTTAAGGAATTTAGTGCTATGGCATTTGCTATATAGGCTTTCCGTTCATCATGATCTGTCGGTAGAATAGTTGGAACTTTATATCCATCAGTAATTGATTGCCATACTTCAGGTCCAAGAGACATTAAATAGAATGTCATCCTATGCTTCCAAAAACCAAAGTTTGTTCCATCAAATTGAGGTATTTTTCTTGCATCTTGATTCTTCATTGTGACTCAAGAATCATTCTTCCAACTATTAGGCTGATTATCAAGAAGTTGGCTCCGATACAAATTGTTGGAACTACTGAGAGGGGGTAGAATCAGTATTTCTTTTGAATTGTTATATTTACTAGTTAAGATTCTTCACAATTATAAACAGAGAAATAAATAATAAGGATTTTATTATAAATAAATGAGGACACCAATTTTCTTTAAAAATTTGAGTACAATGATATTTGAGGGCACCAACCCTTTAATCTTCCAGGCCCCAACCTGATGCCAAGCACCAACTTGGACTTTTGTGAGGCTCCGACCCCTAGGGCTCCAACCCTATCCTTTTCTGATTTAGAGGCTCCAACCCCTAGGTCACCAACCCCTCAATTTTCTTAATAAAGATAGATAAGTTACAAATCTTGTTCTGCGCTTCACATTTTTGTTTGCTTCAACAGAGTATAGCCAGATTTGTCTCCTAGTGTTGTAGGACTTTCCCTTACACTAATGATCTGAGGCTTCCTTCACACCTTCACGCGCTAGTTCTTCCACCAAGCTCCTTCACAGAAAAGTCTACAAGACTATCTTTTATTTATCCGAGCCTTTCACAAATCTGCGACAAAGATAGGGAACTGATCCGAGCTACTAATCAAAGTGTTCTTCAGGTCAAGGTCTGCACTTCTGCCAAGCTACAAAAGATTTCTTCCTTCGCAAATTCGTTGTAGCTCCGAGCCACTCACAGATGCCTGATTCACTTGATCTGCCCCTTCTGAATGGAATCATACACTGAACAAGACTTTACCAATACTAAAAATGTCCCACCGGTCCGAACTCTTACAACTTTATCTGTTTTAGATATCTAGTGATCCTTCTCGGCCTTTAAGTCTCCTGTCCTTTTCTCTTTCAAGTTCACGATTTGTGAACTGTATCTCCCTCTTTGTGATGGATGATCGAGGTCAATCCTTGAAGTGAAGTATTTGACTTGTATATATACAAGTTTCACCAATAACGAAAAGACACATTCATTGGAGGAGAGGTTGACTTGTGTATGAGGTGGCATATTAAAAATATATCGGAAGGGGTCTTTTGTTAATATTCAACCAAATATAACATAGTCTTGTTATTTACGGAAACCACATAGCAACATAGGAGAGGCTATAGCCACATTACAATGGATGTCGGGAGGTCCCACATGCCACATCATTGCTTTAATCCCGCATATCGCAACTTCATGAATATCGAAGGTTTTCAAGTTGTGCACATGCTCTAAGTTCCGATATCAATATCATCGATATTCCTATAACACATATCGCCCCTACTTCCGATGTAGCGGATGCGATATTCCAATAAACTCGTTTTGATACTTCCAATCGGGTCCGCATCATGCTCTGACCATTGATGGATGTGATATTATATTAAATTGTTTTGATAGTCCTATCGGGTCCGCAACATATATCGCAATCAAAGGTTTCAACGTGACACAACTTTAAAACTTGCAATATGGCAAATGCAATATTACATTAAGGCGTGTTAAGATGCAGCAATTGGGTCCACAACACATATCGCAATTGGAGATTTCAACATGACAACATCTTTAAAACTTGTGACATGGTGAATGTGATATTACATTGAAGTCGTTACAATAAACTCAATCGAGTCTACACCACATATCGTAATCAGAGATCGGCGAATCTAATTGGAGGTCTCATTTCAAAATCTCCAATAAAGGGCGGATGTGATTTTACATTTACGATGTTATGATAAACTGATGAAGTTCGCATATCAACAGTTCGGATATCAGAGGTCCCATTCAAATCAGAGATCGGAGTCGGGGTTTCTAAGTGGTAACACATAAAGGCGTTGATATGATTTCGCCAATATGATTTCTCCGTTGATGTGTTTCTCTTTGCTCCTCCGATATCGCTTATCTTCCCTTTAGCTCCTTCTCTTCCGCATATGCGGTCTTCTCACGGTTCTACTTCTTGACTTGGCTCTTGTCTTGACTTCTGATGGCTTCTCTTTGGCTGCTTCTCTTGGATCTGCTCCTCCTTGGCTTGTCGCTCCTGTTCTTGACTTGCGATGGCTTCTGATGGACTGCTTCTCTTGGATCTTGGCTTGTCACTCCTACTCCTTGGGACTGCCCCTTGGGTCCACTACTTCTATTTTGCATACATATATATTCAATCCATATGGCCATCAATGACAACACTGATATCTCAACAATTCTTGTATCAGGGTTGTAAGTAAGGGCCATGATCTATGGAACGTCATGTATTAAGATTTGTAATATAACAAGGTTTGGATTAAAAATTGTCTTGTGCACTGAGTTGATTCACTGCTATATGTTTTTTGCTATGCCAAGTGCTAGTGTTGGCGTATGTCTGTGTGTTTGTGATCATGATTTTAGACATAGACCTATAGCAAAAAACACCTAATCCAATGGGACCTCCCCTAATGGGCCGATGGGTATAGGTGAAGCACTACTTGGAAAGCCATGATTGAGATAGCATAGTTCCATCTATCCCTATGTCATACTAACACTTTCCAACATACATTACAATCCCCATATTTCACTTCCATTCTTTAGGGTCAATTAACCATTGGTTCTTTGGGATTTGGCACCCATGCATCCATATACTTGGGTAGGTCCTAGAAACTTTGCCCTTGGAGGTTGATGCAGTATAAGAAGCAGAAAAAGCATATCATGGCCACAACAAAACAAAAAGAATGAAATTCAAAATGTGTTGGCTTCAGGGGGCCTGGCCCAGGTTCAGCGTTAATTAACCAAACAAATCCCTACACTACTGGCCCTTTCGGCATCAGCCTGTGGAGCGCGGGCTGAAGTCTCACCCGAAGCAATATGAAGGAATGTTGGAACTGAGTTTCCACACCCTAAGATGGTCGTGATGTCGTTTAATTCCCTTTATCCCTGCCTTCGTGCAGGTTGCTTCGCTTTAGTGTTTGCAAGACAAACCCTATGTTCCGTTCTTCAATACCTCCGTGAAAGAATACGATCATCCTTCGCACAACCCGAGCCTGCTGCTCAAGTAGCAGTGCATCGTACAAATTCCCCAATTAATCTAAGTACCTTGCTTATCTTATCAAACAATTATAGTTATCCTTGCGTAAACAGATAGTCATACATGCATTTAGTTATTCAATGTCATTGCATTCATTCATGCACCATATAAGCATAATAAAGAAAATTCATACATAATATATCAAGATGCATCAACAGAACAAAGACACAGAAATTGCAGAGTATCTCTCTTTATTAATATCTTTTAAGTGGTTACAAACTCTGTCTGCCCTACACACACAGCTGCAGGGGTCCACACACTCAGCTGCGGACTTCTGCCCTAAGCCTCTATGCACTCAGTTGCAGAGCCTTTACCTACGCTACAACCCAAAACTTAGACTTCTTACTCTAAAACTATGATTCTATTATATCATCCATCATTGTCTTTCTTCTTCAAACTACTTAGAGCTTAGCTCTTTTTATACAATCCCATGGTCTGCAAACCATGGGTAGTTCTCTTACAGCCGACTTTACTTTTACAAAACTAAGGGCGAACTACCCTTTATGACACATAACACCTTCGCGCTTCATGACCACAAATTGCGGAGTCTTTACAATAATATTACAAAAATTGACTTAAACCTAGGCTTTTAGCCCCAAAACTATCCTTGGGGGATCCCGCTCCCAACAAAATGCAAAAGATGGCCACGACATACAAATTATCACATGGGAAAACACCTAGAATGAGCTCTACCTCACTCATTATGGCCATCATTCAGTTCCTGAGCACATATTGTTCTATTACATCATCAAAAGGAGCCCTTGCATGTCCAACCCTCAATGAGCGATGAACTGACTCATCATTGAAGGAAAAAACAATTGCCACATCATTCAAAGTGAGCTCTAACCCTTGAGTTATGAGTAGTAATACAAAGAAAAATCTAGTAAATTAAAAGGTGCACAAGAAGGATGGAAAAACAAAAGTCAGGGCGGTAGCTCATGCATCCACGAATGCTCCCTCCTCACATCTATACACTCAGGATGCAGATCCCCATCCGTTGGTCCATTTGACCATGGCACTTGGTTGTGAAGCTTTATCCCCTTAGTGATCATCATTATTATCCACTAACACCTATTGATTGAAGGGTGGACTGAGGAAACATCACTTCCCCTTAGGGGTTGGAAACACCTAATAGGTTTGTCCTTTAGCTACTCCTACCTGGAGAGAAAACACCATTGCAAGTTCAAAGCCTTGATTTTGGAAGGTGATCCTTATATGAAGAATTAAATAGCCCATGACACTCGAGCTTGGTTCACTTAGATGCAATAATGATTTTTTTCCCTAGTAACTGATTACTTCCACTAGAATTTATGTTGTGATTGTCAATTGGTTCAACAGCCCATGTTTGTGGCACCTTACCCACAGACACCCAAGCCATTAGAGGGGCATACTAGCACCATCAAGTGAAGTGTTGAAACTCTTGGGCCTCTTGGCAACACCAGCATACCAAACATGTACTAGAGCACTCCTTGCACCCAGGACGTTGTGCCTCTTTGCACTGGATTTGATGATTTTTTAGGATGTCATACCTGGACCCAGCATGCCCCAGGCTATTGAATTATGTAACTAGGTTCAGTCTTCATAATGACATATGTAATCATGATTTTATGTAATGAGAAAAATAAATTTATGTTTGTTACTCTTGAGGCATGGGTTTCATGCTCAAGGAAAATTATTTTTAGGTCAAGCTTTCATTGTGAGCTCCTAGGACTTGTCATTGAGTCTGCAAGTCATTAAGTCATTGTCAGGTATGAAAGACCCATTTGGGCATGTTACATATTGTAAAATGAATTTTATTTGTGTCAAAGATAGAGTCAAAAGACCCTCCAAGACCTTGTCCATGGGCTACAATCAAATGTGCCTCCTAAAGAAGCAAGTCAGCCTATCAAGAGGACATGTCAGCCTACAGACATGGGTAAGGAGCCTATATCTAAGAGGACTTAGCCTCATTCAAAGTCACACTCACAACACATAACAAGTTCAGTCAAAGAAAAAAGTTCAACAAGGAGAAGCTTTGACTTGGTCTTCGAGGGGTCTTGGTCAAGGGTCATAGGTCTTGGAATTCGTCAATTGAAGGTCTATAAGAGAAAAGGAATTCTTGTGGGTTTTCCTCTCAATTGGAGAGGTTTTGGCCCTGGCTGATCGCCTGTATCTTTTGTCCTTTGTCTTATTGTTCTTTATGGTTTCCCAGTTGTTTGATGAAGAAAACACTAATAGTCAACAAGTGAAAGAAGAAGCTAATCTAATGAAGTAAAAATACACCACAAACAGTTATCAAAAGCAGAGAAATCACCTACATTTGTTGCCCCTAGATTTCTCAACATGGTATTAGAGCTAAGGTGACAAGTCAAGCAAGGGCAGCTTAAAGAAGGACACTCAAGGGTCGAAGCACTACAAGATGATCAAGAGCATCAATCAACAAGAACGACCTTTCATCTCAAAGGCATCACAAGGGCAAGGATTACATCATCATCTTGAAGAAGAAAGTTACTAAAGAAGACCTCAAAACCCTAGTTCGTTCAGAGAAGGACTCTACGCTTGAAGCATTCTTGGGAACCTCAAGGAGAAGCAATCCTCAAAAGACCCTACCTCTATAATTGAGGCATCTTGAAGCCTCTACATCAAAGAAAGACAAGGAGAAGGCATTGTCATCATCATCAAGGAACTAAGGTGATATCCCCTTCTTTGAAGGATCAATTTTTAAGGAAGACAACTTCATCAAGAAGACACCTTCTATCATCATCAAGTTTCGTGTTTAGATACATATGGGATGAGGGGATATTTTGAGCCCTAATTTTCGCTTTCACATACTTTGCAAGGTCTTGAGCATCTTCTTCTCCCGGTTTGGTGACAAATCCTTTGACATGATCCATGACCCCATTTTCGATGAGATTTAGATCTGTCCTTTTCTTCCATGCAAGATAGTTTGAAACCCCAACCAATTTGTTATTTTCCTTGCAAAAAGACATTTTGATAGATTCAGATAAGGTCATATACTTACTTGATAGTATGCTCCTTTCTCCTTGTTGCTTCCTTGATGTTGATGATGATATAGAGAATAGAAAACTTTTCTTTGTTGAAGATAGTTTTCTTCAATAATGATCCTTGATCTCACAGAGAGGGAGATCCCTTTTGATGGTGAAGTCTTGTTGATGAGGATCAACGATGGCTTCTTGATCATGTCTTTAATGGCAAGAATCTAGGGTTTTGATGCTTTCTTGTAGATCTTGACTTCACTTCGATATCCTTCAAATTGTTTGGTTGTCCTTCTCGAGATCTGATCCATAACTATCCGTTTATATGATGCCCTTCCTTGACTTTGTCACCTTAGCTCTGATACCATGTTGAGAAATCTAGGGCATAGCAATTAAGTGATTTCTCTTCTATTAGTAACTACTTGTGAGCGCTTTTTACTTCTTTAGATAAGGATCTTCTTTTCCTGAGTTATTAGGGTTCTTCTTCATCAAATAGCTACCAATGCATAAACCATAAAGAGACAAGAGACACAAAATGTAAGTGATCAGCGAGGGCCAAAACCTTTCCTATTTGAGAGGAAATCCCAAACAAGTTCTTCTTATAGAGACTTTCATTGACGAATACCAAGACCAAGACCCTTGACCTATTCGCCACTCCAAGACCAAGACACAAAGCTTCCTCTTCTTACTTGAGTCAATGATTGTCAAACTATTTGCTTCTTCCTCTTTCTTGGCTTCCCTTCAAATCTCATATTCCTTTCTCAGCTTCTTGAATCAGGCCTGTAATATTTCAGACTTGGCTTCAGCTCTTAACTCAGTTATATGTTCTGAATTCCTTTGCTCTAGATGGAGGCTTCTATTATGGTAATAGAGCTTGAGTGGGCCCAATGGTTAAAAGCATGTGTTTCCTCCTAAGACGTCATAGGTTCAAAACCATAGGCGGGTAGAGTATGTATGCCTTCGTAGACTTAGCAGTCAAATAACTGTGCAGAGGTGGGTCCCTTGTCCCACAAACAAGGGGGTCTCCTACACCAATTTGGTGTATGGCTTAGTTGTGGCCTTAAAATTGGATAATAATAATAATAATAAAACTTGAGTACCACCCTAACTTTCTATATCGCTGACCTGTAATAACCCGTCTTCTTCTACAGCCCCTATATCTTACACGTGTAAAGAGCATCCACCCAAAATAGATCAAAATAAACTTGGTTATGTTCTCCTTTCCTTCACTTGGTGATAGGTTGCCTTCCTGATGAACCTCGCACTTCCTTTTACTTCAGACACTTCGTACTTTGTTCAACCCATGAAACAATCCTCCAAGCCATGCTGCCCTAGCCTCCCATGTCGTGGCCTCAAATTAGGCCTGCGGCTAGGGCTAGGACTTGAACACACAACAATTTAGGGCATATAGCAAACCCTTATAGGACAACGAGGGAGCCTACTTCAATCTCCTTCATGACAGCAGTGAGGATCTCCTTTTGAACGGTGTATTAGACAACAGTTGTCTTCTATGACAGCAAAGAGGATTAGGGCACGTCTGCTTCTTAATATGACAGTGTCCTGGATCTATGTGTAGGGCTTTCATGAGCTAGGGCATCATTCTCTAGGATTGAGTTTTTCCCTTAGAGATTCTTCTTTCCACTAAAACCCAAAACAAGTGGAGAAGAAGAAATCTCAAGAGAGTTGTGTGTACAAATGACTTGCAAGGCACTTGTATTTATACTAAAACGTGGAGCACAAGTGGGGGCAGTTTGGTTGCTGGCCGACCTTGACGAATTGTCCCATAACACAAATAAATTCATATCTCCATGAATACTTATCGGAATTGGATGATCTTTAGATCAATCCTACACCTCTCGATGAGAGGAATCCAAGAAAAATATCAGTTGCCATAAATAAGATGACCCACATGGAGTTTGGCCCTAGTTGCCAATTTTAAAAGTTGGCTTATAACCCAAGGGTTTCTTGTGATTTAACTTGCTAGTAGGGGCTTTTAGGCTAATATTATGACTCATCCTCCTCATATAAATAGAGGAGAGGACTTTCATTTTAGACATCATCATTTGGACTAGTTTGGCCTCTCTAGAAGAATTTTGGCCTTCTTGCATCTTTGGAAAGATGTGATCTATGAAGCATTTTGTCTATTGGAGCTATAATCTTGTTTTTGGAGAAGGTATATTGGATCAATAAAGGTTCTCCATGCATGTTATCGTAAGTGAGCCTTGGTGTTGAAAATTTCTGATTTGATGTCTAATGTATGGAATACATTGAAAATCTAGAGTTTTTATATTGCACCATTGTTGTTGAAGATAAATTGTATATAAGGTAGATATCAATATTGCGTGCATTACACGTGAATAATATGTACATGGCAATCCCCTTGGTGAATCTTTGTTGGCTCTCCCAAGTGAATTTTGATCCCTCACAAAGGTAATAGTTAGGATTTTGTTGCTAGGGCATCAAAATATCCTTACTCTATGTACATGGCAATCCCCTTGGTGAATCTTTGTTGGCTCTCCCAAGTGAATTTTGATCCCTCACAAAGGTAATAGTTAGGATTTTGTTGCTAGGGCATCAAAATATCCTTACTCCATTGCAAGGTTTGGCTAATCTAAAACATCAATAGAATCCATCAACCCAAGGACTAGGCATTGGCCTTGTCTTTTTGGTCATCAAGTCAACTTGTATCCACAAATTCAACTTTGTTTTCTCTCTCTTCTCTAATTCAGCCCTCTTAAGACAAGAGGCCTAATTAGGGCTTAGTACGAAATTGCTTGGGGAGGGAATTTTTGGGATTGGAAGGATTCAACACCAAGAGTAGAAGTGGTTGCTTCAAAATCATTCCTTTTGGTGACTAGCCCCCATTTTCCTACAAAATTTCTCTTACCCTAGTTATATTTCCCAAGGAGAAGCCCGAGTTTGGTCAAGCTTCAACTTGAGGGCTTCTAGAAGTTTTCATGTGCCCTTGCTTTGTTGATTTTCATTGTTGGGGACCCTTTCTCAGCACCTTGACTTCAGGACTTTCCATTTTCCATGCTATTGCTCAAATCCTAGGTCCAGTGTGCCCTAGTTGGCCTCTATATGGGATGTGAATTGCCTCTTCATCAATATTTGAGCCTTGTACCTAAGTTGAGCCATCCCTTGGAAGCCTATTGTGTCACCTTAAACCTCTAAGTCTAGAATATCTCCTGTAGGTGACTTATATAACGGGATTCCTCCCATTGGTGAAATCCATAAAGAGTAGGGTGTAGTGGCTGTGCCAACAATAGGCCACTACCTTATTGTTGTCACTTGGTCTAGTGTTTGCCTTGTAGGGTACCCCTCTACAAGGCCTGATAAATTTTGTGGCAACAAGTTGCACGCATTGAATCATAGAGGTATTTTGCAGGATGCAGATATGGGTTTTCTTATTGCAGTAAGGCAACAAGTGTGAGGAAAAATCAGCTGGTGCAGATCCAGAGTTTTCAGGGAGCCAAAATTTTCAGGTTCAAACTGCTGTAAAATTATGTATTTATCTGTGGGCCATATTCCCTGTTAAGGAGCCCTTATTTATTCAGAGAAATAAAAGGGAAGGATAAAATGGAATGTTTATATTTTCTGCTGTGTGATTGCTTTCCTACTTGTGCTTCTGCTGTCAAATTTCATGAGTTAAAAATGTGTATTTTATTCAGTGATTTCAGAAAATAGATTACTGGGATAAATAAATTTCTGGAACATAAATTTACTTGGGAAGAGATGGTATTTGGGAAATTATCAAAATGAAGACCATAATTTGAAGTTGTACAATAGCTATCGAAGAAGATCAAACATTTAACAAGGATTAAAATGCAGGACCAGATAGATCATTCAAAGGAAGACATAGAGGCCAATGACCAATTGATATTTCCCTTCCAACAGTATATTCTGTAAAACAAGCTGTCACTTAACTTTCAAATGTTTAACAAAACATATGATTGCTGTGGCACATACCAAAACTAAGGAATTAAAGGAAATAGCATTCTGCAAAGGTATGGGACAATGGTGGCCCAAGACAATTGAAGTTCAAACTTCATAATAATTTCAAGACTTGTCTACCAATAGCTTTGGAATTAAGATAACTCAATTCCACAGTAATTCAGTTCAATTTATCATGGCCTTCTAAATAATCCTAAGAGTCATAATTAATTTACAGTAACTTGAAAATGCAACACAATCTTGCACTTTATTAATTAGTGCAACTCCAATGTTGGTGAAACTTGTGCAAACATGGCATAACATTTTGAATATGCAAATTCAGTAGTGTGTGTATGTTAAGCTTTAAAAAGATTTGACGACAATGAGAAAAACTAAATATATTGTGTAAACCTTTTCTAAACTATCTGCCTCCTCTGCATACATAAGCTCCCTTGCCCTCGCATCCTTAAGCTCCTTCTCATATTTTTCCTATAGAAATTAGAAGTCATTTATAGTCAGCACCCACAATAATCTTAGCATAGTAGATAACTTCGAAAAGTAGTTTCATTTAGTAAAGCCTCTTCATTTATATATACGCCAGTTATCATGAATAGCAATACCAAATACAGGCCTCTTAAATCTTTATGCACTACTTGCTCTCTGATTGACAAACTAAAAGATAGAAAGAAACAACATAGGAAATTCTATTACAAATTTACAACCACAGACGACTAAGAGCAATCAAGATGAAACCATCTATCAGTGAGAACAGTGTTTTCAAACCTTCAATTTTTGTTTGTACTCAGCATAGATATGGGCATCTAAATCAGCTTGTCTCTGTTCAGCTGCATGAATTGCTTCAATAAAGTTGAGAACCAAAGAACCATCCTTTGAAATATCTTTCTCCTTTATACTTTCGATCCCTTCCTTTGCATCCTTCAAGTTTGAACATATATTCTATTACTAGATGAGAAATACACAAACAATTTGGTATCTATACATGACAAACTACATTCAGCAGAATGTGTTAAAAACAGCAAACATCGATGAATCAGCACGGTCCTAAAAAGCTTGACTCTAGATCTATCTGAGCATGTCCCATAATTAGCATCTAGAAAAAGAATCCTAAAGTTATCCATTCAAGAACCTGTCTAAGAAGTCAGCAAACTCACAGGCATCAACAATCAGAGAAACTTATAAAGCCGGGATAAAGGTTCTTGCCATGAGAGGACCTCTTTTAGCTCGGAGACGGACTTTGATTCACTATGATCCTCCATACTTGAAACTCCCTGCGACTTGTTACCATGCCCCTTTGGGAGAAAATCTGTATCAGAGTCCGTATCCAAGGGCTGTTGATCTTCAGAAGCAGCATCCTGCAAGGCAGTCATCATTCTATTACCCTGTTATATGATCTTTAGAAATGCATCAAAAGAACTCATCAAGAACCCCTATAACTAAAAATAAAACTTTGAGAAAAAATGCAGTGTCCTATAGCTCTTTTTCTTATGTATCCATTAACTGTAAGAACATTCAGACCAGAGGTCTAGTGATTAGTTGTTAAGAGCAGAGTTTCAACAATCGCAAGCATGCACACAAAAGGAAACATAATTAATATATATGTTGCAAATATCATTTCTGGAAATATATTGCTGAGGTTACAGAAAGAAACTTATCAGAAATATCAGGGAATATACTGGAAATTATTAGAAAATGTCAGCGAGAACAAACTCAGATCTAAAAATCTCTAAAAATGTCAGAGAAATTGGCAAGCTGACTTGGAAGAAATCAGAAATATCAGGAGACATTGGGGATGTTAACAACAATGAAATAACACAATGAACAAAGAACTATAAAGAAAGAGACATAATTGGGATCCAATAATAATTTTGACAGGATATGTATATTTATTTGTGGCTTCTGAAGCCTATTTGAGTATTCTCAACAAAATAAACATAAGTTAACACCTGTCAAATCAAATCCTTTATGGGACTCACCGTAGATTCAAAGTTTAAAACTTTAACATACAACTTCAAGTAAGAATATATAAATCCATAGCACACGACCAAAACACCCCCCATCAAGAGCATTTTCTGGAGCATGCTCTAGAGCTGCCTGACTGCACCCCCTGAAGTGAGTGCACTCCCAGGTGCTCTCAGGACCATTCACACATATGTACGGAACACTCCTGTAACCACTCCAGTCCTAGGCTTTTTCTGGTAAGTACCAATTTACCGATACTTTATTTTCAATGTTTCATTCACTCTATCCCATTATATTTAACACTAATTTTTTACACTTTACATTTTTTTGCATGACTTGTGTTATATATTTGACGCGAAATGGATCCAAAGCAACAATTGGGTGTGACACAAGTACAACAAAGGTTAAGCAAACACTGTAAAAACCAATGCAAATGTAAAGATGAAAAAGACAAATGACAAGAAAGGAGAATAAAGAATTAAATGAAATAGGAAAAATAGAATAGGAAAGAAGGCTGAGGAATATGCAACAGGAGGTCATTATTGTCAGGTTTCCTCTTGCCCCAGCTCTCCCTATTTCATCCATGGTTTTCTCTCAGAGGACTTTTTGCTTAGCCAAAAGAGGAAAAGGATAGGGAACCAAGAGCTGCATCGTAACAGAGACTAACAAAATGAGACACTGAGCCACATTCAAAGCCGGTTTCCCATTTCAGTTTCCAGGATAGACATTGTTTCAATTCTGCCTTGAATTGTGCTGAGATTTCTGTGTTTGTGGTGTTCAGCTTTGCATGTGAGATTGTCGCTCAGTGTCTCATTCATGTTTAAACATAATGGTAATGGCATCCATTATTTAAACAAAGAATTCACGCAAACGTAAATGGCATCCATTATGTGAGATTGTTTTATTCATGTTTAAACATACCGATGATCGCATCCATTATTCGAACAAAGAATTCCACGCAAACATATTGTTAGTTTCACTCAGGATTTTGTTTCCAACTGGAATGTTAATGAATGTTAACAGCTTTAGAACAATCACCATCCATCCAGAGCTCCAATGAAATAAAGGGCAGAGAATTTTTATTTGTTGGGCATTGTTTCTATTTCCAGTCCCTTGTAACCAGCAATCCTGTCTTCCCGACTGTCGGCATTGTCCTTGAGTCAAATTTTTAGTTGCTGGAGCACACTATATCTTTTCCCCATCTACTGCTCATCAGCCTAGGTTGTCTTACCTCTTGCTGGGTAAGACAAACCCAAGTTAAGTGCAAACCCTAGTTAACTCCCTCATTTTATTGTCATTCTTGTTTGTATTTTTTCTCCTCCTCTACCACTTTTTCCCATTCTTTCTTCTTGCTCATTTTATCGCAAGTTGTCCATCTAAGATGGTGTTCTTCTAGATTATCATTCCACTTTTGGTTTTCATGGTGTTGGTGGAGGGTAGGCACAGAAGGGAATAAATGGAAGAAGAGAATAGTGGTCACACTCATAGTGACCCAATGTATGATGAGGAGGAAGGATTTGAAGGGGAAGGGGATGAAGAGGGCACTGTAATGCAAGAGGGAAAGGCTGCATTGAGACCCTCATGGAAATTTGTGACAAAACTTGGGGGTGAGGATGGGAGGTGGTGGAATCTTCAAGTTTTTATGCCCTATGATTGTCATGGAGGAAAACCTTATAGTGGTACATATACCCATGTAAAGAGGCATCTTTGTGGGGTAATGGACAATGATGAAAATAAGGATGCCATAGGGATCTAAGTTTGCCATAAGGTCTCAATAGAACAAAGGCAAAAATACATCCAAATAGAGGAGGCTACACAAAAGAAAGCAACAAACAAAAACTTCAGTCCGATGCAAGTGCAACCTCTAGATTTTGTGGCCACACTCATCTCCTCTTGGTACTTATAGAACCTCTGAATCTACAAGACCAATAGCAGATTTCCTAAATATTGGTGGCACGGATGATGTGTATGCAAAAGTGGTCCAGTTTCTTTGTGCTTACAGTATATCATTTAAGGTGCTTCACTCTCCCTACTGGCATGATTTGGTTAAGCCCATCAATGATACCCCAAAAGAATACAAGAGCCCCAACTATGAGAAAGCTAGAACTTTGTTATTAGACAGAGAAAAAAGCAAAGATTCATAGAGCTTTGACAAGGCTTGCAGATGAGTGGGCAGATTGTGGGGTATCCATTATATCAGATAGTTGGGTAAATGTTAGAAACCAACATTTGATAGATGTTCTTGGAGTTTCTGCCAGTGGCGTAGTGTTTCTTGCAAGCCATGACTCCTCCATAACTGCATCTTCACAAAACATTGCTGATCTATTGAAAACAATTAATGGTGTTGGTCTTAATAATGTGGCTCAAGTGATCATTGATAATGCAGCAAATTGTAAGGGGGCGGGAAAATAATAAAATTCATTGAACAGACTAATTCACACATCTTTTGGTCTGGGTGCTTGGTGCACACATTTAACCTTTTAATGCATGATACTGTGAAGCATAAAGAATGTGGATGGATTCATCAGACATACAAGAGATGGAAGTGTTGCACTCAATTTTTCAAAGTTCTGGGGAAACGGAAGTGCCAAATTTTTTCAATTGGATCGGGTCATCTATCAGCAGTCTACATGTCATTGTAAACCCATTTTGCAAGTTATGTAATGTGAATGATCCTAGTAAGACCTTGAATGTATGTAACAATCTAGGTAGGCCTATAATTTTGGCGATGAATTTCATCCTAGGAGTTTTTTTAACCTCACTGATTACCTGTGTTTTAAACACGGCTAATCAAAAGAGCTTTTTCCCTCTAGCGTAAACCCCCAAAGCTAGGGTGAAACTTATTATCGAAGTCTTAGGTGAGTCCTAGCGTTTTTAGTCGAGTCTGATGTAAAAGTGATTTGGGAATAGTTTAGGCTAGTTGGCTTAATTATTTTATAACAAATCACTTGGTCTACTAGATCGCATTGTGTCGCAGATGGGTTATGTGTTTTGAGGATCTAAGCCAGATGTGTATTCTCCCTTTTAGGATTGTAAATGTAAAATATTATGTATTAGAGGGTGGAAAAATAATTAAATCCTCTCATGTGTAAATTAATTAAGTTTTATAGCAAAATAAAATTAAATCCTAAGCCAGAAAATTAATTAATAATAATAGAGTCAAAATTAAATTGCCTTAGGAAAAATAATCTCCAAGTGGAAAAATTCATGGGTCTTAAAGGAATCAATTTTTAAAGGTCTTCTACCAAGGGAATATTGTATATTTCAAGAAAATTTGGACCTTGGTGGTTAAGTAAAAGTCAATTTTATGAGGAAATTAGCTCTAAATAATTAATTTTGAGCTAATAAAAAAGGAATTAAAAGATAAATTCGAAAATTCCTCAAAAATAAAAAATCAAAGGCCAAGATTAAAAGATCTTGAAGTGTTGATCAACAACCAAGATTATTTTGGCAAGAATAACTAGCTGTTATTTTTCCCCTTGGAGGATAAATCTATAAATTAGAGTCATTTTAGTCTCTAGCATCTTGATCTCTGGCTAGAAAATTGTTGTTGAAACATTTGTGTAACTATTTGTTAGAAAATCAGCAAGGCAGAAAGATTTTCTTATATGGATAATTACTTTTGATGCTTTTATCTTTGTGTTCTTCTTTATCTTTTATTTCATCACGCAATTACCAAAATAATAACACGAGGGAAACAAATGTAGGTGGACAGCTAAGGCAAAACCCCTATCTATGGTAAAACCCAATCAACGATCCTTCCTTCAATAGTTTCTCAAGATAGTCTAAGACTCTAGACCCACGCAGAGATTCCCTCCACACCAAGTCACCCCTCAATCCTTCTTGCAGATGACAACCCTTCACAACCAACTTCGACCTGGCAGCGTTAGCAACAGCTTTGACCAAGTAGCAGCTTCGAGCCTTCGACCCAGCAGCAATAGCCGCAGCAGCTTCAACCAAACTTGATGAACTTCGATCTCCCTTGATACACCTCAAAATTGAGTGAGATTTGTCCCAAATTTTCGATCTTGAGACCTTCTATCTTCCTCCATAAACTCGCACTTCTTTCCAGCTCCTTTTCCAACCCTTAAACAATTTCACACTTTTCCAGCTTCCAACTTTAGAGATCGAACTATGTGAGAGAGAATGAGATGCTCCAAATGAATTTGAACTCCTTGTATTTATAGCCTTCCAGGGAAGACAAATTACCTGTCTTGAGGTCGACTTGGTGTGGAGTAGACAAAATTCATTTTTGACTCAAAAATAATTCTTTTTACATGATTTGAAAACCCAAGAAGGGTCTCTTTAAATGTATAATGACTCAAAACAAATCCTAGAAGACCTCAATGGGGACTTTGACCTAAAACATGATGACCCAAGCACGAAACCCATGCTTTAAATCATAGATATAATAATAAAATATTTTCTTCATTCTTTTGATAAGTGAATCTCAAATACATTAATGAAGCCCTTACCTCCATTTCTCCCCTACCTTCTACCTATCCCCTCGCAACAGCCTTTCTCTCCTTTATTTAGGCCTGTCACGGCCCTCTCCCATCCCTCTGTTACTTTCTCAATCTCCTTTGAGCCTTTTCCTTATCCTCCTCTATTGTAATTCTCCTCTCTCCTTCCGCAATATTATCCTTCTATGGATTTATGGTGTCCCCTTGCTGCTTCACGACGGCCTCTCCCTTGCCATCCACTGCCCCTCATTCCTCACGGCAACCCTTCCTCTACCTCTGCAAGGTTTCCTTCCCTTTATTGTGAGCTTTCCTGGTCTTCTCCTCCTTGGTCGTGGGCATCATTGCCCTCATAACCCTTTCCTTGACTTCCTCCTTATCTCCTTTTGTTCTATTGTCCCTTATCTCCTTTTTACAACCCTCCTTATCCTCTCTTGTGGCCTCTAAGGCCTCCCCTCTCTCAACTCTAGCCCCCTCTCACTACTGCGTTAGCCTTATTAAGCCCTTTCTAGCCATACCCATTGCCATGAGTGCCTCTATTTGTCTATACAGGTATCACTGAAATTTTTATGCAAAAACAATGGGACTATTGTGTGCTCACAATATACTAACACTAGAGGAGACTTGGCAAGGACACAAAGCACTCATGGGTTTACTCCTCTAACCTCACCGTTTCACACTCCAGCTACCGAAACATTCATATGAAGTGGCAAACTAAGGATTGAATTTGACTCGCACATGCTCCTACATTATGTTTACATTTGGTATTTAAAATCATTAGATTGTGTGAATAAAAGAACCTAACAAGGTTGTCTTCGTTGTTTCTTACATGCAGGTATTGCATCATCAATTTGAAGGAATAGTCACTAAAAGCACTGAAAAATCTTTACATCTGAAGCAAGAATAAATTTTGAAGGACTCTTGCATAAAAGTTTCATGTTTAAAGGCTTAAAATATATATACATATATATAATCAAATTTGATCACACATAATTTACGAACAACCTTAATAGGCTTTCTTAGGTCTGGTGCAGGGTTCTTCATCACTTAAATATATTGTTGTGCTTGTATCCTTACAGCTTGAGGATTGGTGTTTAAAGTGGAAATAAAACTGCATTGATATCATAAACTACACTTAGATCTAGTTTTGGGTTCTCTCTCTAACCTGATCATTGTTAGCAATCCCATATACCTCTAGTTATTTGTGTTTGTCTCATTTCCATTTCATGTGTTCCTAATTGCCATTTCCTTAAGTAATGAGCATGGTATTGTTGTGCTTCATCAGCATATCATCGAAAGAAGACTTGTAATATTGTGTTTCATATGATATTTCATAAGCTTGGTTACAGGTAATTTAACATCTTTTACATTGAAGCATTTTGACTACTTGCATTTCATTAGCATATCATTGATTTATGAGCACCGTTAACTTTGCTTGCAAAGTTACATATCTCTTGTACTTGCCACTCAATTTTATCATGTGATATTGCTATATGGTGGAAATGCATTGCTTTATCATTCTTGCAAGCTATCTCTTGTTCATGTATTAGTCTTGCATCTCATACTAACCTTTCTAGGCAACATTGTTGTTTCTATAACTTGTGATCTCTAATTTGTGCAAGTATCTTACTTTTAGAGCATTAATATTAAGGCATTGGTCTCTAAACAAAGTATCTCATTAGGTGTCCTTATAATCTCATCAAATCCATCTCATCCCCCACTAATAATATCTCTTGCTAATTCTAATAAAGTCATATCGACAACAATTGTCTTTCTTTTCAAATCTCCTAGAATTTGTTGTCCCTATTGTCGCACAAAGTATCTAGGCACCACGACAATGCTCAGAGTAAGGGTTGTCACAATAATCCTTACTCACTCCCTTTAGAGTCTCTCTTAGACAAGTCAAAGGGGGATAGTCTCTAAGGTGAACGAATGATAAAAGCTCGTGGAACACAAGCTCTAGGAGACTTAAAGATGGACAACTTGACGAATGTAAATGAGTCTTGATTAACTCAAATGAATAGATTAAATGCTAATGTAACCAAAACATGACCACAAGATAGAAATGATTATAGACTAGTGCCTTTATGTTCAATTAATCGTAGATTAAGTAAAAACAAGTTATCCAGAACAATTTTCCAATATGTGACGAACAGTGACAATAATGAATGATCAATGTAAACGCCCAAAACCGCAATATGCAAGAGATTCTAGATTTAAAATAATTTTCATTAATGACCCAAATCTAGAATTAATTAACTTCCTCCTATTGCCAATATAAATTTTTGAAACATTAATCGCACTTGACAATAGAGAAATATTACCACAAAATGACACCAAGGAAATTTATGTAATCAATTCAATTGTTCCTTAGGAAATTAATTAAATGTGGTAAATCAAAAAATCAAAATCTTTTAATATGACAAAGTAAATCAAAAGGGTTAATAAATTGAAATTTTAATGGAACATAAGCCACATTAAAAAATTTAATGTGAAAGCGCAAATCCTCTTTTAATTTAATTCCTTAGTCAACAGAATTTAAAAAAAAAAAATAGATTTTTTTAAGTGTTTTAGATTTTTACTTTTTAGAATTTTTTTAGATTTTTTTATGTTTTTTAAAGTTTTTTGAATGTGAATAAAAATCAAAATCAAAATCATAAAAAGATATCGAAAAAATGCAAAACAAAATAAAATCAAATTAAACCAAACAAAAAAAAATCAGAACTTCAAACTAAAACAAAATTAAACAAAGTTTCAAAAGAGAATGAAATCGGATTTCGAAACTAAACCTAAAACCCTAATGAAATATAACAAGTAGAAATAAACAAAACAAAACAAACAAACAAACAAAATAAAAAAATCAAACCTAAATCATGCATATACAAGTGAAGTAAGAGGTCGAAGCGATTGCTTGTCTTGTGTGACTGCAAGTAGGCGTTGACAGCAAAAATATGGAGAAGATTGCGCGCAGGTGAAGGAGCTAGACAGAGGATGAGGAGATCCGCAGAAGAGAGGAGAAGAATGGTAGGATGCACGGACAGCGAGGAGGGCAGTGGATGAAGGGAAACGCAGAGAGATGGTGAGGTATGCTGGCAACAATATGGCAGCGGACTTTGTTTTCTTGCAAGTTGACGGATGCAATCGCAGTGGAATGGAGATAGCGAAAGAACGATGACAAGGTTGTGCACGCTGCAAAGAAGAAATAGGCCAGCGGATTGAGGAATAAAGCAACAACAATTTGCGTATGAAGGAGTTGAGAGATGGAGAGATAAGGGAAAGCAAGGGTGAGCTTAAGGCTTTGAGATGGATGCAGGTCGAAGAAGGTGAAAAAAGCAAGTAAAGAGGAGAGGTCGTTTGCAGATTCGTGGAGAATGCAGGCAAGAGCAAAAGGTTGTGGGCCTTGTAAAAAAAAAATTGAATTTTTTCTGCAGCAAAGAAATTGAAAACCCCAGGCAACAGACAGGTAGCCAAAGAACCGAACAGAAATTTCCAAATTAAGATGTTATACTTCTACTTAAGATTTATCAGTGAAACTCTTATAAAATTTATTTCCAAATAAATAAAAAAATTAAAACCCTTAGACTGCAAAAATCTGGATAATATCCCTACAAAAATGATTGAGCCCAAATCTTAGGACCTATTTCTAGCTTCAGATCAAACTTCACCTTCAAATCTGCAACTTTTACCTGAAAACAAAAAACACCCAGAACCCAAATATACAAAAAATAAAAAAAACCCCATAAACCCAAGTCAGAAAACCCAAAACCTTTTACAGATCTATGCACAAGAATGGCATATCTATCAGATCTGAGGAGTGTCAGTCCAACTCCACTTCCAGATCTGTGGAGTGCGAATCCAACTCTACTCCCAAATCTGATAATCTAAGGCTCTCAACAGCGAGATTCATCAAATTCACACAAAAAAAATTAAATTTTTAAATTTTAAAGGAAGTGTTTATAGCTCAAAACCCTTCATGCATCATCAATAAAAATTTTATGATAAGCCCAGGATTAAATTAAGTTGGGCTCTTCAGAAAACATGAATCGGGAGTTGGTTGGTCCAACGAAAAACTCCTCCAAATGCCCGATGATCTAAAAAATCAAGATTTTCTTGCAAAACTCAATCCAGCCATTAAAATAGAGCGAGAAAATGATGGTAAAATTCAGAGAAATAAAGATACCTGCTATTATATTCAAAATTTAGATTATCACTTAAACCCCAGCGACTAAACAAGATACCAGTACTCAAATCACCCTTCAACAACTATCATCAATGGCTAAAAAAAAATTACGCATGAAAACGACACATCTTACAGTATTTCCATGAAGAGTAACACCGGTGAAAATTAACCCCAAAGTCTTTCTTTATTATTCAAAAAAAAATATTACACGAGAGCTTTTCACTTAGCACATGACTCAAAGGTCGGATGGATCAACTGACAAATGACTTCCTATTTAAAGATAAATCCTCCAATGGCTAGTTCGAGTGATCCTCGTCAAGGAAATCTCAACCATTGACGCGGATTAGAAGTTCTTTTAATATCATCCGTCGAAATATTTAAATATTTGGAGAAATTTAAAATTTTCAATTAAATGATTTTAATTAATTTTTTGAATTAATTTCCCCAAAATTTTGACTTTGACTTAACCCCAGGGATCAAAGGCTTAAAATTTATCAAAATAATTAATTTACCTTAGTCCCTGGACCTCTTAAAATTTAATTTTTAAGGACCGACGAATTTTGCCTTTGGAGAATTTGAATTTACCTAGGATCTAAAATTAGTTAAATTTGTCTTAGGATTTTAATTAATTTTTTACCAGAAAATTTAATTAATTAACCTATGAAAGGATAAATTATTTTTCCAACCCTCAAAACACTTTACATCATGATTTTCATATTTTTGACATCTCAAGGGGGAAAACCCATTTGTAAAAGACCCTCACAGACTACCCATTTCTGCAACACAAATATAATCCCGCAAACCAAGCAATTTGTAATAAAATAACCTAACCAAATAATTAGGATTATTTTGAGATCGCTTTTACATAGACTCTATCTAGAATACTAGGACTCGTCTAAGATCCCAGTGACAATCCACTCCGGCTTTGGGGTAAGACTGAAGAAAAACTCTACTGACCATCCGAAAATGGATTGGTGAGACAAAAAACCTCCCAGAAAGTAGATCGTCACCAGAAAGTAGGTTTACCTAGGAAATTACATACATGACACAGATTTTCTGAGATTATTTACATCACATACATGCAAAATGGATTTACATTATAACATGATGATCAGGCTAATGATGAAAGTTGGATGGCACAGACACATCAATCAAGCGCTATCCCTTTTGCGAAAAAAGGGGGTGTACTATTATGGGTCGTTGACTCGTAGTGGTTAACAATTACAACAAGTTTTCCCCTCATTATCACCTTGAGAAACTACCCCCCTTGACTTAGCTAGGAGAGAGTCTAAACAGAGTAAGTAGGGATCAAAGTGACAGCCCCTACTTTGAGCGTTGTGCCTGAGGCGACAACAGGAAGCAACTCATTAAATATGTCACAGGGCATACAAAGTTCGACTACTTTTATAGCACTTACTCCAAGTTGCAATTGCTTAAGCTTTCAAAAACTATATTTGCAACTTATTACCTCATCTCTAAGCACCTAGTGAAGGTGAGATAAGCTTTAATTGATAAGGTGACATGTGATTTAACAAATGAGATGAGAATTGATAGAGATGGTGCTAAAGTAGTGAAGGATATTGTTCTTGGCAGTTACTTTTGGTCACATGCTAAATATCTTTTGCAATTCACCAAGCCATTATTACATTATCAAATTTGCAAATTCAAATTTGATAATTGGGGAGGTGTATGAGCATATGGATAGCATGTTGTCGTAGATGAAAGATATTATTAAGCCTAGAGATATCACCTTGTACAATTATATTCATGCAAAGGTCGAAAAATGATGACAAATGCTAAACATTTTATTGCATGCCTTAGCATATCTTCATACACCTAAATATTATCATGTATCATGGCTTTCAACACCATAACCTTGTGGGGGGGCCAAGAGAAAGCCACACCACGATCCAAAGGTTTTGGTTGGTTATATGAAAGAATTGGATAAATTAGTCCCTGATCGGGAGTCTGACACCATACAGAAGCAATTGAGCTACTATATCTTTGCCACTAGGGCATTTGGGACCAGTCATGCCATTAGAGATCGAGGGAATTTGTCTTCTCTCAAGTGGTGGAACATGCATGGAGGTAAAACTCCACGTCTAAAATGTTTGGCAATACGAGTGCTCTCGCAAATCGTGAATGCTTTTTTTGCATAGAGGTGTTGGAGCCCCTATAGTTTCACTCGCAGTGTTACAAGAAACAAGTTAAATGCAAATCGAGCAAATAGCTTGCTTTATGTTCATTACAACTTGTGATTGTTGTCCCATTACTCTGAGGCAAAGAAAAACAAAGACTTTAGAATTTGGGACAAAAAAATAGAGGAGGCAAATTACGAGGATGGAGTGTTGTATTTAGAGCAATTGGAAGGTGCTCTTATCCAAGATGATGACAATCGTGTTGAGATGCCACCCCATCCACTGCCATGGTCCCCATGTTCCAGTCTTCAACAACAATAGTAGCTTCAATTTCAAGTCCACACCCACCATCTTCTTCACTGCCACCACATGTAGGCTCGAGTAGTGGTCGTGGTGGTGTAAGGAGAGATTAGTAAACAGATTTACAATTCACTACTTTTTGTCATAGTCTAAAGATGATAGATCAGAGTCTTAGACTTTAGTGTTGTAAATTTGAACCTTTCAGTCTTCCTAGTTCAGTTATTGTCATGTAACGCTCGTTACATGTGGGAAGCAGCAAATGTTCAAACCAGTGTTACACAAAGCAAGCACGTTTTTTGGAAACAAAGCATCAAAAGTGTAATTTTCAAAAAATCTTTGAAAGTGAAGTGTCTGGGAAGCATTTATATATATATATATATATATATATATAGTAGAAAAAATTTAAGTCTGGTAGCCCTTCCTAGGTTTCAAAGTTTTGCATAAATTTGATACCCATAGTCCCAAACTAGTAAGACTAGTATTAAAACTTTTCATGCAATTTATTTAAAACACATTTGAGCTACCTGTACAATTTAGTTTCAGCTAATACACAAGCACACACACATAAAAAATTTACGTAGTTTGCACAACTGTTTTTGGTCCAATGACCCTAGAAAAACCCACAAGGGGAAAACCTATCAATGGAGAATTTATTGGCTTTAAAGGAAATTGATTACACAACCGAAATAGGGCAACTTATCTCCCTGCTTGGTGATGTCTCTGCTTAGGAATACACAGGAACTCATGCCCAACACAATCATAAAACATAGTTGTGATATGCCTTGAAACCTATGCTTAATGTCACCTTACAGTGTTTCAATTCCTGTGCCAAGAATAGCATAAATATTCTCTAAACTTCAAGGCTCAGTTCTGAACATTCGGCCTCCTGGATTCACGTTGAAAGTGCACTCACATCTTGTTGGAAAATGTGATTATGTTTGGTCTTCAATAATGTACATGAGTCATTATGTAATGTACTTGTCAAAAGAATAAAGAAAATAATTTTTATTATTATTATTGTCACTTATTAAAGCATGGGTTTCATGCTTGGGTCACCATGTTTTAGGTCAAAGTCCCCATTGAGAACTTCCAGGTTTTATTCTGAGTCTATAGAATTATTTTACATTTCAAGAGACCCTTCTTGGGCTTTTGAATCATGTAAAAGGGTTAAGTATTGATTCAAATATGAATTATGTAACCCCCACGCCATGTCATCCCAAGGGAATGTCAAGTTGGCCTAAGGACCCATTCGACCCCACAAGAAGCCTATAAAAGGAAGCACATAGAATTCATTTGCAGCATCATTCCCTCAGCAAGTTCGAAATCTCTTGTTGTTGGGTAAAAGTGTGAAGTTCTCTTGTAGCTGGGAAAAGGTGGAAAGTTTGTTGCCGGGAAGCCAAAGTGAATGCAAGTTTGGGTGAGTCTAAGGAGACAAAGAAAATCGAAATTTTGGTGGTGATCTCTCTCTGTTTTGTGCTCTAGATTGGGAGATCGAAGTCTTCCAAGTTGGATTGCTTCCGGAAGCTGTTAGTTGCCGTGAGATGCTACCCTAGTTGAAGTTGTTGGAAAGAGGTCGAAATTCTAGGAGGCTAACTTGGTGTGGAGGGAAGGTCTAGTCTTGGTCTAGGGTGAAGAGTCTCAAAGATTACTATTGAAAGGAAGAATTATCGTGATTGAGTTTTCCCCTCGAGGGGGGTTTTGCCTTGGCATGTGCCTACATCTGGTGTTTATTGTTTTTTTGTACTGCTACTTCTGGTAATTGCTTGATGAACTAAAGAAAGAAGATATAAAAAATCTTAATAATAAGAAACATCACAAGTAATTATCAAGATTAAGAAAATCTTAACTGGCTTTCTGAATGTCTAACATGGTATCAGAGCTTTGGTGAAGAAAAGGAAGAAAAAGGCAATCTCAAGCACTTGATCTATTCATAGGTACTATCTCAGGGAAGCAGACTATCATATTCAACGAAGATGTCTAACTCAATCAACAGTGAAAAAAACTTGAAGGAGCATTTTACTTCAGATCCTGGAAGAAGAGGATTGACCTAATCCTCGAGAAGAATAAGGTATTGGGTTTGGTAAAAGGAAATGTAAAGAAGCCTACAAAAGATGCCAGTGATGCCAACAAAGTGAAATTCAAGGATTTAGAATTGGTGGCTATGACTCTGATGGTAGAAGGGATAAAAGACAATCTTGTCCCATTCATATCTAACATCAATCATGCTTAGGAGATGTATGAAGCCTTGTCGAAGTTGTTCACTATTAAGAACATTGGTCAAGTAGCAAGTTTGAAGAATGAGCTGAGGACTACGAAGATGACTAAAGAAGATATTATAGCAACCTTCTTTGTGAAGATAAGTATTTCATGTTTTTTCAGTTTTGGGTTCATGTACTCATTCAGTTTTGATTATATTAAATACTAATCATTGTTCTCCCTCTGTTGTCTTGATTAGGAAAAACATCTACAAGGAGGATCTCTCAAGACAAGGTTAGTCAAGAAACAAAGGAAAAACATCTGCAAGAAGGAGAATCTCTCAAGACAAGGTTAGTCAAGAAACAAAGGTATGCTTTGAATACATTGATTGAAAGGATTATTCATCTGATGATCTATTACTAACTTTGTTATGACTAGTTGTATTGAATCTTAGTGATTCTTGTTTGGATGATTCGACTCTTGATAAATCTACCCACCCACTCTTATCTGATTTTATAGAACCCTAGACAAGTTCTAGAAAACCCTAACCGAAGGGTATGCTAATGTGAATGTATGAAATCCTAAGCTGCTTAGGATATTGTGAAATGTTAGTTGAAGCTTTTATTGATGATATCATGTTTGGGATTTTGGTATGATCGAGAAATCCTAACTTGTTAGGATGGAATGATAAAGTCTAAAATCTCGGAACCTTTGAATTTTTGGTAATGTACGGTTTGCTATGTTTCTACATTGGAACTCTAGGTCCTTGGGGTTTGGTGGAATGCGTGAGCAAAACCCTTACATTGTCTTAGAAATGTTTTTTGTTTATGTGTGTTTGCCTTATCAAACCCTAGTGTAATCAAGATGATTGTGTGTCTAACTCTTATTTGATATTGTTGTGAAGTTGGGTTTTACTGACACATGACGTGAAATATATTTGCATGATGATGAAATCTCGGGATATGTCTTTTTGGTTAAAATCCTAAGTTGGTCTAGGTCGGATGTATTCATATTGTTGGACATATGATATGCTTATGTATCGTTATAAATTCCTAGATATGTGTGTTCACCTAGGCATTGATGGTCGTAAGTCTTAGGATTTAATGGTGTTGACACCTAATCCTTGTGATTGGGTGAATTATTGTAAATAAATAATTGAGAAATGTGAACAGTCATCGAGAGATGAGCTGAACAGTCATCGGGAGATGAGCTGAACAGTCTCTCCCTCATGTATATAACAGACCTACCTGATTGAATGAATAACACGAATCAGTTTTTGTTTTGTGGAGTTACTGCTTGGCCTGACATGGTATCAAAGCCAGCTCCCGAAATTAGTTTTTGTGTAACTCCTAGTGTCAGTTTCCTGTCTATATTCTGCCTGGTTACCTGAAGCCTGCTCCAGGCAGTGTCATATACGTTTTTTGATATTGTATCTGTTTTTTAAAGTCTGCGCCCTTTGTCAAGTCTGCGCCCTCTATCTAGAGACCTGGTGTGAATGCTGAATGCTAGTGTGTGAACGCTGTCATATGCGTTTTTCAAATCTGCGTTTTATCAGACCTTGGATTTAACGCTGACTCCTATTTGTTATAGTTTCTGCACATTTTCACTCTTTGTTGTCTGTTAGGTTCATGTGAATCTTGGGCTCGGCGAGGTTTAAGTCCGGTGGTATATGGACCTAAGAACTGCGCGCTTTCCGACTGGAACAAATCTCTAGGCTAGTCTATCTAGACCATGCTCAAGTCCACCTGCCCGATAGATGTTTGGTTTCCATGTCGCTGCTTCTGAGTGCGTTTTTGCACTTCCAACAAAGAGGTCGTTGCGTTTCTCCACTGCTACTGTCGATTACTTCACAGTCATTGTCTTCTGGGGCCGAGTCCTGGAGCTACTCAATGGCGATACTGGTCCAGCTCCCGATTAGGCGCGAAATTTAAATAGAATTTTTTGCTAGTGCAGATCCCCGAAATTGGCAAATATGGCAAGAATGATGCAGTTTACAGCAAAAACAAATAGGACAGTCAGCCAGCGAGAGAAAAAATCCTGCATCCACGAAATGATTGCCGCCAGAAAGTGCTGAAGAGAAGGAAACGACGCCTTCATTACAAATACAGCAGAAGCCACGACCACTAGAGAGAACGAATCCCGCATAGTGAAGTACATGAGACTCGATCTGCTGTAGTGTTGTGTTTTATATTATATACCGCCTATACATATATTTCTTGATGTCATTGTAGTATCGCTTTTTATGTTACTTACCACTCTACGCTGCTTTGTATCGGACACCTTCACAAACCTTCACTTTCAATTTTTTTAATACACCTCCGCTTCCCATTTTTATTACATCATTGTCCATTGAATGTTATTGTTGTGTTTTTTAATATAACTGTGGTATAATCCAGCATACCATAGTCCTCTTCCACTTTCACAACATTACACAAAAGCACATTTTTGCCAGCAAAAGTATTTTTACAGCTCTCGGATTTTTTACAAAATGCATTCAATCATATCTATGGTAGGAATAGTTCTCACTAGCAAGGAGAACTATCCTGAATGGTCCCGGATGGTAAAACACACCCTCATCTTCAATGAGTTGTGGAAAGGAGTGTGTGTCGGAGAAGGGGACAATGACCCAGTACAGCATACCTCAGACAAAGAGCTCGTCATTTGGGAAAACAAGAATAGCAAAGCCTATGCATTAATCGCAGCATCTGTAAATGAAGAGGTGAGTCGCCATACTTCATCATATTCAACTTCCTTTGAAGCCCTACAAAAACTGAAAGAACTCTATGACTCACATTCTGCACTTGAAGTTGTCCAACTCATGATTACACTCTTCACTCTTGAACTACAAAATAATGATCCTCTTGCTCTTGCATCTAAAGTAAAGTCTATAATGCATGATATCAAATCTACTAAGGTTGAGCTGGATATCCCTCTTATTGCTTTTCTCAAGGCACTTTATCCTACTTACTCCAATTATCTTGAGTCTTTGCAAGCAAATGGAAATCTCAAAGATATAACCTTTGACTCTCTTGTGAAAAAATTTGTTGAAAGAGAGAAAGCTTTTGGAAAGAAGACAACCCCTGAGTCTTTTGAAGAGACTGTGTGCCTTGCTCATAAAGAAAAGCATCCTACTCAAGATTCTACAAAAGGAAGAGGTGGACAAAGAGGAAGAGGAAGATATTTCAGAGGCAGGGGGGGCAGACATTCTCAAGGAGAAAAGGCAGATCTGCATTGCATTCGCTGCAAAAGAAATGGATCACATGATGCCTGTACATGCAAGCTACCATGGGACAAAATTGAGCAGAAAAGAAACCAACAGAGAGGTAAAACTAATGATACGGACAAAGGTAAAGCACCTGAATCCGCTCACTATATTGAGGCACAATGTAACATGGGAATAAATGAAGATTTGTTTAATGCTTCACTTGCTTCATGGAAAAATGATTGGTTGCTTGATTCAGGAGCAACCTGTCACATGACTCATAGAAAAGATTTTTTTGAAGATTTCACTGACAATGTTGATGGAGCAGTATACTTTGCAAATCAATCAAAAATCAAGCTAACAGGGCTTGGCACAATCAGGCTTAAACTGCCTGGTCTTCCAGACTTTCTTCTGGATCATGTTCTATATCTCCCACAACTCAAGAGAAACTTGTTGTCCTTGGTCCACATCCGACAGCAAGGTCACTTCATTCATATGTTTGATGGCAAGCTTGAGGTAAGAAAAGCATCTGACCACTCACTTGTCATGAGGGGAATAGAAGAAGAAAGGCTTCTCAAACTGCAAGGAACCTCTGCTCATGCACAACATTTCTCATATATTTCTCATCATGAAGAAGGTACACTTCCATCCAATCTATTATGGCATGCTAGATTTGGACATTTAAACTATGACAGTCTCCGCTTATTGAAGAAAAATGGTGTTGCTGGTTTGCCTACAATTCCTAGGAAACATAAGCAATGTGATGCTTGCATTCTAGGAAAGCATAGCAAACAGTCTTTTCATGATTCACATTCAAGAGCACATAGGAAGCTTGAACTCATTCATTCAGATTTATGTGGTCCAATGCCTGTTCCTTCTGCAAATGGAAATAAATATATCATGACATTTATTGATGATTACACCAGAATGTGTTGGGCTTATTTATTGAAGAACAAATCTGATGCTTTTCAAACATTCAAGAATTTTCATAAATGGATTGAAAATGATGCACAATCTCATATTGGGTCTATTCGCACTGATAATGGAAAAGAATATACATCAAATGAATTTGAAAACTATCTTCGCCAACATGGGATCAAACATCAAACAACTGTGCCTTATAATCCCCAACAGAATGGTGTAGCTGAAAGAATGAATAGAACAATCTTGAATATGGTACGATCCATGCTTTTCTTCAAAAATGTAAAGATAATGTTTTGGGTTGATGCTGTTCTATGTGCTGCATATATAAAGAATAGATGTCCATCTAATGCTATAAGAAACAAGACTCCTTATGAATTGTGGTATGGACATGTTCCTTCAGTAAAACATCTCAGGGTCTTTGGTTCCACCTATTATGCTTTGATACCAAAGGTACATAGAAACAAACATTGCTAGAAGTTGTAATTGTATCTTCCTGGGGTATTCAAACACCTCCAAAGCATACCGCCTCTATGATGAAGTAAATAAAAAGTTTGTTGTATCGAGAGATGTAATTTTTCTTGAATCATCCAAAACCGACGATGTTGTTGAGCGGCAACTTGATCGCTTGGATAGATTCACTAAAACAAAATCATTTCAAGAATTTGATAATCAGATTCCACATCTTGAAGGGGGGATTCCTATTCTAGATCAACATGTGGAATCTTCTTCTAAAGAACACTCTCCCCCGAATGAAACTCCAACAACGGATGATGCTTTAAGTGATGTAATTGATAGAATTGGGAGACTCAATCTTGATTCGATCCCAACTCAATCAACAAAGTAGCCTGGACCATCTCAGAAAGGTCCCCCAAAGTGGCTGACAAAGACACTTGAAAGTGTTCATCCTGATGAAATTGGAAAAACAGGAACCAGAAATTCAAACGGACAAAATGGAGGTGATGTAGATGACTCTAATTCACCTGTTGATATGGATGTTTCTTATGATTGTGAATTGAACTTGTCTACAGATTTTGAACCAACTTCCCTCAAAGAAGCTGCTTCTCATGATGAATGGAAAGCAGCGATGCAAAAGGAGTATGATGCGCTCATAAAGAATGGCACTTGGAAGCTGGTTGACCCTCCATTTGGAACCAAACCAATTGGCTGCAAGTGGGTCTACAAGAACAAGTACAAAGCTGATGGCTCACTTGACAAGCACAAAGCTAGGCTTGTGGCAAAAGGTTTTGCACAGAAGGAAGGGGTCGATTATGAGGAAACTTTTGCCCCCACAGCAAAATGGGCCACCATTCGGACACTCTTTGCACTAGCAGCTCAGAACGGTTGGAAAGTCCATCAAATGGATGTAAAAACTGCCTTCTTGAATGGAGATCTAAAAGAGAATGTTTTTATGTCCCAACCTGAAGGATTTGCTGTGAAAGGACATGAACATAAAGTATGCAAACTTGTGAAGTCCTTATATGGCCTCAAACAAGCACCGCGAGCCTGGTATGAAAAACTAACTGAGCATCTTCTGAAACTCAACTTCAATCATTTTGATCTTGATGATGCAACTTTATTTGTCAAGAAAGTTGGCAAAACAGTTGTATATCTTGTGGTATATGTAGATGATCTTTTAATGACAGGGAACAATGAAAGCTACATTGCATCCATAAAGAAGGAATTGGGGAAAAGTTTTAAAATGACTGATTTGGGCTATGTTCATTACTATCTTGGCATTGAAGTAACCCAACATCCAAAGTCCATATTTCTTTCTCAAAAGAAATACATTGGATATTTGTTAAACAGATTTGGCATGACAGAGTGCAATCCTCTTACTACTCCAATGGAACAAAACTTAAAGCTCACATCTATTGAAGGAAAGGAATTTGAGGATGCAACAAAGTATAAACAACTTGTAGGAAGTCTCATCTACCTCACTACTACCAAACCAGACATTTCATTTGCTGTTGGTATCCTCTCCAGGTTTATACAAAAGCCTTGTGAGGGACATTGGTCTGCTGCAAAAAGGATTCTAAGGTACTTGAAGGGAACTCAAGACCTTGGAATCAAGTATACACAGGTGGACGACTTCAGCTTGATTGGATACTCTGATTCAGACTTCGATGGAGACAAAGAAACTGGGGTATCTACTTCAGGATATGCTATGAGTCTTGGATCAGGAGCTGTCTCCTGGAGATCACGCAAACAATCAGTTCCAGCAGATTCCACAACAGAAGCAGAATACGTGGCAGCAGCTGAAGCAACAAAAGAAATTGTGTGGCTCAGGAAAATGCTTGAAGATTTGCAGGTAAAACAAGACCCCACTCATGATTGACAATACCTCTGCAATAAAGTTGGCCAAGAACCCAAAGTTCCATGATCTAACCAAGCACATCAACACTAAATATCTTTTGATTCGACATCATGTTGAGGCCAAAACAATCCATCTCTGTCATTGTTCCACAAATGAGCAAATTGCAGACATCTTCACCAAAGCGCTTGGAAGAGAAAAGCTTGAAAGATTCAGAACGATGCTTGGACTCACCAACATCCCTTCAGATTAAGGGGGGGAATGTTGACACCTAATCCTTGTGATTGGGTGAATTATTGTAAATAAATAACTGAGAAATGTGAACAGTCATCGGGAGATAAACTGAACAGTCTCTCCCTCATGTATATAACAGACCTACCTGATTGAATGAATAACACAAATCAGTTTTTGTTTTGTGGAGTTACTGCCTGGACTGACAAATGGAAGTCCTTGTCTGAGATTCTAGGATGATGATATCTAGAAATCTAGGGTGTTATAGCTAAACCCCAGTGAAGCTAAAATTGTCTAGTATGTGTGAAATGTAACAATCTGAGATCTATGTATGTAATGATTGTTGAGATTGTGAAAATGGAATTATAAGGTTTTGGAATTAAACCATGGTCAAAATAAAATATCTCGAATATGATGATTTGAGATTTGTATAAGTTTGTTGAATTTGGGACAATGGAATTCTAGGGTTTTGGAGTTGAACCTTAGTTGAAGTAGAAATCTCTGGTGAATGTTGACTATATCATATTTTGAGATTTGTTGAAATTTGAGTTTTTGGTTAAGATTGATGATTGCTCGAAAATCAGGTTTGCAACTAACTCTAGTGATAGTTGGTCATGTTAGTAATTGATTGATTATTGATTGAAAAACTAGCGTTGGAACTAACCCTAGTGGAAGTTGGTCAGGTTAATGACTAAGTTGTGATTGACTTTGATTGATTTGTTTGTATGAAATCTAGGATTTATATGAATCCCCAGTGAGAAATCGAACATATGTATTTTGAAAGGTTGTTAGATGCTTTGTAAATCCATATTTCTGTGAATTGTTTCTAGGGTTTATTATATGTTGTAGCAAGGGATGTCATACCTTTGGAATACATATTGAAACCCTAGAAGAAATGAATGTTGTTATGAAGTTGTCTAGGGTGTATCACAGTCCCTAGCAAGACGTTGAAGAGTATATGTCTCTTGTTTATAATTAACTATGGGTATCTGATATGAATAAAGTTGAAATGCTTCTGTGTTCTTGATATGCTAACATCATGCTTCTATATATTTGGTTGCACCTGTTATCTAAGTTATGCAGGTACACAATCTTCAACTTGGTGAAGATGCTTGATGTGACAAGCAAGTTGTGCTGGTACACAATCTTCAACTTGGTGAAGATGCTCGATGTGACAAGCATCATGAGGATGATATTAACTCTGATGAAATGGTTGGAAGCCACGAAAGATTCTCCGATGAAAAAAAGAAGAAGTAGAACTCCCTAGGTTAAGAGGGAGCTCAAATGGAAAGAATCTCCCTAGGATAAGAGGATGGTTGAGAAAATTCCTTGTATAAGAATGATTAGATCCTCTCTGTTTAGATTCTTTGCTTCATGTGTCATTCATTAGACCAGGACTAATAGCTGTAAGTTTTAGTGAATGCCATGAGTAAGAGAAGGAAATTGGAGACTGCATGTTCAGGTATTGTTGAAAGAAGGAAAGCAAGATCCGATTGGAGGATATGTTGCTACATGGATAGTAGGAAGGAAAACATATGATTGAGGAATCTTCTATCAAAGATTTAGTTGATAGTCCTACTATGGAAAATTGAGAAGCAACATCTGTTATCTGAAAAACCTCGGAGGTTTGTCTCTAAGTATGTACATGTGAAAATATATTATTGATTGGGGTTGTGTTTGTACAGGTGAATCTCTCGAAGGATTTGTAAAAATTTCTGTTTTCCCACCCCGGTTTTCAGTTTCTCCTTATTTCTCCCATGTAGTTAAATGCCCATTCCCATAACCATACATTTAACAGACTGAAAAAATAAATATTGCTGAAAACACAAATTCTGGAAATTTTTCAGAATGCTGGAAATTGCAGAATTAAAAATCAGCAATTAAAAACAGCCATTAAAACACTGATATTTTTGGTCAACTTGACCCTGGAAAAACCCCCTACAACTCTTGGGGAAAACCAGTTTGAGAGCTCTTCTTTATTTCTGAAATTTGTCTTTTTACAGTGAGAATTATTCAGCAAAAATCAGCAAGCAAATTTACAACTTATCTCCTTTCCCGTGCCTCACAGCAATCTGGAAATTACAGCAAACAGGACAGCAATAAATGTTGTACGACCTCCGTTTTGTGTGCAGAAAAATCAGCAAACTGCTCTTCGATTTTTGTGCAAAAATCTGCCTTTCACTATGTGCTGAATTAGCTGTACAAATCTGCTCAACTGCTGCCTTGGAATGTGTGCCAAGCTGCTGTCTCCTTCTCCTTCCTACTCAGAAATCTCTCTTGCTCTCTTGCTCTCCTTCTCCCAATCTGCTCATGAAATAATGAATGACCTTTTCCTCCTTTTCCTCCTTTAATATAACTCCAAGTGACTTTTGGGTGATCCAAGTGACTTTTGGGTGATCTCTAAATCCAATGGCTGAAATAGATTTAGATCAATGGTTGAGATTAAATGCTCATTTAAATCTCACTTTCTATTTTTTAATTCACCCCACTTTAATAAAGACCCACTTAGTCATTTATTTCCAAAGTCACTTTTCCTTTCTAATTTTTCATTGACTTTATAAAAGTCACTTTAAAATTAGACTTAATAACTTTATCACTTAAAGTCACTTTTAAATTAGATTTAACTTTATAAAATTATAAAGTCACTTTAGGAGAAAAATTAAATTCTTTTGGACACTTTTCCCTAGGCCAAAGATCAAAGCCTAAGGGAACCACCTGTCCTCCGGTACCAAATTTCAACACTCCCTCTTACCGAGGAAGGTGTTCCTCACCACACCCATCTTGTCTCTGAAGTAGACATGCTTGCCCCGTGGTAAGGCTTTGGTAAGGATATCTGCAACCTGCTCATCAGTGGAAATATACTCAAGCTTCACAGCTCCCTTCTGAACATAGTCTCTGATGAAATGATATCTGATCCCGATATGCTTTGACTTGTCATGAAATACTGGATTCTCCGTGAGTTTAATGCAACTCTGATTATCACAGTAAATCACTGAAGGTCTCAACGGCTGACCAAATAAGCCAAACAACATCTTGCGAAGCCAGATAGCCTCACAACTAGCTAGACTGGCTGCCATATACTCTGCTTTCGCTGAACTCAGTGCTACTGACTGCTGCTTCCGGCTGAACCATGACACTACTGCTGAACCCAACCCAAAACAACACCCTGAAGTGCTCTTCCTATCAGAAGCACAACCTGCCCAATCAGAATCAGTGTATCCTGCCAATCTCACTCCATCTCCCTGCCTGTAGTCCAGACCATAATCCACTGTCCCCTGCAAGTACCGCAAAATGTGTTTTGCAGCCACCCAGTGAACCTTCCTAGGCTCACACATAAACTGACTCATCGTGTTGACTGCAAAACAGATATCTGGTCTAGTGTTGACCAAATACATCAAGGAACCAATCAGCTGCCTGTACAATGTGGGATCCACCAACTCGGAATCCGAAGCATGAAGCTTCTTCCAGTTGGCGATCATCGGTGTCGACATGGGTCTACAATCCTCCATGTGGAATCTGCTAAGGATGTCCACAATATACTTCCCCTGCCCCAGGAAGAAATGCCCCTCCTCCTGCCACACCTCCAAACCCAAAAAGTAATGCATCAAGCCGATGTCCTTCATCTCAAACTCCGCCGCAAGATCTCTCTTGCAGTGCTCTATGAGTCTCTCTGCACCTGTAATGATCAAGTCATCCACATACAGCACCAGAATGAGAGGCTCCTCACCAATCACAATAAAGTAAAGGTTCGGATCTGCCTCACTCTTTGTGAAACCCATCCCCTGCAAGTATGCATCTATCCTGGAGTCCCAAGCTCTGGGAGCTTGCTTCAGGCCATAAAGGGCCTTCTTCAATCTGCACACATGGGACTCCTTCCCATGCACCTCAAAGCCCTGTGGCTGCTCAATGTACACCTCCTCCTGTATGAAGCCATTGAGAAATGCAGTCTTCACATCCATCTGGTGGATCTTCCAACCCATCTCTGCTGCTATCGATATAATGGAGCGGATCGAAGTATATCGAGCCACGGGAGCGAAGGTCTCCTCATAATCAACTCCCTCTACCTGGGAGAACCCTCTAGCCACAAACCTCGCTTTGAATTTCTCAATGCTGCCATCTGCAGCATGCTTTACCTTGTAAAGCCATCTGGAAGTAACCACGGATTTGCCCTCAGGCCTCGGCACCACCTCCCAAACATCATTCTTCATGATAGAAGAATACTCCTCCTGCATGGCCTCTCTCCAGACCTGCTGGCTAGCTGCCTCCTCATAGCTAGAAGGCTCAGAGTCAAGGATGCTGGTAACCATCGCCATATAACTACAAAACCTCTCAGGTGGTCTACTCTCTCTGACCGGCCTCTTCGGCTCAGCAACAGATGTGGCATCTCTCAAGGTGTCCTGAAGCCACTTGGGCTTCCTCTTCCCTGAGCGCACTTCTTCCACCGGAGAATGAAACTCCTCCTCCTCATCATCATCAGTAGCCTGAACTCCTGACTGTCTGTCTGCTGTCCTCCTGCCTGCACCTGAACCTGTAGAAGCTGAGGTACCGTGTGAACTGTCCATCAGTGGACTCCCTAGTGAACTGCTCTGTGAACTGCTCTGCATGCTGCCCGGAGCACCACCCCTCTAGCTCGATGAGCCACTGCTCACTGATGGACCTGACATCCTCATAGATGTACCTCCGGATCCTCCTGATCCCTGCCCACTGGATCCTTGCGACTGACTCAACTGCTGCTGAGGGTCTGGCTGATCCAGATACTCTAACTCCCGTGACCTCCTAAAGGCCCTGTCCTCCTCGAACTTCACATCCCGTCTGACAACAACTCTCCTCTGTGCAGGAATGTAAATCCGAAAGGCCTTTGAGGTCTCACTGTAGCCCACAAAGATACCCTTCTCTGCGGTGGGCTCTAGTTTGGTCCTCTTCTCTTTGGGTATATAGGAGTATGTAATGCATCCAAAGATGTGAAGATGACCAATATCAGGCTTCTTCCCAGAGAAAGCCTCCTCCGGAGTCATGTGCCCCAAAGCACGATGCGGACTCCTGTTCTGCAAGTAAACAGCTGTGTTGCAGGCCTCTGCCCACAAGAATAATGGCAACCCCTGATCATGTATCATGGCTTTGGCAGCCTCTATGATGGATCTGTTCTTCCTCTCCGCAACCCCGTTCTGTTGGGGGTTGTAAGGAACAGTGAACTCCCTCCTAATGCCTGCCTCCGCACAATAGTCAACAAACTCTCCAAGGGTGTACTCTCCTCCATTGTCCGACCTCAAGGACTTGATCTTTCGACCTGTCTGAGTCTCCACAAGAGCTCTGAACTCCTGAAACCGCTTGAAGACCTCACTCTTGGTCTTCAAAAAATAAATCCAGGTCCTCCTGGAGTGATCATCAATGAATAAAACATAGTACTCATATCCACTCAAGGAAACATGAGACATCCGACCGCTCACATCGGAATGAATCAAATCAAGTATCCCCGTCGCTCTGCTGTCACTGCTGGGAAAAGGGGATTTGGCAAACTTGCCCATCGCACAACCTCTGCAAGTATCAAAGTGATCAGTACTGAAATCTGGCACACCTGTAGTGATCTCCCGCAATGTCCTCAAGGCTCCATGATACATATGTCCCATCCTGCGGTGCCAAATCTCACACAGCTCAGAATTGCTAGCTCTGCTGTCGGTACTACTGCTCAATGCCAAAAGGGGCTGAAATGCAAACTTGTACACCTTTGCATGGCGTACACCTATCACTCTAGCTGAATCAGCTGGAGCGCCCCTGGGATACATCAACACTTGTCCTCCCCTGAACAGTACCTCATATCCTCTGTCCTCCAAAGCTGAGACGGATATGAGGTTCTTCCTCATCCCTGGCACATAAAGAACCTCTAACACTTTCAAGGGAGGTTTGGACTCCCTCTGAAATGTCACTGTCCCCACCCCGACTGCTCTAACAACTCTGTCATCACCGAGTACTACCTCAATATCAATACCACTCTCTGAAAGCTCTGAGAAGTACTCACGGACTCCTGTCATGTGACGTGAAGCCCCACTGTCCACATACCAGATACCTGTAGATGCTCCGCTAATCGAGGGAAAAGCATGCTCCCTCTGAACCTGTTTGGCAGGTGATCCTGCACTAGCGGACTCACATGTAGTGAACGCAAACTCTCGGTCAAAACGACCAGCAAAGTCCTCAATCTCTGCTGAAGCTGCCACGTCCTGGTTCTTCCCCTTCTTCTTCTTCTTCTCCGGACACACAACTGCATAGTGTCCCATCTTTTGACAATTCCAACACTTCACCTTGGAATAGTCCTTCTGTGTGTTCCCCTGTTTACCTTTACCTTTGCCTTTGCCTCCACCACCGCTTGTGGAAGCCTGCTTCTTCCCTTTGCCTTTCTTGCCTCCTGCCACCAGTGCTACGTCCTCATCCTGCTCAACTGGCTTGGCTGCCCCAAGTTGCCCTTTCCTGATCTCTGTCTGAATACAATCATCCCAAAACCTCTCCCATGTGGGAAGGGTCTCACGTGCACAAACCCCATCAGCAAAGTTCAACCATGAACGGGGGAGGCCATTCACTGCAATCCGCACCAACTCAGTGGGTGGAATGGCCTCTCCAATCGCTGCCAACTCATCTCTCACATTAGTAATCTTTGTGAGATATCCAGCTGCACTATCATTACCCATCTTAATGTTCTTTAGCTTCTCCTTCAGGACCATCTTCCGGTTCTCATTGGTACTCTGGTAGAAATTGGACAATGCTGTCCACATCTCATGGGCATTGCTCTTTCCTCTCACATGAGGAATGCAATGGTCTTTGATTCCGTCTAGAATCAGCCTCTTACCCTTATTGTTCTTCTTTTTATACTCAACCAACTGAGTAACATCAGTGGGCACAACAACAGGGTTCTGTGCGGTATGCACCATGATATCCCAGACTTCTGCCTCCTCAAAGATACTCTGCATTCTCTCCTTCCAAACGCTGTAATTTGTATGCCCATCCAACCTATCCTCCACCCTCAATCCCAATGACATCCTGCTGTCCTAAAACTGAAAAATAGCACTGTTGTAGTAAAGATAAAACTGCTGTTTATGAAAAAATCAGCTTGCTGGAATTTTCTGAGTGAAAAATCAGCAACTGCAATTTTTCCTTTTGCTGTCCCAAACTGCCCTTCAGCACTCAAGCTCTGATACCATGTAAAAATTTCTGTTTTCCCACCCCGGTTTTCAGTTTCTCCTTATTTCTCCCATGTAGTTAAATGCCCATTCCCATAACCATACATTTAACAGACTGAAAAAATAAATATTGCTGAAAACACAAATTCTGGAAATTTTTCAGAATGCTGGAAATTGCAGAATTAAAAATCAGCAATTAAAAACAGCCATTAAAACACATTAAAACACTGATATTTTTGGTCAACTTGACCCTGGAAAAACCCCTACAACTCTTGGGGAAAACCAGTTTGAGAGCTCTTCTTTATTTCTGAAATTTGTCTTTTTACAGTGAGAATTATTCAGCAAAAATCAGCAAGCAAATTTACAACTTATCTCCTTTCCCGTGCCTCACAGCAATCTGGAAATTACAGCAAACAGGACAGCAATAAATGCTGTACGACCTCCGTTTTGTGTGCAGAAAAATCAGCAAACTGCTCTTCGATTTTTGTGCAAAAATCTGCCTTTCACTATGTGCTGAATTAGCTGTACAAATCTGCTCAACTACTGCCTTGGAATGTGTGCCAAGCTGCTGTCTCCTTCTCCTTCCTACTCAGAAATCTCTCTTGCTCTCTTGCTCTCCTTCTCCCAATCTGCTCATGAAAGAATGAATGACCTTTTCCTCTTTTTCCTCCTTTAATATAACTCCAAGTGACTTTTGGGTGATCCAAGTGACTTTTGGGTGATCTCTAAATCCAATGGCTGAAATAGATTTAGATCAATGGTTGAGATTAAATGCTCATTTAAATCTCACTTTCTATTTTTTAATTCACCCCACTTTAATAAAGACCCACTTAGTCATTTATTTCCAAAGTCACTTTTCCTTTCTAATTTTTCATTGACTTTATAAAAGTCACTTTAAAATTAGACTTAATAACTTTATCACTTAAAGTCACTTTTAAATTAGATTTAACTTTATAAAATTATAAAGTCACTTTAGGAGAAAAATTAAATTCTTTTGGACACTTTTCCCTAGGCCAAAGATCAAAGCCTAAGGGAACCACCTGTCCTCCGGTACCAAATTTCAACAGATAGCATGTTGGTTACCAATCAGTTTGATTGGGAGAGATTGGTCATTCTTGATTTGTTGGATCAAGGGGTGTTGAGGCTTTGCGAGTGAAGCATTACCTGGGGAGACATCAGGTCAGCGCTTTGTGTTCATGTCTAGAATCCTGAAGTTGAAAAGGTGGTGTTGGTTATTGAGCTCTGTTTTGGATACACGCCTGGATTTTTGGGTTAGCAGGTAAGCGTGAGGGTACCTAAAGGGGTTGAAAGCTTGAGTCCATCTTAGTCCCACCTGGATAGATTGCCTTAGTCAGGAATCTAGTCCTTGGCATTGCGATGCCTAAAATATTGAGTAACTGTTTGGATAGATTGCCCTGGTCAGCAATCTAGTCCATGGCATTGTGGTGCCTAAAGTTCTTCACAGTTCATATTGTTTGGGATCTTCCATTGTATTTGTACATTATGAATACCTCCCTAGTTAAGAGGGAGTGTTGGAAAATGTAACTATGTTCGGTCTTCAATAATGTAGTTTAGTCATTATGTAATGTACTTGTCAAAAGAATAAATATATATATATATATATATTATTATTGTGACTTATTAAAGCATGGGTTTCGTGCTTGGGTCACCATGTTTTAGGTCAAAGTCCCCATTAAGGACTTCTAGGATTTATTTTGAGTCTATAGAATTATTGTGCATTTAAAGAGACCCTTCTTAAGCTTCTGAATCATGTTAAAAGGTTAAGTATTGAGTCAAATATGAATTATGTAACCTCCACACCATGTCGAACGGAGGACCCATTCGATCCCACAAGAAGCCTGTAAAAGGAAGCACATCGAATTCATTTGGAACATCATTCTCTCTTCAAATACGAAATCTCTTGTTGCTGGGCAAAAGTGCGAAGTTCCCTTGTAGCTGGGAAAAGATGGAAAGTCTGTTGTTGGGAAGCCGAAGTGAATGTGATTTCGAGTGAGTCTAAGGAGACAAATAAAATCGAAACTTTGGTGGTGATCCCTCTCCGTTTCTTGCTCTGGATTGGGAGATCGAAGTCTTCCAAGTTGGATTGTTGTTGGAAGTTGTCAGTTGTTGTGCATTGCTGCCCTAGTCGAAGTTGTTGGAAAGAGGTCGAAATTCTAGGAGGCTCACTTGGTGTGGAGGGAAGGTTCGGTCTTGGTCTAGGGTGAAGAGTTTCAAAGATTACTATTGAAAAGAAGAATTATCTTGACTGGGTTTTCCCAAGAGGGGGGTTTTGCCCTGGCATGTGCCTACATCTCGAGTATATTGTTTTCTATATTGCTGCTTTTGGTAACTGCTTGATGAACTAAAGAAAGAAGATATAAAGAATCTTAATAATAAGAAACATCACAAGAAATTATCAAGATCAAGAAATCTTTACTGCCTTCTGATTTTCTAACAAAGCTCGGCCCAAAATATTATAAATTCACCAGAAAAAAGGCTTCAAACTACCCTATTCCTCCACAAGAAACTTGCTAAGAATCTCTCTCGAACTCACAACACCAACATGGACTTTTGAGTCTTGTAACTTAGATTAAAAAAAAAAGAAAGAAAACCTCAACAGCCCTTAAAACAGTGTTGTCCTCTCCACAAAAAGTATGTTGAGTATCTCACTCAACCCTCCTAAAACCAACGGAAACATTCCCTGGAATATTGGCCTGTAAACTCAACCTGAATTCCTTGGACTGCGTACCTACACTCTGCCTGAATTCCTTGGAGTACATGCCTACAACTTCATCTAGAAACTCAAGTTTCAAATGTCTCTTTATCGTGCATATTTCCTTCCTTGCAATCTTTGCATCCTCCGAACTCCTTTTCTCTCCTCAATAGCAGACATGAGAAGAATAATGAATAAACCTTTGCCTTTTTTTTTTTGTCTTCTCTTAGTGAATAGAAACCTAACCCTAGAGATCAAATGGTTGAGATTAAATCTCAGTTCATTAGATCAAGGGTAGAGATCATTTCCCTCTCTTGACCCCTTTTCCCATATTGTCCCTCTCACTTAAAGAACTTCTATTCACTTTAACGTGTTTTGTACCATGTGCATTTTTCTCTCATAAAGTCACTTTTTAAATATAAAAGTCACTTTGATAATAAAAGCACTTTGTACTATGTCTCCCTAAAGTCACATTTAAAACATACAGTGACTTTATTAAAAAGTACTTAGCACATGTACCACTTCATAAAGTTACTTAACTCCAAGACATTATATAATTCATAATGTCTTAGGACAAAAAGGTTATTAAAAGTGTTTTCTTAGGCAAAAATGCTAATGCACTAGGAAACACTTCCTTGGTACCATTTTTCTCAACACTCCCTCTTACTGAGGAAGTTGTTCCCACCACACCAACTTTATCTTTGAAGTGGATATACTCACTCCTTAGCACCATCCTATCACGCACTACTCTCACCACATCACCACCCAACCTCTCTAGTGGTCTACTCTGTCATTTACTATGTGCTTCCTTCAAGGTACCATAAAGCCTTTGCAGCTTCCTCCTCCCTGAACAAGTCTCCTGTACAAGTGTGGGAGCCTCATTTCCATCCCCTAACACCTGTGACCCTGATGATGATGCACCTGTGACCCTGATGATGATGCACTTGTGGCTTGTAGTGATCCTGCACTCATAGATCTTGTACTTTGTGGTGTGGCCCCCTGCTGAGGAGCTTGTTGCTCTACCTGATCAACCTCTCGAGACCTCCTCATGGTCCTGGTCGACTAAAACATGAACCAGTAAAGTCTCCCATCACAGACACCTATCACTCTCGCAGTTGCCATGTTAGATCCCACAGAATACATCAACGCCTCTCCATCCCTAAACAACACAACATATCCCCTATCCTCAATACAGGGAACTGATATCAAGTTCCTCCTCAACCCTGGCACATAAAGGACCTATGTCACTCTCAAAGGTGGCAGTGACTCCCTCTAAAAAGATACAGTCCCCACTCATGTCGCTCTGACCCTGGTGTCATCTCCAAGTACCACCACCAAGTCTACACCCTCTGTAAGACTCATAAAGTGCTCTGTCACTCCAGTGATATGGCAAGATACTCCACTATCTATCCACTAGCTATGAGCCAAACACTCATGGATGTAGCACTAGTGGCTAAACTCACAACTAGTGCAAACTCTATTTCAAATCTCAAGGTGAACTCCTCCACCTCAGTCGATGCTGCCACATCCTTCTTCTTCTCCTTATTGGGACGCTTGGATGCATACTGACCCACCTTCCCACAAGTAAAGCATCTCACTTTGCTCATGTAGTTCTCGGACTTCTCTTCCTCCTTTTGTTGTTTGGCCCCACTAGTGGACCTTTTCTTTTTCTTTTTTTCCCTCAGTCCCAAGGGCAAGATTCTACTCCTCATCTACCCCACCACTCTGGCTACCAGCCTTAGAACTCCTCTTGGTCTCCTCCTAGATGAAATCATCCCACATCCTCCTCTAGTCTGGAAAATGCTCTTTGGCCACAATGCCATGTATGAATCCATCCCACTACTGAGTGAAACCATTTAATGCGATCCTAACCAACTGGTCCTCAAGGATAGCCTCTCCCACTGCAGCCAACCCTTCCTTCACCTGTGAGATCTTGGTGAGGTATGAGGTCATTACATTAGCCTTGGTATTTCTTAGCTTTTGCCCCAACACCATCCTATTCTCATTGGCACTCTAGTGTAGTGTGACTAATGACTCTCGTATCCCATAGGCAAACCTCTTTCTCGTCACATGAGGGAATAGGTGGTCTCTGATGGCATTGAGAATGATTCTCTTCACTTTTACATTCTTCTTGTTGAACTCGGTCAACTGCGCAGGATCTGTAGGAGGTTGCACAGATTTCTCCACAATGTCCCATACCTCCAACTCCTCAAACAACAGCATCATCTTCTCCTTCTAGGGGCAAAAATTTTATGCACCTACCAATCTGCTCTCCAACCTTATACCAGTTTCCATGACCCTCACAACCAACACCAAACATTCATATATATCACATATTTGTGTCACAGTGAGTCAGCCTCTCTCTCAACCAACAATCCTTTGGGTTTTTGAAGGTGTTTTAGGCTTGGTTCATTGTTTACTCACTTGTAGCAGAAGGTAGCTTATTGGTTTTTCTCATCAACTAAAAGTTTTCCTCAGATATGAAGTTTCCTTTCTCAAATCTATAGCTTTCCAAGCTCTGATACAATGTAGAGAAATTTTAAGTTTGGTAGCCCTTCCCAAGTTTCAAAGTTTTGTATAAATATGATACCCACGGTCTCGAACTAGTTGTTGGAAATGTAACTAATTTCAATCTTCATAATTGTTGTTGTACTTATTTCATTATGTATCTTATGTAACAAACAAAAGAAAAGAAAAAAGTTATTATTATAAAGCATGGGTTTCATGCTCTTTATTGATGGTTTTCCAGGTAAAAGCATGTTCTTCATGCTTCTAGGGTTTGTTAGGCCATATAGAATATATTGTCATGAGTCAAGAGAGTCAACAACATGTTTATAAGACCCTTCCGGACAAATTATATCTTGTGAAAGAAATTATTTTGAGTCTATAAAGTCTCAGAAACCTCCAAAGTACAAGTCAGCCCTAGAAGCTTCAAGTCGGCCTAGAAAAGGGAATTTGACCCCTTGGAAAGGCTATATATTGGAGCTATTCGACCTCATTTGGAATACAATCATCAATAAGTTCGATCTCTCTTGAAAAGGTTTGATCTACAGCTCCAAGAGGCAAAGATGATGGAGTGAAGCTCTAGCAGACAAAAGAAGGCAGAGGAGATATTGTTTTTGGGCTCTATCGCTCTCACACGTGAAGTTCTAGGGTTACCGCACCTACAAAGAAGACCGAAACTGCAAGTCCAAGTTGTAGGAGGATGAGGTGCAGTGTTAAGTTGTTGGAAGGATAAATATTTTGTCTTGACTTTGTTGACCTTGGGAGGAGTTGTCTTGATCTAAGAAAGATCTCTTGAAGAAGTGGACTTGGGGTTTCTGCAGCAGCGACAGGGCCGAAGTTGCAAAACAAAGTTGCAAAGACAAAGTTGTAGCTAGAAGTTAGTTGATGCAGGATTGAGTTGTGATATTGGAAGGGCTAACTTGGTACTTGGAGGAGGACTTGGTCTAGGGTTTGGGTCTTTGTGGTCTCATTTGAAGCAGATTCTATAAGAAGAGAAGGGTTTTTAGGTTTTCCCCTTGGAAGGGTTTTGCCCTGGCTTGGAGCCTAAATTATGTGTCCACTGTCTTTATTATTTTTCTCTTGATATTTATTTGATGAAGAGGATCTAATAAAGAAACACAAGAAGAAGAATGAAAGTTCATAAGCAAGTATTAAGGTTAAGGAAAATTGATTTAATAAGCTGCTAAATTGCATTTTCCAACACTAGTAACATTGAGATTAAAACTCTTCATGCAATTTATTTAAAACACATTTAAGCTACCTCTACAATTTAGCTTCAGCGGATATGAAAAATAAACAAGCGCACACATAAAAATTTTACATAGTTTACACAATTCCTTTTGGTCTAATGACCCTAGAAAAACCCACAAGAGGAAAACCAGTGAAAGGAGGATTTATTTGCTTTTAAAGAAATTGATTTCACAGCTGAAATAGAAAAACTTATCTCTCTTTTTCTTGGTGATGTCTCTGCTCAGGAATACACAGGTATTCATGCCCCACACAGTCATAAAACACAGTTGTGATATGCCTTGGAACCTGCACCTAATGTCACTTTATAGCACCTCGATTTTTGTGCCAAGAATAGCATAAATCTTCTCTGAAATTCGAGGCTCAATTATGAACTTTCCGCCTCCTGGATTCACGCTGAAATTGCACTAAAAACTTGGCCCAAATGACTGTAAAATCACCAGAAAGGAGGGCTTCAAACTACCCTATTCCTCCACAAGAAACTTGCTGAGAATATCTCTCAGATTTACAACAAAAACACGAACTTCTGAGTCTTGTAACTCAACCTAACTCTCAAATTACATAACAAAACAAAAAACAGCATCAACAACCCTTAAAACAACAGTGTCCTCTCCACAAAAAGTATGTTCAATATCTCACTCAGCGCTCCTAAAACCAGCACAGACATTCCCTGGGATATTGTCTTGTAAACTCAGCCTGAATTCCTTGAACTGTGTACGTGCACTCTGCCTGAATTCCTTGAACTGTGTACCTGCACTCTGCCTGAATTCCTTGGAGTATGTCCCTTCAACTTCTGCTAGAAACCCAGTTTTCAAATGTCCCTTTGTTGTGTGTATTCTCTTCCTTGCAATCTTTGCATCCTCCTAACTCCTTTGCTCTCCTCAATAGCACACATGAGAAGAATAATGAATAAACCTTTGCATTTTCCTTTTCGTCTTCTCTTAGTGAAGAGAAACCTAATCCTAGAGATTTAATGGCTGAGATCAAATCTCATCTCATTAGATCAAGGGTAGAGATAATTTCCCTCTCTTGACCCATTTTCTCATGTTGTCCCCTCACTTAAAGATCTCCTAGTCACTTTAACATGTTTTGTATTATGTACACTTTTCCTCTCATAAAGTCACTTTAATAATAAAAGCACTTCGTACCTTTTCATCCTAAAGTCACATTTAAAACGTAAAGTGAGTTTATTAAAAATTAGTTAGCACATGTACCACCTCATAAAGTGACTTAACTCCAAGACATTATTATAACTCACAATGTCATATGACAAAAAGGTTATTAAAGTCTTTTCCTAGGAAAAAAGGCCAATGCACTAGGAATCACTTCCTTGGTACCATTTTTATCCACACACAGAGATATATATATATATATATATATATATACTAAGTTGCACGAAACGGGGAAATGGGTATGAGTTTCTGAAACGGGTACAGGTACGAAATGTGATCCTCCCAAATTTTGGAAACAAGGAAACACGATATATATATATCTTAAGACAAAAGAAATATGTGCAATCATAAAGCATGCATGATACAATATGATTAAATTGTCCAGTGTTAATGCATAAATTACAAGTCTCTAAAGTTACATCACATTTACTCATGAATGATCACATAATGAAAATAGCAATATCCAAAAGCAGCCTTTATTATATATCCAAATTTCAAAATCAACCTTTATTATATATATGAAGTTGCAAGTACTATAAATACTAAAGCCTAATAGCCTTCAACCTTCATCCTCATCATCATAATCCTCGTCAAAAATAGAAGCAAAAGCATGCTCAACAATGGATGGCACAGTTGAAGAAGATTATTCGCCAATTCCACTTCTAGGCTCTTGGTCTTCAATATTTAGGGCAGCAAGAGAGAGCTCCAAATCAAGACTTTTTGGATCCATATCCCATTCTTTAGAAGGACCACTGCTATATTTTGGACCCCTACAAGATACAAGACGAAGGTTGGTATTGTTTACAAAACATACAATAATAAATATGAAAGAGTCAATAATTATAAGAAATACTAGAAACTAGAAAATCACAAGTAAATATATTATATATTGCTTGACCCTCTTGCCACGAGAAATTTCTAATTTCTTGTCTAGTGCTTGATTGAGAGTCTCCTCCTGCGTAGTCGAATAGTCTTGGTGCTCTTGATTAAATACAAGTTCCATACCCTAGTACCCTAGGTGCTCTTGATTATTGGGAGTCTCCCTTGCATAGAGGCCTTGGTGCTCTTGGCTAAATACAAGTTACACACCCTAGTACATGACAAAATCCAATGGAAACATGCAATCTTGTTAAAATTGGCAACTAGGGCCAAACTCCACACGGGCCATCTTATTTATGACAGCTGATATTTTTCTTGGATTCCTCTCTCCGAGAGATGTGGGATTGATCTAGAGATCATCTGATTCCGACATGTACAAATGAAGTTATGTTATGAATTTATTTTGATTATGGACAAATTGTCAAGGTTGGTCGGCAAACTTATGTAGGCTCAGAAGCGAACAGCCACGTCTATTCATCTTCAATGTTTGCTATAAATACAAGATGCCTTAGCCTCATTTGAACACACTCATCTTCACACATCTCTCTCTCTCTCGTCACTGATTGGATACGGATTTCTGGGCCTCTCTCACTCCACATGTCCGAAATTTTAGGAGAGCGAAATTTCAAGATGCCGAAATTTTAGTAGATCGAATTTCTGGACAGTTTGACCAATTGTTGACCAGCAAGCGTTGACCTCCTTTGATTGCATTTTTGTGAGGGATATCTCTGTTTGGACAAATCGCATTTCTAGGCACAGAAATCGAGGCTAAACATCTTTTGTTGACCAAGGTTGGCTGCAGCTAGTGTTGACCGCAGGTGGGTTGTTTGACCAAACTTTGACTAGGCTAAATTTCACTATTTTGATGATTGTTTTACCTTGATGTTTGGAGGCCTAAGTTGGCTGAAGTTAGTCGATTTGTGGATGATCAAATCTATCATGTTGACCAACGTTGACTGTTTTTGTTAGGGCTCTTTTGTTGCTCTTATAAATTATCAGATTTGTCAATTGTACTATCTCCCTCTGTTGAACTATTGAAGACTAAAAGAAGATTTGATCAAGGGTTTCCCCACATTGGGGTTTGTCCCTAGCTGGTGCCACATCTAGCAATCCTTTACAGAGAAAATACTGGCGGAAAATCTGAGCAAGTTTTATCTCGCTTCACCCAGCAGCATTTGGACTGATATGGCACAAGACTAGCTAACCTCAGCTATTTTTGCATCACCTCTTCTGACCTTTGCGTCAGTTTTCCCGATTGTTCTGGCTTCTGCCCTCTACTTCAGCTTTCTCTGTTGTTTTAATAGTTGTTCCCGACAATTCCGACTTTTGCCCTCTACGTCAGCTTCTCTGGCTGTTACGGCAGTTCCAGTCGTTCCCGACAATTCTAACTTTTGCCCTCTGCATCAGCTTTCCCAGTTGTTTTGGCTGTTCCTGGCAGTTTTGGATTCTGTGTGACAGGCAACATTTCTTCTCTCCTGGCTCTCTCCGCCTCTCTATTTGTATTCTCTGGGAAGTCCTTCTCCCGGATTCTCACTACCCCTCTACTGCAGAATGATCACTTAATTCGAAATCCTTATCAAACCTTGCCCTAGGAATCGAATTCTTCATCAATTCGTTCTCTTCGTGTGTTTTTCCAAATGAACCCCAAGCTTCCATTTTATACTTTTCTTGTTGAATCTTCAAAGGCAAAGATGAAGTCTCTAATCAACGGCTAAGACTAAAACATCACCTTGATCCACCTTCTAGATCATCCTCACTCATATTTTGATTAATACCCATTAATATTTTAATTTTCCTAAGTTTAGAATTAGGAACCCCATTACAATCAAGGTGGAATTTCACCAAACGGTTTCTGGGTTCTTTAGAACTCTTGTGCCTTAGCCTCTCCACCAATTTTCAAGGCTAGAGCACTTCTGATGCTACCAAAAACTAACACCCCCTCTTAGCGAGGAAAGTGCTCTAGCAACAAAGCCCAACTGCATGTTGCTCTGCTTCTGAAGCATCTCCCTTTTCACACTGTTGTTGATGCTATTCTACTGCTACCCATGACACTGTCAATGCCATTGTTGCATCTGTACTATAGCTCCCTCTCAAACGCTGCATCTACTATGTTGCTAGCACTGCCACTGCTAACACTACATTCGTACTGCAACTCAATTGTAGAGAGAAGCCACTGAAAAACATCCAAAATTAGTTGAACTTAACTGTGTTCAACATAATACAATGAATGTTGGAATCTAACTACCGTTGATTCTGACCCTCTGAATCTTCTGCGTTGTTGTTGACCCCTACACTATGCCAAATGCACTAATGCCAACCTTGCTATGCATTGATCAATCTCTAGTCCCAAGCTACTGTATCTATCCTCCAAACAATCCCTGCGGCATCTGACACTAGGTCCATCTCACTACTGCTGAATCTTCGGCTCTCATAGCAAGGAATTGATCCAGGAGGTGGACTCCTCAAGGATCCTGCCCACATGTAGTCCTGTTAACTACAACTCAATATCGCCCCCATCTCCCCCATGCAGATGCATGGGCACTCATGGCATACTCTTCCTCGTCAATCTTCGCAACTGCAACCTTAGGATCATGCTTCTCATCCTTATCCTTTTGCTTCAAAGGACACTGAGAGGCAAAGTGACCCAACTCGCCACATCTAAAACATTTCACCTTCGAAATGTCCTTCCGCTTCTGCTTCTGTTGTCCCTTCGATGTTAGAGCTGCGTTTTCCTCCTCCTCCTTCATGTTTGAGCCACCACCACTGTTGTCGCTAAGGTTGACCTTCACTTGGTCCCTCCTTAACTCGTCCTCCTTAAGAGTCGCCCACATCTTCTCCCATGAAGGTAGTTTTACTTTGCCCAATATGCTTTGCACAAAAACTTGGCATTCATTCGAGACTCCATTCAGGGCTATCCTCACCTTCACCGTTGGATGAGGAGTGGACCCCACTGTAGCAAGTTGGCCTCTAATGTCCTGAAGACAATAAAGATAGAGGTTCACCCCTTCTCCCTTCTACATCAAAGTCCGCTGCAACTTTTGCTCCAAAAAAACCTTTTGTTGTTCGGAAGAGCCTTCATACAGAGAAGACAAGGCTTCCCACAGCTCTCGGGTTCTATCCTTGCCCTGCAAGTGTGAGACCACATGATCTTGAACTACATCAAGAATGAGCCTCTTTGCCTTCCCCTGCTCGGCTTTGTACTGCTTCTTTTGATCATTGTCAGCAGGAATAGCTACAACACTTTCGACGTAGGCCTCGAGATCATATTCCTCTAGAACAGCTAAGATTCTAGTCTTCCATATGACACAGTTGGGGACTCCGTCCAACCTGTACCGATCTCTGAGCCCATGCAATACCATCTCACCCAACTGTCAAACTCACTCCTCTAGTCACTACTTAGCAGTGCTCAACTGCTCAGCAAGTGAGAAATTTGACCTTTCTAGCAGAATATTCTCTAAGGAGAAAATTCCCTTTCTACATGTCTTTGTTCTTTTCCGGCAGATTTCTCCCCCGGAAAAAACTACGCCCTTCAAGCACTGCGATGAGGCTCTGCATTACTCCCTCTGCCTCTACAAACTCATGAACTGGAAATCATACATATCTGTCTTCTCACTCAAAGAGGGAAATCCTCGGATCTACTTCCCAGCAAGGACTGCGCAATCACTTCAAGGGGATTCAAATTGTTCCCAACTACAACTTTCAGCCTCACTGCTCAGCACTGGATCTACTCTTTCTGTTTCAAAATCAATGCTCCAGTACCATGTGAAAATTCCTACCCTCAAGGAACCCAACTGCAGCAAATCTGAATCTACTTCACCTACTTGATTTTTAAATTACATTCATCAAGTTATTCTTCTAAATACTGAAGCAAATTATTTATGCAGCCTACACTAATTAAATATTAGATCGCATGAAATAGAAAATAGAGCAAATAACAAGATACATAGGACACACTTATTTTTGGACACAATAGTCCCCGGAAAAATCCAATGCGGGAAAACCAATGCAGTAGCCTTAAGGGTTTTATTATTATGCAAGAGAAATATATAAATACAAATCTAGGATGCTCATCTAGCAATCCTTTACAGAGAAAACATTGGTGGAAAATCTGAGTGAGTTTTACCTCACCTCACATAGCAGAATTCCGGCTGATCTGGCACAAGACTGGGTAACCCCGGCTATTTCTGCGTCACCTCATTTGCCCTCTATTGGATTTTGAGTGAGATCTAAAAATCTACTTTCTCCATATGAAATCCAATGACAGCGAAACCACTCTCTGTGACAATTCCTACCCTCAAGGAACCACTACTGTAGCAAATTTGAATCTACTTCACCTCCTTGATTTTTAAATTACATTCATCAAGTTATTCTTTGAACACTGAAGCAAATTACTTATGCAGCCTAGACTAATTAAATATTTGATCTCATGACACAAAAAACAGAGCAAAGAACAAGATACATAGGATACACTTACTTTTGTACACAATAGTCCACGGAAAAAACCCAATGCAGGAAAATCGGTGCAGTAACTTTGAGGGTTTTATTATTATGCAGGGGAAATATATAAATACGAATCTAGGATGCTCATCTAGTAATCCTTTACAGAGAGAATACTAGCGGAAAATTTGAGTGAGTTTTACCTCACTTTACACAGCAAAATTTCGGCTGATCTGTCACAAGACTGAGTAACCCCGGCTATTTTTGCGTCACCTCATCTGCCCTCTACTAGATTTTGAGTGAGATCGAGAAATCTACTTTCTCCATACGAAATCCAATGAGAGTGAAACAACTCTCTATGACAATTCCTACCCTAAAGGAACCACTACTATAGCAAATTTTAATCTACTCCACCTACTTGATTTTTAAATTACATTCATCAAGTTATTCTTTTGAATACTGAAGCAAATTACTTCTACAACCTACACTAATAAATATTTGATCTCATGACACAAACAATAGACAAAGAACAAAATACATAGGACACTTATTTTTGGACACAATAGTCCCCAGAAAAACCCAATGTGGGAAAATCGGTGCAGTAGCTCTAATGGTTTTATTATTATGCAGGAAAAATGTCTGAATGTGAATCTCCGATGCTTATCTAGCAATCTTTTACAGAGAAAACACTGGCAGAAAATCTGAGCGAGTTATACCTCACTTCACCCAGCTGAATTCTGGTTGATCCGGCACAAGACTAGCTAACGCCAGCTATTTATGCATCACCTCTTCTGCCTGTTGCATCGGTTTTCCCAGCTATTTCGACAATTTCGGCTTCTGCCCTCTGCTTCAGCTTTCTCGGCAGTTCTGGCAGTTGTTCCCGGCAATTCCGGCTTCTTCCCTCTGCGTCAACTTTCCTGGCTGTTCCGCTAGTTCCGGTTGTTCCTGGAAATTCCGGCTTTTGCCATTTGCGTCAACTTTCCTAGTTGTTCTGGTTGTTCCTGGCAGTTCCAGCTTCTGCGTGACAGGGAACTTTTCTGCAATGTTGGCTCTCTTTGCCTCTTTGTTTGTATTCTCCAGAAAGTCCATCTCCCAGAGTCTCACTACCCCTTTGCTGCAGAATGATCACTTAATTCGAAATCGTTTTCAAACCCTGCCCTAAGAATCGAATTCTTCATCAATTCGTTCTCTCCGTGTGTTCTTTCAAATCAAACCCAAGCCTCCATTTTATACTTTTCCTGTTGAATCTTCAACGGTCGAGATAAAGTCTCTAATCAACGGCTAAGACTAAAAAATGTCTTGATCCATCTTCTATATCAGTCTCACTCATATTTTGATTAATACCCATTAATATTTTAATTTTCCTAAGTTTAGACTTAGGAACCCCATTAAAAATATTAATTATTTTAATAAAATACAATCCGGATGGAATTTCACAAAACAGTTTCTGGATTCTTTAGAACTCATGTGCCTTAGCCTCTCCACAAATTTGCAAGGCTAGATCACTTCTGATGCTACCAAAAACTAACACTCCCTCTTAGCGAGGAAAGTGCTCTAGCAATAAAGCCCAACTAGATGTTGCTCTACTTTTGAAGCATCTCCCTTTCCGCACAATTGTTGCCACCAACGTTGTGTTGTTGTTGCTACTGTACTGCTACCCATGACACTGCCATTGCCACCGCTACATCTGTACTACAGCTCCCTCTTAAACGCTGCATCTGCTAAGCTGCTAGCACTGCCACTGCTAACACTACATTCGTACTGCAACTCAATTGCAGAGAGAAGCCACTGAAAAACATCCAAAATTAGTTGAACTTAACTGTGTTCAACATAATACAATGAATGTTGGAATCTGGCTGCTGCTGATTCTAACCCTCTGAATCTTTTGCATTGTTGCTAACTCCTGCACTATGACAAATGCACTGATGCCAACCTTGCTATGCGTTGATCAATCTCTAGTCCCAAGCTACTGCATCTATCCTCCAAACAATCCCCGCATCATCTAACACTAGGTCCATCTCGCTACTGCTGAATCTTCTGCTCCCGTAGCAAGAAATTGATCCAAGAGGTGGACTCCTCAAGGATCCCACCCACATGTAGTTCTGTCGACTACAGCTCAATATCGCCCCATCTCCCCCATGCAGATGCGTGGGCACTCATGGCATACTCTTCCGTGTCAATCTTCGTGGTTGCAACCTTAAGATCATGCTTCTCGTCTTTATCCTTTTGCTTCAAGGGACAATGAGAGGCGAAGTGACCCAGCTCACAACATTTGAAACATTTCACCTTCGAAATGTCCTTTCGCTTCTAATTTTGTTGTCCATTCGATGCTAGAGCTGTGTTTTCCTCCTCCTCCTTCGTCTTTGAGCCACTCCCACTGTTGTCGCTGAGGTTGACCTTCACTAGGTCCCTCCTTAACTCCTTTTCTTTAAGAGTCGCCCACATCACCTCCCATGAAGGTAGTTTTTCTCTGCCCAATATGCTTTGCACGATAACTTGGCATTCATCTGAGACTCCATTCAGGGCTATCCTCACAATCGCAGTTGGATGAGGAGTGGACCACACTGCAGCAAACTGGTCTCTAGTGTCCTAAAAACATTGAAGATAGATGCTCACCCGTTCTCCCTTCTACATCAAAGTCGATTGCAACTTCTACTCCAAATACATCTTTTGTTGTTCAGAAGTGCCTTCATACAGAGAAGACAAGGCTTCCCACATCTCTCAGGTTGTATCCTTGCCCTACAAGTGTGAGACCACATGATCTCGAACTCCATCGAGAATGAGCCTCTATGCCTTCCCCTGCTCGGCTTTGTATTTCTTCTTTTGATCGTTGTGAGCAGGAATAGCTACAACACTTTTGACGTAGGCCTCGAGATCATATTCCTCTAGAACAGCTAAGATTTGGTCTTCCATATGACATAGTTGGAGACTCCGTCCAACCTGTACTGATCTTTGAGCCCATGCGATACCATCTCACCCAACTGTCGAATTGATTCCTCTAGTCACTGCTTAGCAGTGCTCCACTGCTCAACAAGTAAGAAATTCGAACTTTCTGGCGGAATGTTCTCTAAGGAGAAAATCCCCCTTCTACGTGTCTTTGTTCTTTTCTAGTGGATTTCTGCCCCGGCAAAAACCACGCCCTTCAAGCATTGCGCTGAGGCCCTGCATTACTCCCTCTGCCTCTGCAAACTCACGAACTTGAAATCGTACCTATCTGTCGTCTCACTCAGAGAGAAATTTCCTCGGATTTGCTTCCCGACAAGGACTACGCAATCACTTCAAGGGGATTCAAATTGTTGCCAAGTCGAGCTTTCAACCTCACTGCTCAGCACTAGTTCTGCTCTTTCTGTTTCAAAATCAATGCTCCAATACCATGTGAAAATTAAGAGCCTCACGGAACCCTAACTGCAGCAAATTTGAATCTACTTCACCTACTTGATTTTTAAATTACATTCATCAAGTTATTCTTCTGAATACTGAAGCAAATTACTTCCGCAACCCACACTAATTAAATATTAGATCTCATGAAACAGAGAACAGAGCAAATAACAAGATACATAGGACACACTTATTTTTGGATACAATAGTCCTAGGAAAAACCTAATGCGGTAAACCAGTGCAGCAGCTTTGAGGGTTTTACTATTATGCATGAGAAATATTTTAATACAAAACTAAGATTCTCATCTAGCAATCTTTTACAGATAAAATACTAGCGGAAAATCTGAGTGAGTTTTACCTCACTTCACCTAGCAGAATTCTGGTTGACCTGGCACAAGACTAGCTAACCCCAGCTATTTTTGTGTCACCTCTTCTGCCCTCTGCGTCAGCATTCCCGGCTGTTCCGGCATTTCCCAGCAGTTCTAGCTTTTCCCAGTTGTTCCGGCATCTCCTGGCAGTTCCGGCTATTCCCCGCAATTCTAGCTTCTGCCCTCTGCGTCAGCCTTCCCAGCTGTTTTGGCTTCTACCCTTTGCATCATCTTTCTTGCCTGTTTCGATAGTTCCCGACAATTCTAGTTGTTCCCAGCAATTCCAACTTCTGCCCTCTATGTCAGCGTTTCCGATAGTTCCAGTTGTTCCTAGCAGTTCCGGCTTCTGCATGATAGGCAACTTTTTTGCTCAACTGGCACTCTCTGCCTGTATTCTTCAGAAATTCGTTCTCTTGGATTCTCACTACCCCTATGCTGCAGAATGATCACTTGATTTGAAATCCTTATCAAACCCTGCCATATGAATCGAATTCATGATCAATTCTTGCTGTCCATGTGTTTTTCAAAATGAACCCCAAGCCTCCATTTTATACTTTTCCTGTTGAATCTTCAACGGTCGAGATTAAGTCTCTAATCAACTGCTACAATTAAAACACGATGTGATCCGCCTTCTAGATCATTCTCAGTGATATTTTGATTAATACCCATTAATATTTTAATTTTCTTACATTTGGACTTAGGAACCCCATTAAAAATATTAACTATTTTAATAAAATACAATTGGGGTGGAATTTCACGTAACGATTTATGGGTTCTTTAGAACTCATGTATCTTAGCCTCTCCACTAATTTTCAAGGCTAGAGCATTTCTAATGCTACCAAAAACTAACACTCCCTCTTAGCGAGGAAATTGCTCTAGCAACAATGCCCAACCGCATGTTGCTCTACTTCTGAAGCATCTCCCTTTCAGCACTATTGTTGCCACCAAAATTGTGTTGTCGCTGCTACTATACTGCTACCCATGACATTGCCACTGCCGCTACTACATCTGTACTACAGCTCCCTCTCAAACACTGCATTTGCTATGTTGCTAGCACTGCCACTGCTAACACTGCATTCGTACTGCAACTCAATTGCTTAGAGAAGCAACTAAAAAACATCCAAATTTAGTTGACCTTAACTGTGTTCAACATAATACAATGAATGTTAGAATCTAACTCCTGCTGATTCTGACCCTCAGAATCTTTTGTGTTGTTGACTCATGCGTTGTGCCAACTATATTGTTGCCAACCTTGCTATGCGTTGATCAGTCTTTGGCCCCAAGCTACTGCATCTATCCTCCAAACAATCCACGACATCATCTGACACTAAGTTCGTCTTGCTATTGTTGAATCTTGGGTTCCCGTAGCAAGGAATTGATCTAGGAGGTGGACTCCTCAAGGATCCAGACCACATGTAGTCCTCCCAAATAAAGTTCAATATCAGCCCATCTCCCTCCTAGAGAAGCGTGGGCACTCATAGCATATTTTTCCTCATCAATCTTCGCGACTGCAAACCTTGGGATCATGCTTCTCGTCCTTATCCTTTTGCTTCAAAGGACACTCAGAGGCAAAGTGACCCAACTCGCCGCATCTAAAACATTTCACCTTCGAAATGTCCTTCTTCCTCTTGCTTTTGTTGTCCCTTCAATGCTAGAGCTTCTTTTTCCTCCTCCTCCTTCGACTTTGAACCACTCCCACTGTTGCCACTGAGGTTGACTTTCACTAGGTCCCTCCTTAACTCCTCCTGTTCAAGAACCGCCCACATCTCCTCCCATGAAGGTAGTTTTTCTCTACCCAATATACTGCACAAAAAGTAGTCATTCATCCAACACTCCATTCAGGGCTATCCTCACCATCGCAGTTAGATGAGGAATGGACCCCACTTCAGCAAGTTGGTCTCTAGGGTCCTGAAGACGTTGAAGATAGAGGTTCACCCCTTCTCCCTTCTACATAAAAGTCTGTTGCAACTTCTGCTCCAAATACTTCTTCCGTTGTTCGAAAGAGCCTTCATACAGAGAAGACAAAGCTTCCCAGATCTCTCGGGTTGAATCCTTGCCCAGCAAGTGTGAGACCACATGATCTCAAACTCCATCAAGAATGAGTCTATTTTCCTTCCCCTGCTCGGCTTTGTGCTTCTTCTTTTGATCGTTGTCAACAAGAACAAATACAACACTTTTGACGTAGGCCTCGAGATCATATTCCTCCAGAGCAGCTAAGATTTTGTTCTTCCATACGACATAGTTGGAGGCTCTGTCCAACCTGTCTTAATCATTGAGCCCATGTGATTCCATCTTACCCAACTGTCGAACTTACTCCTCTAGTCATTGCTTAGCAGTGCTCAACTGCTCAGCAAGTGAGAAATTCAAACTTTCTAGTAGAAAGATCTCTAAGGAGAAAATTCCCCTTCTACGTGTCTTCTTTCTTTTCCAGCGGATATCTGCCCCAGCAGAAACTGTGCCTTTCAAGCACTCATTGAGGCTCTGCGTTACTCCCTTTGCCTCTGCAAACTCACGAACTGGAAATCGTACCTCTTTGTCGTCTCACTCAGAGAAAGATTTCCTCGGATCTACTTCCCGACAAGGACTGTGTAATCGCTTCAAGGGGATTCGAATTGTTGCCAAGTACAACTTTCGGCCTCACTGCTCAGCATTGTATCTACTCTTTCTGTTTCAAAATCAATCCTCTGATACCATGTGAAAAATCATATCCTCAAGGAACCCCAACTGCAACAAATCTAAATCTACTTAACCTACTTGATTTTTAAATTACATTCATCAAGTTATTCTTCTGAATACTAAAGAAAATTACTTCTATAGCCTACACTAATTAAATATTTGATATCATGAAATAGAGAACAAATCAAAGAACAAGATACATAGGACACACTTATTTTTGGACACAATAGTCCCCGGAGAAACCCAATGCGGGAAAGCCAATGCAGCAGCTCTGAGGGTTTTATTATTATGCAGGAGAAATATCTGAATACAAATTTAGGATGCTCATCTAGCAATCCTTTACAAAGAAAATACTAGCAGAAAATCTGAGTGAGTTTTACATCACTTCACCCAGCAAAATTTTGGTTGATCTGGCACAAGGCTGGCTAACCACAGCTATTTTTGTGTCACCTCTTCTGCCCTCTGCGTTAGCTTTCCTAACTGTTCTAGCAGTTCCCAACAGTTTCAGCTTCTTCCCTCTGTGTCAGCGTTCCTCGTTGTTCTGGCAGTGGTTCCCTACAGTGCTGGCTTTTGCCCTTTGCATCATCTTCCCTAGTTCTTCTAGTAGTTCACGACAGTTCCAACTGTTCCTGGCAATTCCGGCTTCTCTCCTTTGCGTCATCTTTCCTGGCTATTTCGGCAATTCCTATTGTTCCTAGCAGTTATGGCTTCTACGTGACAAACAACTTTTTTGCTCTATTGGCTCTCTCTGCCTCTCTGTCTGTATTCTCCGGAAAGTCTCTCTCGGATTCTCACTACCCCTCTACTGAAGAATGATTACTTAATTCAAAATCCTTAGCAAACCCTGCCCTAGGAATCGAATTCTTGATCGATTCTCTCTCCGCGTGTTTTTCCAAATGAACCCCAAGCCTCCATTTTATGCTTTCGCTATTGAATCTTCAATGGTCGAGATTAAGTCTCTAATCAATGGCTAAGATTAAAACATGACTTGATCTGCGTTCTAGATCATTCTCACGCAAATTTTGATTAATACCCATTAATATTTTAATTTTCTTAAGTCTAAACCCTGCCCTAGGAATCGAATTCTTGATCGATTCTCTCTCCATGTGTTTTTCCAAATGAACCCCAAGCCTCCATTTTATGCTTTCGCTATTGAATCTTCAATGGTCGAGATTAAGTCTCTAATCAATGGCTAAGATTAAAACATGACTTGATCTGCGTTCTAGATCATTCTCACGCAAATTTTGATTAATACCCATTAATATTTTAATTTTCCTAAGTTTAGACTTAGGAACCCCATTAAAAATATTAATTATTTCAATAAAATACAATTCGGGTGGAATTTCACCAAACGGTTTCTGGGTTCTTTGGAACTCATGTGTCTTAGCCTCTCCACCAATTTTCAAGGCTAGAGCATGTTATGTAAAAAATAGCTAGGGTTATGTAAAATTACATTATTTGTAGTTATTAGGCAAAAGGGCATGACCAAAGATCATGCCCTTTCACCAAGAGGCACCTAAGGTTGTATTTAACCGAGCCTCTCTCTAAAATGTAATCATCATTCAATTCATTATTCATTTATTAATAAGATATTTATATATATTTATGTTTACCATTGAAGTCTGTTACTTCATCTGGTATCAGAGCTAAATCGTCCTCGGCTCACTATCTCCAAGTTTTTTTTACTGTCATGTTTTCACTGCTTCTGCCACCAAGACTTGTCAACATTGCACACAGTCGTCACATCTAATCCGCATTTCCACTGTGTCATCCGCCACTACAAAGAATCGTTCGACGTCCTGTCCGACGTTATCCCTTCACTGCATTTTCCAGTTCCGCTACTACTGTTCATTCTTATCATATTCTGTTGATCCACTCCATTATCCACCCCAACACTCACGCACCGTTCCGTCCACGCACCAACCATTGCACCGATTCCATCGATTGGTGCCCTGCCACCATTCCCTGTCACCATTCCGCTTCGTTGCCCGTGGTTCGCTTATAATCAGTCTCGTTCACTGATTTCCCCCGACCATTTCTTCTAAGCCGACATACTTACGACGTGCTACATCCATTCCCCATCGAAAACCTCGTACAAATAGCCACGCTATCGAACAGAACAGTTGTGTCTGTCCGTCATTCATATTAATTCTTTTTCGTTATATATAGTTATAATATATTAAATAAACTATATATTATATAACATATATATAACTATATTATATTAAATTATATAACATATATTATATACGATATATAATTTATTTATATACATATATTATATGGTTTAAAACTATATGTTATTTAATTTGATTATTTATAAGAACCAAATAAATAAAAGATTAAGCTGGCAGATAAATATACACCCCCACAAACTCGTTCAATGTCGACAATGTCAATGGCCGATTTCAATAAAAGATTGATTGAAGTGGAGAATAAGGTTACTAGCCACACCGATGATGTCAATAAAAAATTAGCTGATTTCCAGAATAAGTTTAATGGGCACGCTGACGATATCAAGAGGCTTCAGGATACGACAAATCGAATAGAACTACAGATGGGGCAGCACCATATCCAATCAGAAGTGAATCAAAACCAGACCTTAACATTGTTGAACCTCGTGTGTAAAAAGATGAATATTATACCCGAACAACTACTACAAGAAGATGAAGGAAATCAAGAGCACAACTCATCAGACTCAACAAAATCAACAGACTCTCAAGAAAAAGCTGAATCTCCAAAAAAATCAGCAACGCCCCACCAAGAAAATAGTAAAGCGACTTTTTCAAATAAGCAACTCTGGGATACATTTACCAATCAACATCCTTTTTTCGCTCAACCATTAGCAACATATCAAAAAAGGGAAAAAGTCGAGATGCCTAAATTCGATGGAAACGAAAAATACAGTGTTGCATGGATAAATAAAGCAGAAGAATACTTCGAGATTTATGACATCAACGATGATGACGAAAGGCTTAGGCACGCATCCATGAAAATGGAAGGAGAAGCATATAATTGGTATATGTGGTGGAAGAAGACGACAATCGCCATTAGTTGGAGGAAATTTAAAGATGCATTCTTTAAAAGATTCCAAGGTGTAAGGGAAGAAGAGTTTTTTTCATCACTCATCAAATTACGACAAAAAGGAAGTGTGGATGAGTACACTCAAGAATGGGAAACCTTAGTGACACGAGTACCTGGGTTATCAGAGTCTCGTCTAGTTCAATCATACATCTCCAGACTTAAAACTCATTTATGAGTAGAACTTGACCTTCATGACATTACGTCAATAAAAGTAGCAAGACTAAAAGCAAAAACTGCTGAAAAGAAATTCAAACAGATACTATGGTCAAAACCGGAAAAAGTATATTCAAGATGAAGTATACCCCAGTCTGTGGATTCAAATAGTACAAGGCATGTCCCACCACAGCGCCGTGAAGGTGAAAAATCTAATGTGGAAATACAAAGGATAAAAGAAGGCAAATGCAAACACTGTGGTGAGAAGTGCAACCCTAAACATAGGTGTGCTAAGGGAAAAGAACCAAAGAACCTGTATAATTGTGAAGCAACTAATGATTCAAACAGTGAAGATTTTGACATAGAAGAAACAGAATATGCCCCAGAATTCTCACGAGAATTAGATGACGAGAGTATTCCGCAAGTGTCACTATCAGCTATGATAGGTATATCACAACCTCAGAGTTTAAAGTTGAAAGGACATATAAAGAAGAACAACGTAGTGGTTCTCATTGACTCTGGTAGCACCCACAATTTTTTAGATGCAACCGTGGCAAAGAGACTCAATATTTTTTCATTTCCCTTACCAAACATGAAGGTGATAGTAGCTGACAGTAAGAACACTGAAAAAGCAGGGAAATGCCATAAGGTCAAATTGCAGATTCAATACTTTAATTTAGAGTCTCCATTCTTCACAGTACCATTAGGTGGAGTAGATGTAGTCTTAGGTATCCAATGGCTACGAACTCTAGGCACTTATGCTGCCAACCATCAAGTACAATTCATAAGATTTAAATGGGGAGGCCAGAGGTATAAATTACATGGATTCCAAGCACCAGAGAATCAAATTGTATCATCATCTCAGATGATGAAGATGATTCAAAAAGGAGCACCCGCTTATGTAGTACAATGTCACCAATTAGAAATGTTATCTGCAAATATGATCAGTAAAGAGTCACCAGAGATCCAAGATCTAATGCAAAAGCATGAAAAAGTATTTCAAGACCTGCCTATGAAAATGCCTCCTAATAGGGAAATTGAGCATACAATAGAAGTCAAAGCAAGATCAACATCAAGCCATACTGATATCCACATCACCAAAAAACGGAAATTGAGAGATTAATCCAAGACCTTTTAAAGTGTGGGATCATCTCGAAAAGTGAAAGTTTGTATGCTGCTCCAGTGGTATTGGTAAGGTAGAAGGATGGTCCATTCAGGGTATGCATTGATTATAGAGGATTGAACAAAATAACAATTAAAAACAAGTTCCCAATTCCCTTTATCAACGAAATGTTGGATGAGCTACATGGCGCAAAATACTTCTCAAAATTGGACTTAAGGTCAGGCTACTATCAAATCAGAATCAGAATGGAAGACATACCAAAAACGGCATTCCGAACACATGAAGGTCGCTATAAATTTAAAGTAATGTTGTTTGGGTTAACCAATGCACCAGCAACGTTTCAAGCAACTATGAACAAATTGTTTCGTCCACATCTTAGGAAGTTTGTATTAGTATTCTTTGATGATATTTTAATTTATAGTAAAACTTGGAAAGAGCACTTGCAACATCTGGATAAAGTTCTTACACTACTAAAAGAGCATCAGTTTTATGCAAAAAAATCCAAATGCACCTTTGGAAAGGAAGAAGTAGAATACCTTGGACACATTATATCCCATGAGTGCGTGAAGGTGGATCCTAATAAAATCAAAGCTATAAAAGAATGGACCAAACCTGTCAATATATCCAAGCTAAGAGGGTTCTTAGGTTTGACTGGATATTACCTAAGGTTTATTAAAAACTATGCACATATAACTACACCTCTGACAAACCTTTTAAAGAAGAATCTGTTTCTATGGGATGAGGAAGCAGGAAGGTGTTCTGAAAAAATAAAGGAAGTTGTCTAATGCCACCGTATTATCAACACCAGATTTTTCTAAACCATTTATCATTGAATGTGATGCTTCCGATTTCGGTATAGGTGCAGTGTTAATGCAAGAAGGGCATCCAATAGCTTTTGAAAGTAGGAAGCTCAATAAAAGAAAACGCCTCAAGTCCACATACAACAAAGAAATGCTCGCTATTATGCACGCACTAGCTAAGAGGAGGCAATATCTTTTGGGAAGTAAGTTCTCCATTCGAACATACCATAACAGTCTCCAGCACCTCCTTCAACAAAAAACTCTTTCTGAAGAACAACAAAAATTGAAAAAATTGTCGTCTTTGACATGGAAATACTACATAAAAGGGGAAAAGACAATGTAGTAGTAGATGCCCTATCCAGGAAAGACGAAGAACCAACACTACTTGCAATCTCGGTTGTTGTTCCTGAATGGCTTAATGAGATTCGAAGTGAGTATGCCAAGGATCCAGAAATAACAGCAATAATCAATAACCTTCTCAAGAACTCAAAATTTGAATGGAAGAATGATATTCTATGGTACAAGGGAAGAAGCTATCTAAATGCTAACTCCAAGTTTAAAGTTAAAATACTCAAGGAGTCACATGATTCACCGTCAGCTGGACATGTAGGATTCTTTAAGACTTACTACAATGCACATCAATCCTTCTTTTGGAAAGGAATGAGTCGTGATATTCAGAAGTATGTAGCAGAGTGTGACACATGTCAAAGGAATAAAAGTGAAAATATTACGACACCTGGATTACTTCACCCTTTAAACATTCCAAATCAAAAATGGGAAGAAATTTCGATGGACTTTATCTAAGGATTACCAGTATCTAAAGGCAAGGACAAGATTTTCGTAGTGGTCGATAGACTCACCAAATATACTCACTTTATGGCAATAAAGAAATCATACTCAGCGAAAGAAATTGCTGAAATATTTTGCAAATATATATATATATATATATATGTTACACGGTTTTCCGAAAGTCATTGTGAGTGATAGAGATGCCAAATTCAAGGGTAATTTCTGGAAGGAGTTGTTCAACAACATAGGAACCTACCTAAATATGAATTCCGCTTATCATCCTCAAACAGATAGACAAACAGAGCTTGTCAATAAATGTTTGGAGGCCTACCTATGTTGCTACGCTACAGAAAAACAAAATAAGTGGGCTCAATGGTTGCATCTCGCTGAGTGGTGGTATAATTCTACTTGTTATACGTCAACAAAAATGATGCCATTTCAAGCTTTGTATGGATATGAACCCCCAAAATGGAAGGATCTAGCTGTTGTCCAAACAAATCTACCTGTTGTTAAAGATCAACTAGAAGAAACCCAAAAAATCATCCAAATATTAAAAGAGAACTTGAATAATGCAAGGGATCGTATGAAGCAACAAGCAAACCGAAACAGAACCGAAAGAGAGTTTGAAGTCAGAGAATGGGTGTTTGTCAAGCTCCAACCATACAAACAATTATCCTTAAAACAAAAAGGAAAAAACAAATTGGCACCAAAGTTCTATGGACCTTAGCAGGTCAACAAAAATATTAGCCAAGTTGTGTATGGTTTAAGCCTTCCAGAGAAAAGTTGTGTTCACAATGTCTTCCATGTCTCCTGCCTGAAAAGGGCACTAGGCGACCATCAATCAACGCAAACAACGCTTCCATCCCTGGATGATGAGGGAAGGGTCATTCTAGAACCGGAAGGTATTTTATCTACTAGAGAAAGAAAGCTTCGACATCGTACAATCAAGGAATACCTGATCAAGTGGAAGGACTTACCCAAAGAAGAAGCTTCTTGGGAAAATGAATCATTTTGTCAACAACATCCGTTATTACGTATGCTTTGAGAACAAAGCATTCTTTCGAGAGGAAGGCAATGTGATGTAAAAATTAGTTACGGTTATGTAAAATTAGATTAGTTGTAGTTATTAGGCAAAAGGGCATGACCAAAGATCATGCCCTTTCACCAAGAGGCACCTAAGGTTATTTAACAGGGCCTCTCTCTAAAATGTAATCATCATTCAATTCATTATTCATTTATTAACAAGATATTTATGTATATTTCTGTTTACCATTGAAATCTGTTACTTCAGAGCACCTCTGATGCTACCAAAAATTAACATTCTCAAACATCCGGAGTCATTTCATGGTAATCTTAAAAATTTAAGTTATAGGATGAAAATGAAAGATAAAGGAGAATGTCACTTTTACTCTAAGAATTTAACATTACCATGAACTACATATCAACAATAGGGCCATAGGCTTGAGCATTAGGTTTCCCCACTCAAAAAAAAAATGTTTCCAACCTTCAATAGCTCCCTTTATCACTCCTTAATTGGCATGGAGCGAAGATATAAGAAAAAAAGAAAAAACGAAGAAAGAAATTTCTAAAAGTACAAAAAATAAAATAACTGAAAAAACACCACTTAAACGCTGAAACGTGGTCGTACAACCTGGAAACACGTTTCAGGTCGTACTGGGCCACGTTTCCCCATGTGAAACATGGCAATACGGCCTAAAATGCATTTACAGACCGTACCAAACGCGTTTCCGTATCGTTTTTGCCCAGAAACAGCCTCTGGCCCAGCATTTCCTACAACAGAGTATATATACCAAATTACTTGCAGAAGACATGAAAACATGCATATTTGCACCTAAATCAAGATAAATATGGCAACCATTGTACATCAATGATTAATTATTCGAGCATCAATGATCTAGATTCTAACAATTACAAACAGACATCAAATTTTTAAGCATGTCACAAATAATATAAGGTAAAAAGTATCAAAAATTTAAGAATATAATAGAAAGTAGACATTTAGATGATAAGACATTTAAATAACTTGTATAGCAAGTTAGCACCTGTCAACATGGGTCATGACCAAATAATAATGTTTACAAAATAGGCTACTTGGTCAACACCAACTAAGCAGTATCTTGCTCAAATTTGAGGTATGTTTAGTCTATTTTTATTGCTTGTGATCTAATAGATAGGGTACTTGCTCTCAATATGCTTGTTGCAGGGATTTCCTTTGCAATCTGAACGGTGATCGAGACAAGGTGGAATGAGATATTTCTCGTGATGAGATTTTAACCACCTTGACCTCTATGTAGAATAGAAAATCCCTAAGGCCAGATAGTTTTTCATATGAATTCTACAAGTCCATGTGGAACTCCATTGGTGATGATTACAAAACCATGGCTAAGACTTTGGCAATGAGAATTCCATATGTTGCTAGAAATGTAGAGCGATTAAAGCAAACTAGCTTTGTATAAGGGAGGTTATTTCTTAACATTGCGGTTCCCACCTAATAGGCTATAGAGTGGGCCCAAAAATCTAGTCAATACTGAGTAATGCTTAAGATTGAATTTGACAAAGTGTATGATCAAGTTGATTGATACATCTTGTAGATGTTGTCTTGCTTGGACTTTGGTACCTATTGTGTGACCATGGTGAACATGGTCTTCACCAATGCATTGGCATTTAAATCTGTCACCAATTGTTTGTCTCGGGGAATTATTCCACATCAACCATTTATCAAGGGTTTCCCTTTGGCTCCATATCTATATGTTTTGATTGTCGATGCCTTGGGTTATATTCCCAGAGGAAACTCATATTGTTAGGCAAGTCAAGGATATTTTGTTTTTGGATGGATCAAAGATAGTCTATAACTATTTCGGAAATGACTCCTTACTCTCTCAGGAATGATCAGGAGTCAATTGACAGGGTTCTTACTGTTGAAAAGTGTAACTAGGTTCGGTCCTCATAATGACATGTAATTGTGATTTTATGTAATTGATGTAAAGAAGAAAATAAAATTATTTTTGCAGTACTTGAATCCTAGGTTTCATGATCAAGGAATTTTATTTTAGTTAAGGTTCCCATTCTGAACATTTAGGTTTGGTCATTATGTCATAAAAGTCAATTTGAGTCAATGTCATGTATGAACAACCCTTCTTGGGCATGTTACATTTTTGTATAAGTCATTAAATGAACAAGAAGGCCCTCCAAGTCCAAGCAAAGGCATCTACTTCAAGTCAACTACAAGATAGAATGAATGATCTTCACTAAGGACATGTCGAGTCCCCCTCTAACAAGTCAGCTTAAAATCATGGACAAATCACTATATAGGCAGCTCGTATCTCATTTGAAGACAAGTAATTCGGAGAAGGATAGGTCTGAAATTAGGAGAAGTGCTAAAATCACCTAGAAAGAAGCCTCATAGCCAAGGAGAAGAAGGAAGGAAGAGAGAAGGTAGTTTTGGGTATGTTTTAGGGTTGTTCTTCTGTCACAAGTGTGAAGAGAAGAGGGATCATCTACTGCAGGAAGGTCGAGAAGGTTACAGTGATACTAAAATAAAATTCCTTGCTCATGAAACCCATGAGACAGGCATTACAATAATAATTTTATTTTCTTCTTTGTAACAATTACATAAAAATCACAATAACACATGTCGTTATGAAGACTGAACATAGTTACATTTTTCAACACACATAACAGTGATATGTTCTCCTATGGTAGTAACATATATGATACTTGAGACAAAGACATATGCTACTTACAGTGATATGGAGGTGGGCCTATCAGAGATCTTGTGGAGGGCTTGTGAATGCCTCTTTGATAGATTTGTCTTGTATGATCCAGGGTTGGCCCTAGGACGCCTAATGTGATTGATCTTGAAAGACTTGTGTCTCATTATTATTGTACTTTATATCTCAGCGAAACATTTGATGAAAATCTAAGAAGAAGAATTGATTCTCGGCTTTCCCCCTTGTGGCGTTTTGCCTTGCTCTCTAAACTAAATCCTAGTATCTCTAATGTGTATGCTTTTCTTCTAATGTCCCTTATTGTTCCACTACATTGTTAATGTCCTCTCCATAAAATTGCTTATGATAATATGGGGTGAATGTGATGTGAAAAATGTTGAAAAGTTTTAAAATGCAATTATCTACAGCGAAGAACTATCTTGCCCTTATAACATTAACATGGTAACAGAGTTGGGTGGAAGAAAATTCATTGAGATCACCCTCGTATAGACACCTATGATGGATTTCTTGATCAAGTAAGAGTGAAAGAGATGAAGATGTTGGAGACCTAAAAGAATGTTAGGGTTCCAAGGAAACCCTAGGGAGCCCTTGTTCTTACAAATAAAGGTTAGGGTTTGGGCTAAACCCTAGGAGTAGCTTTGGATTTGGAAAAGGGTTGGGTTCTATAGCATTGGAACCCTAGTGTGATTCAGAATTTTCATGATATGATATGATCAGTGAGAAGTTACTACGTTATTGTTAAAATTGGCAACTGGGGCCAAAGTCCACTTTGGACAGCTCATTTGATGGAGATGATTATCGCACGGAATTCCTTTTTTCAAGAGGACCAAAATCGACCTAAAGATCATCACATTTGGATAAGAAGAAATATGTTTTTGAGGTCAAGCCCACATGTGAAAATTGTCAAGGTCTGAACATATCATAATGTAGGCGCATGAAGCCCAACAAAAATATCACTTGACCCCCAACGACTTGCATAGATAAGAGAGACCTCACACCTCGATTGGCATCATCTCATCTCACACATTCTTCTCTCTCCTTATCTAATTGGTCCGTATAGCTCATTGGGCATCTCTTCTTCTCACACGTTAGCTAGAAAAGGGGACGTACTACAAGGTCGAATTGTAGGATTGTTGCAGGGTTTGACTAGCGTTGACCAAGGGGTATTTAACCAAGTTTGACTGCGAATTTTGGGTCAAATTTTCGGTTTTGGAGAGTTGCATCTATTGGCACAAAAACTGAGGTATTCTAGGCACATTGACATGAGCTGACTGCAGAGTTGACCGCAGGGCTGACCGTAGGAGTTCACCAAGTTTGACCATTGTTTTCATGATTGTTTTGGCCTCACTTTGACCACCTTAAAAGGCTGAGTTTGACTATGTATGACTGAGCTACATTGAGGACAATTTGTTGTCACTTTGACCATTGTTGACATTTTGGTTAGGGTTACTGTCTACTGGAGGAAAATTTTAGATTTGACAAGGATGCTTTGATCATTATTTGGCAAGTCAATTTTTATTTTATTGTGCTCTCTCTTTGTTGAACATTTGATATAATAATAAGAAGAATTGGTCAAATGGTTTTCTCCATCTTGGGGTTTTTCCCTGGCATTCGCCAAATCTGGTGTCCTCTTATCTTGGCTTGCCTTCTGCATTTTATTGTTCATGTCCAATCTACAGTTACTGGCAATGTGATTTATGGTTAATGTGATTGCTATTCGAAAATAAATTGGAAATTGTTATTGCATAGAACATACCATTGTTAACTAAATTTAACATGGTATAAGAGCCCAGGTGAAGACAAAGCCCAAGCAAGAGAGAGAAAAGAAATCACTAAGAGATATGTTGGACAAGACAAGTCTCCATGGCATCTACATCTTACTTCAAGACTGAGGATAAGCTCAATGACAAATCAAGCTATCATGCATGGAAGATGACTTTGGACTTGAATTTGGAGGAGCATGAAGTATTGGACTATCTGCAGGGAAAAGTGGTGGAGCCTCCTTCAAATGCACCCTCTGCTGCTAAGACAAAGTATCGAAAAGGTGAGGTCAAAGCAAAGAAAAATTTTATTGACTTCATTCAAAAGCATTTGGTTGCCTATATTTCTGACTTGGTAACTTCTAAGAAAATATATGATAAGTTGGTCGGGATGTTCAAAGTGAACAATGCGAATCAAATCCTCTTTCTCAAAAACAAGTTGAAGGATATTGAAATCAATAAATGGTAGTCTATCAAATCCTACTTCATGAGAATAACTCAAATCAAGAATGACCTTCTATCTATTGGAAAAGTTATTGCTGACAGTGAAATCACTTTTATTACACTTAGAGGTCTTTCAAGACCATGGGATGTATTTGTCACCACCATTCTCAACAATGACAAGATACCTAGTTTCGATGAGTTATTGGCTAGATGCACTCAAGGGGAGATGAGGATGATGGAGAGAGATAAGCCCTTCAATGGAAATGAACATGTAGCCTTCTCCACTCATGCAAAAAGGTAGAATAATGTTGGTCTAAGGAGACAAGGTCAAGGATTCAAAGAAGGAAGAAAAATAAGGTGCTACAATTACAACAAGTTTGGCCACTATGTAAGAGAATGCCCTCACAAGAAGAATTCTGCAAGGGATGATGACAACAACAACAACAATTTCAAAGGCAATGAAAATCAAAGGAACAACGAGTATAACAACAAAGGAAAGAGGAATGCTCTTGCTGCTCGAAATGGGAATGGTTGACCTCCCAAGAGGGCAATGTTGAAAAATGTGTAACTAGGTTTGGTCTTCATAAATATGAAATGTACTTTTGGTTCTTGTAAATTTTAAAATGAAATAAAATTATTATTATTGTTTTTCTAGAGTATGGGTTTTATGCTCAAGGTCTTTCATTTTATAGGTTAAGCACCCATTGAGTGCTTTTAGGGTTTGTCCTAGGTCAAGAAATCAAAAGAGTTATTGTCATAAGTTGAAGACCCCGTCGAGCACATTGCAATTTGTAAAGAAAATTATTTTTGTCCTTAAAAGTGTCAAAATACCCTTCAAGACCAAGTCGGCCAAGCAACAGGAAAGTCGACCTAATTTGAGGAGCAACGTCCACCTTGAGAAGCCAATACAAAGGAGGAGACTCGACCTCCTCAAATCACAATTATCACTTACTCATTCAAGCGAAGGAGGAAGAAGAATAATGCAGCGAAGAATGAAGAGGACGAGTAGATAATATTATCTTGATTCTTCATTAAGTGGTTTACAACCTCGTGGTTTTAGCAACCCATGGTAATTGCCCATGGTATTTTCAAGGTAAAAGAAAAACAAAAGGAATACAAAATCTCTTTATGTGAATGGTAAGTTTTACTTTTTACATGGAGAAAATTAACAGAGTCAAAGGCACATAAGTGGACATATATTTTATATTATACCCCAAAGAGGTGAATAGCCACGTTTCACTAGGGTTGTAACTTTTCAAAAAGAAAGAAAAAAGAAACAAATATATATATATATATATATATATATATAAAAGATATATAAAGAGAAGTATTATATTATAAAGGGGTATTTTAAAGAAAAGTTCAAGTCATAAAATTATTGAAAATATATATCAGTACAAAGCTGGTATTATTATAAAAGGTTACTTGAACGATCCATATATTAAAGTTTATAAAGGGTTAAATCTAGAACTATAAAGAGACATAAGGATAACAAGTTATAACAAAGGAAGCATTATAATAAATATAAAGTGTAATTTAAATAGTGGAGCTATATTAACCATTTTTTTAAGTGGGAAAAAAATATATAATTGATGAAAATAAAAGTTAACGGAATTTATAAAGGTGTTCAAGTTTATCAAATAAAAGGGCATTTATTTTAAAAAAGAAGTCCATTTTTGTAGAAAAAACGAAGGAAGCCTAATTCGAAAATGATGAAGGAAGGACGATTTTCCTATAAGGGTGTTCTAATCACACATCACAAGTTAATTACATTAAGAGGGACTATCCAAGGGGAAAAATTAATATCGCTATTAGTACAAGATGCGAGGAAAATTACATCAATGTTAATCTCACAAATCAACTATTAATTCCAGAGTCAAACATAGGAGAAAGAACATATATTTTTGGCAAAAAAGAATATGAAATTAATGATTTACAAGTGACAATTGATCATTATGAGTACATATCTCAATTTAGTGTCATAACTATGCTTGACGAAGAGGTTGACCTAAACCCTAAACCCTTTTAAACAAAGAAAAAAATTTCTTGATGTTCCCTTACAAGAGGAAAATGGTCACGTTCCAAGACATGACAACAAAATCAGAACTGATAATGCCTTCATCAAAAGATCTTAAGGATATTTCGAAAATAATGATTCACGAGAATCCAGAAACGGTATCAAGGAAGCAGAAAGAACTTGAAGAAGTCATATCCAACAAAAATAATGAAAATTCTTGTTTAAAGGAGCATAATGAAAAACTACTTACGCAAGTGAGAAAACGTAAAGCTAAGAAACACTAGTTAGAACAAGGAAAAGAAAATTCTGAAAAAAAACTCAATGAAAGTCTATCAGGAAAAGAAGAGGAAAGTTTATGCTTAAAAAACCTTAACCAAATGTTATTAGAACAAATCAATTGTTTAAAGGATGAGAAGCTTGAATACCAAAATAAAGTTGACTCAGAAAATGAAGAACTTTTATGTCTCAAAAGCCATAAACAAAGTCTACTCACTCAAATTAAGAAACTTAAGGATGATAAGAAATCATTGAAAAACAAATTACAAGAACTTATCACGAAAGAAGTGTCGAAATCTTCAGTCCAAGTGGAAGAAGAGGAACGAATATTGATTCAGTCAATATCACAACTCAAGAAGATGAGAAACCAATAGAAGTTAAACCATATTCAGATGTTGCAGTTCAAATTACGAAAATTCCACATGCAGTTTTTGTAACCAACTCGATGATGAAAACCTGAATTAAATCAGAATCTTGCTACACACATGATAAGGGAAACCAAAAGAACTCTTTATCTACATTTGAATCACAAGAACAGACATTTCAATCAATCTACGAATCTGTATCACTCAAAACATAAACAAAAAATTTATTTTCCGAACAATACTGAAGTGTGCATAACTCAGTCCAGTGATAACAGTTCATCACAAGTTTCCAGTAATCAAAGATTTCACAAAAGATTAATTTAGAGTGGTCAGATCCTTCCTCCATGCGACAATTTTATATATCACTCCAAGGATCATCTCAACTTGTATCGACAAACATGTTTATCCCGAGACGAGAAGACATGCATAGCAGAAAAAGAGATCAAGCCCTTTCATCAACAAGCTTTGAGGACAAAACTTTTTGAAGGAGAAGGGAATGTTATGAATATAATTTATGTAAAAATAATAAAAATAGATAATAAATAATAATCATTATAATATGTAATTAAATAATAATTAGTTAAACAAAGAGGCATTTCTCTACTGACATGCATGTTCGTGAAAAGGTAATTACCTGGCTATATATACAGAACCCTTACTCCCAATTGTATCATCATTCTTACCCATACATTTTAATATACATATTCTTGTATCTCAATAGAGATCTACATATTCCAATTCTTTTAAAGTATTTAACATGAAGAACGAACTTTGTTTGCTTCAGAGAAGGCCAAGCAAAGCTCTAAGGAAGCCTCATGTGGCAGCAGCAACTGCAGGAGGGCCGAAAATTTCAAATTTGCAATAAAGACCGAAATTTTGCAACTAGGGGTCGGAGTTGTGCTACTAGAAGAGATTTGACTGGGTTTGACTTGGACAAGGAAAGCACATCATTCGGAAGGGTTGAACTTGGTCTTGAAAGGAATTGGTCTTGGTCTTGGAATTCATCAATTGAAGAATGTATAAAAAGAGAAGAGATTTGTGGGTCTTCCTCTCAAGTGGAGAGTTTCTGGCCCTGGCTTACAGCCTATATTTTGTGTTCTTCTTCTTGTTTTTGGTAGTTGCTTGATGATATAGAAACATAATAACAAGTAAGGAAGCTAATAATTAAGAAAAAGTAAAAAGACATCGCAAGCAATTATCTAGAAAAGAGAAATCACTCTAATTATTGCCCTATAGATTTCTCAACATGGTATCAAAGCTAAGCTTGGCTAAGGGCATTATGAATATCTCTACTACATTCAATAAGTTTCTAAAGAAGTGTTCAAAGGTAGCAAGCCATCTCAAGAAAGGTATTAAGGAAGCATGGAATCTCATAATTACTCCAAAGAAGGAAGTGACCAAGACAAAGGACGAAGGAATCTTCTCAGCACTCACTTGCACATTTCAAGATGAGAACATTTGGGTGATCGATAATGGAGCATCAAGGCACATGACCGGTCATCACAAGCAACTAAAGACATTATCAAGAAAGAAAGCCTTCTTACTTCGTAGAACTTGAAGATAATAAGAGCTATCATGTTAGAGGAATAGGATCAACCTCGATAGAGCTAGAGAATGAAGGCAATATTCATCTCAACAACATCCTATTTGTTCCAGGTTCACACATAAGAACTTACTCTCCATTTCAAGTCTAAAAGATAAAGGTGATAGAGTAGCTTCCATTGATGGAAAAGTTGTAGTATGGGGTAAAAACTCAAGCATAGAAAATGCTAGAGTGATTGGAATTCATGAAGGAAGACTTTACAGGTTGTTATCTCCTCTTGCTCAAGCTTTAGTTCACATTGAAATCAACCCATGTGAACTTTGGCATATAAGATTCAGTCATTTCGATTTGAAAATCCTTCCAACTCTAAGTTCAATAGTAGATGGAATCCCCGAACTAAAAGAAGATCACGAAGGATCATGCCAGGGATGTGCATTGGGTAAAAACACCAAGAGACCATTTGGAAGCAGTGTTTCACGATCAAAAGAAATCTTGGATCTTATTCACTCTAATGTTTGTGGTCCTATGACTCCTAAATCACTTAAAGGTCATCTATATTATGTCACATTTATAAACAACATCATTCGAGAAAAACTTGGATTTACTTTATGAAATCCAAGGATGAAGTATTTACCAAATTTCAAGAATTCAAAGTTGAAAAAGAGAACCATACAGAAAGAAGAATCAAGATATTAAGAACTGATAATGGAGGAGAATACACATCCAAGGAAACCATAGCTTTTTGTAAGGAATCTGGGATTAAGAAGGAGCTAATAGTCCCATCTAATCCCGAACAAAATGGAGTTGGAAAACGAAATAATCAATCCATTGAAGAAAGTGTAAAAGCAATGTTACATGATCAAGATTTACCGAAATTTCTGTGGGTGAAGCTACAAAGATAGCAGTATACATACAAAATCGAAGTCCCCACAACTCTCTAGATAACAAGACTCCCGAAGAAGTGTTCACTGAGAAGAAACCAACAGTAGATCGTCTCTGAATTTTTGGTTGTCTTGTCTATATACATATACCTAAGGAGAAAAGAAAGAAGTTGGATCCATCTAGCAATAAAGGGAACATTTGTGGGCTACAGTAACTCTTCTAAGGCTTACAGGATCTACATAAAGGAAGGACACCAAATAGAAGTCAGTCGAGATGTGATATTTGACGAAAATATCAGATTTAAGAAATCAAAAGATCTCCCTATGGACTCTGATGATGAAGAACTTCCGCTATTTGAAAAAGAGTTACCAGGGAAGAAGAAGAATCAAACCATGAAGATGAAGGTCCCTGTGAACCAATACAACCTGTGTTTATCCCCGAAACTAGAAAAAGACCTAACTAGTTGAAGTCTACTCTACTAGATGCAAAAGGTCATGAAGCGGCTCAAGGTACATTCAGGGTGTTGACCACTCTGTGTCAACTACCCTATAGCAATGCACTTTTTCGCAAATGGATTCCATCATGTTTGAGCATTCAGATCATTTTGGATACATCATCATCAGTCATCAGCCTCTCACAGTTGTAAACCCATTATGCATATTTTTAATTTAAATGATCCTCGTAAGACCATGTATGTATGTAACAACCTAAGTAAGCATATTATTTTGGCAATGATTTTCATCTTAAGAGGCTTTTCGTCTCAATAATTCATCTATGCTTCTAAACATGGATGATCGGCAAAGCTTTTCTCTCCAACCTCACCCCAAAGTTAGTGTGGAATTTGATGTCAACATCTTAAGTGAGTCTTTGTGTTCTAGTCGAGTCTTTTGTAAAAGTGATCTAGGAATAATTTAAACTAATTAGCTAAATTATTTTATTATAAATAACTTGGTCTACTAGATCATATTGAGCTGCGGAATTGGATTGAGGGTCTATAACCAACAAGTGTTCCCCCTTTGAGGGTAGAAATTGTAATATCTTGATATAAAAAATATTTTGGTGCATGGTCCCTCATATTTAGACACCATGACTAAAATATTAGAGGGTGGAAAAATTATTAATCCCCTCAGAGTATCAATTACTTGAATTTTCTAGCAAAAATACATTAAAATCCTAAGCCAAAAATTTAATTAATTAAAGTCAAAATTAAAATCCTAGAGAAATTAAATTCTCCAAGTGGAAAAATCCATGGGTCTTAAAGAAATTAATTGTTGGAGGTCTTCTCCCACCAAGGGAATATTGAAAATTTAAAAAAAAAATTGGTCCCTTGAGCCTCGCTGGTTAAGTCAAAGACAATTTTTTGAGAAAATTAGCTCAAAATAATTATGAGTTAATAAAAAATGGATTAAAAGAGTTTAGAAAATTCCTCAAAAATAAATATTTTCAACGATGGAAATTAAAAGATAATCAAATATTTATCAACGCTCGCGATTACTTTGAAAGGGATCAAGCCAACTAACCGTTGTTTTCCACTTGGAGGATTTATCTGTAAATCACATTTGCTTCTCAAACACAGAAAAATTTTGAGAAAGCTCTGAGTCAAGCTTTGTTGTAATATTTTTTTGGAATTAATGGAAAATACTTTGGGGTTTATTCATGGTGGTGTTCCTCTTTTGTCTACTGGTAATATTCTTTTGAATCATGTGCCTAAATGCTCTAATGAATTAATTTTATAAATTTTTTGTTTCATTAGCCATCAGTTGGATTATCTATTTGATTTTTGCACAGGTATCTTGCATTAGATATTGGGTTTTAGAAAATCATTCTAATCAGATAGATCTAGCATGTATCTCTAGATCTTGAGGGTTTTTATGTGTATATGGCCCCTTTTGAAACTAAAAATTTAATCATAAGTGTGCATAGATCTAATCGAGATTCAGATCTTGGGCGTGAGGGGAAGTCTTTGGTTGGACCAGCCAACTCCCAAATCCAGAGACCTAAGAACCCATTGTGTTAAATTTCTGAGATCTATCTGACGATTACTTGTTTTGCAGAGATCTTGATCATGGCCCAAAATTAAAAATGATTTTTATTTACTCATTTATCTCCAATAATATTGTGCTTATTCAATAGATCTGGCTAATAAAAGTTTGTTTCTACTGATTTAGGAGCGGAGTTGTACTCATACTCCTCAGATCCAGTAGATATGTGTATTATTTGTAGATATTTTGTATAGATCTATTAGATCTGATAGTTTTGTAAATAATTTTAGCTTCTAACCCTTGTTTGCAGCTGCAGGTTTGGCGGATTTGGGTTTTATTTTTATTCTTTGTATATATTGGGGTTTTGGGTTTTAAAATTTCATTTGTGCAGGTGGATTACAAAGCTAGATCTGAAGATTGTTAAGGGTTTCAAGGGCTTCAGGCCTTGGAAAAAAATTTAGAGGGTTTCTAGAGGTGGATCTAGGCCTAGGAAGGCAAGATCCACCCTCTATTTGCACCCCCAAGATTAAAGCTCAAGATCTGGAAAAGGACGTCAAGATTCAAGGAAATTTGCGATCATTTGAAAACAATTTTCAGATCTGAATAATTTTTTGAATTTTGGAGGGGTTTTGGCCTGATATCTGACCTTCTAAGGCCTAAATCCTCCCTATTCAAGCCTCATTTCATCAACGTTGTCTTCTTTAGAGGCCTCAAGCCCAAAAGGGATATTTGCACTGAAAAATGAAGGGTTTGATAAATAAAATTTTGCAAACTTAAGATCTCATCCATTACATTGCAAGCTTGTGAAGAAGTGTATAGATCTATTAGATCAGATAGTTTTGTAAATAATTTTAGCTTCTAACCCTTGTTTGCAGCTGCGGTTTTGGCGGATTTGGGTTTTATTTTTATTCTTTGTATATATTGGGGTTTTGGGTTTTTTAAATTTCATTTGTGCAGGTGGATTACAAAGCTAGATCTGAAGATTGTTAAGGGTTTAAAGGGCTTCAGACCTTAGAAAAAATTTTAGAGGGTTTCTAGAAGTGGATCTAGGCCTAGGAAGGCAATATCCACCCTCTATTTGCACCCCCAAGATTAAAGCTCAAGATCTGGAAAAGGACGTCAAGATTCAAGGAAATTTGTGATCATTTGAAAACAATTTTCAGATCTGAATAATTTTTTGAATTTCGCAAGGGTTTTGGCCTAGATCCTCCCTATTCAAGCCTCATTTCATCAACGTTGTCTTCTTTAGAGGCCTCAAGCCCAAAAGGGCTATTTGCACTGAAAAATCAAGGTTTTGATAAATAAAATTTTGCAAACTTAAGATCTCATCCATTAAATTGCAAGCTTGTGAAGAAGTTTTGTTTCTAACAATTTTTGTATGCAGGGATAGTGTCCCCTTTGAAGGGTCCTTACTTGACATATATAAATTAGAACAATAATCTATCCCTGATTTTGCCTCCACAACAGATCCGCACTCATTTTGATCTTAACTGTATATATTTTGAGCTGATCTACTCCTGCCATAGCCTCTGTCTGCCCCTCCTATAGTCTGTTGCCATTTTCCTCCTCGGTGTGAAGCCTTGGGGCCTCCAATACCACAGCAACCCTCCAGCCTTCTTTTCCTGCCTTCCTTGCCTCTTTTTTCAAGCGTTTAAGGCTTCAATCCCTCTGCTGCAAACCCTAAAGGGTTTCCTCCTACTTGCGTTGTCCCTTATCCCATTGTTGTTGCCCCTCCTTTGCCTGAGCGTTGGTTTCCAGGCTCCCTTTCAGCCTTGTGCCTCCTCCTTGGTCTCTCTCCTTGCTCCCTTAGCCATCTTTTCCTCATTGTTTGAGTCATTCTTGATTTCTGGGTTGATAGTTGGTGTCTTGCAGAGATGTTGGTCATTATTCTTGTGTTTGCAGGTAGGTTACATGATAAAGAAGATTGGTGCAAGAAAAAAACCTCAAGGCCTAAGACATATCGAGTTGGAGTTGAAGCCTCATACTTTCAGGTGGGCCAGCCCTCAGAGAAATCGTGGATAAGTGGGCCTTGCTGGTTTGCCATCTCTAACCTCACTGTTTCACTTTCTCCTTCAGTAAAATAATCATATTTTTTAAATAATAATAAATGCTCTAAAAATTAATCCACAAATTGCCTCCAACATTAAGGGACTAATTAGATAAATTTGGCACTTTCTGTTCAGCAAAATCTCATTTTTTGGGGACTGCTATCTCTGTTTTAAGCTCTGATTCAAAATAGTGACTTGGGCATCAATTTGCATTTTCATTTGAATGTGCTTTTAAACAATTATGGGACTGTCTAATGCATTTGGCACAAGAGTGATTTACCATTAGTTCGTTGGGTCGGAAAATGTAACTAGGTTTGGTCTTCATTTAATGTATTTGAGTTATCTTGTAATGTACTTGTCAAGAGAATAAAGAAAAAAATTATTATTATTATTATTGTGACTTATTAAAGCATGGGTTTCATGCTTGGGTCACCTTGTTTTAGGTCAATGTCCCCATTAAAGACTTCTAGGGTCACCTTGTTTTAGGTCAATGTCCCCATTAAGGACTTCTAGGATTTATTCCAAGTCAATAAAGTCATTGTCATTTTAAAGAGACCTTCCTTGGGCTTTTGAATCATGTAAAAGGGTCAAGTATTGCGTCAACTATAATTTATGTACCCTCCACATCAACTCGGTCTAGAAGAGATCAAGTCAGCCTAAGGACCCTAATTCGACCTCACATGGAGCCTATAAATACAAGCAAGCCGAAGTCATTTGGAGCACATGCTCTCACAAGAAGTTTGATATCTCTTGTAGCTAGGAAAAGTTCGAACTTTGTTGCCACGAAGCCAAAAGAAATGCGAGTTGGGTGGAGTCCAAGGAGAAGAAGAAAATCAAAATTTTGGTGCCTCTCTCTTAGTTTCGGGTCTTGGATCGGGAGATCAAAGTCTTCTAAGTTTTAGTTTCGGGTCTTGGATTGGGAGATCTAAGTCTTCTAAGTTTCAGTGTTGTCAGAAGTTGCCTGTTGCTGGAAGATGTTGCTTAATCGAAGTTGCTGGAAAGGGGTCAAAGATCTGGGAGGCTGACTTGGTGTGTAGGGAAGGTCTGGTCTTTGTCTAGGGTGAAGAGTCTCAAAGAATACTATTGAACGAAAAATTTTCTTGACTAGGTTTTCCTCCCAAGGAGAGTTTTGCCCTTGGCATAGTGCCTACATCTGGTGGTTATTGTTTTATGTGTTGTTGCTTTGGTAATTGGTTGATAAACTTAAAGAAAGAAGATATAAAGAATCATAATAACAAGAAAACATCACAAGTAGTTATCAAGAATAAGAAAATATTTCTACCTTTCTGATTTTCTAACATGGTCTCGGAGCTTTGTTGAAGAAGAAAGAAAAAGGCAATCACAAGCACTTGATCAAGGAGCTATTTAAAAGGATTATCTCAGGGAAAGAATCTACTACATTCAAGGAAGATGTCTAACACAATCAAGGGAAAGAACAAACTTGAAGGAACCTCAAACTCCAAGTCCTGGAAGAAGAGGATTGACCACATCCTTGAAAAGAACAAGGTATTAGACTTGGTCAAAGGAAAAGTAAAAAAGCCTACAAAGAATTCCAGTGACGTTGACAAATTCAAATTCAGGGAACTAGAATAGGTGGCCATGACTCTAATGGTAGAAGGAATAAATGACAACCTTGTCCCATTCATAGCTAACATCGATCATGATCAGGAAATGTATGAAGCCTTGTCAAAGTTATTTACTACTAAGAACATTGGTCAAGTAGCGAGTTTGAAAAATGAACTAACCACAAGGATGACTCAAGAAGATATAGTGGCATCCTTCTTTGTGAAGATAGCAAGAATCACGGATGATCTTTTGGCCACTGATGAAATTGTTTCGGACACAAAACTCAAGATCACTGCCCTATTAGGATTGCCACCTACTTGGGGTGCATTTGCTACATGACTTAAGAGTTGGAAGGTAGCTCCCACCTTTGGAGAACTATGGACCGCCTGCAGTCAGGAAGAATTAAGGATCTCATTAGTTGTCAATCCTGAAGGAGTGTCAAATGCCTACATTGCTCAACAAAAAGGAAAAAAATCGAAAGGACCATGGAAGAAAGTTGACAAGTCTAAGGTTGAATGCTATCAATGTCATAAGAAAGGTCACCATACGAGTGATTGTCTCAACAATCCAAGAAACAAGAAGAGAGAAAGAGATCAAGCCAACATTGTTGAAGAAGGAGACTCAAAAAACGTCAAGCCCAAAGAATCTGACATTAGGGACTTACACTACTAAGTCCTTTGCTTGTAGTTTTAGATATCTTGTTTTATAATTTTGATGTTTTAGCATTCATAGGTTTTTAACATGTTTTTGGAAAAGACATTTTCTTTTGTAAGTTTATAGGTATCCCTCACACTTTGGAGGGAGGCCCCAACAACTCCCAAAGATAAGTATCTCATTTCCTTTCATTTCTTTGGTTTGACGTACTCATTTAGTTTTGATTATATTAAATAATAATCATCATTCTCCAAGAGAACATCTGATATATTCTCAAGGAGTATGAAAGAGGACCTCTCAAGATAAGGTTTGTCAAGGAAGAAAGGTATGCTTTAGAACAATGATTTCTTTATAATAAATGTTTATTCATTTGACAATTTGTTAATAACATTGTTGTGTCTATCTATATTGAATCATATTGATTCTTATTTTGCGTGATTCATCATTTGATAAATCTACCCCACTCCTATTCTTAACTGGTTTTATAGAAACCTAGACAGGTTCTTTGGAAAACCCTAACCTAAGGGTATGCTAATATGAATGTCAAAAACCCTACACTGCTTAGGGATATTGTGAAATGTTATTTGAAATTTTATTGATGATGTCATGTTTAGGATTTTGGTATGATCAGGAAAACCTTACTTGTTAGGATTGAATGATAAAGTCTGAAATCCCAAACATTGGAATATTGGTAATTTTGGGTTTGTTATGTTCCTATATTGAAACCCTAACTCATTAGGGTTTGGTGGAATATGTAAGCAAGACCCATAATGTCCTAAAAATGATTTTCTTGGTATATGTTTGTTTGTTTGATCCAAACTTAGTTTGTTTTATGTCTAACTCTTATTGGTATTGGTGAAGTTGGGTTTGACTAACACATGATATAAAATGACTACACATGATGATGAAGTCTTAGATATATGAGTAGACCTGTTTGTCAATGATCATGAATCCTAGGGTTTGGAAGCAAGCTCTAGTCAAAGTTTGATGTTCTATGATGATACTGTTGGTAAATCTAGGGTTTTGCAGCTAAACCCTCGTAGTAGTTAAATTCTCTAGTATGTGTGATATAACAATCTGAGAACTATTTATATGATGTTTGTTGAGATTGTGAAAATGAAATTCTAAAGTTTTCGAGTTAAACCTTAGCGAAAGTAAAATCTTTGATGTATGAGATAATGATTTGAGATTTGTGTAAGATTGTTGAAATCGGAGTTTTGGTTAGGATTGATGTATGATTGAAAATCTAGGGTACCCTAGTGGAAGTTGGTCATGTTAATAAATTGTGATTGTTTTGATTGATTCTCTTCTATGAAATCTAGGATTTGTATAAAACCCTGACGGAAAATCTGACATATGAATTCTGAAAGTTGTGAGATGCCTTGTCGATCTATATTTGTTTGAATTGTTTCTAGGGTTTGCTATATGTTGTAGTAAGGCATGTTACGCCTTTGAAAGAAGCATTGAAACCCTAGATAGAATGAATGTTGTTATGAAGTAGTCTAGGGTTTATGAAAAAGTCCCTAGCAAGATATTGAAAAGGATATATCTCTTGTTTGTAACTAAGTTTGGGTATCTGTTATGTATAATTTGAAATGCTTCTATGATTCTAATATGGCTAACTTCATGCTTCTATAGATTTGGTTGTACTTGTTATCTAAGTTGTGCAAGTACACAATCTTCAATATGGTGAACATGTTCATTGATAGGCATGATGAGGATGATGATAACTCTAATGAAATGGTTCCAAGCCATGAAAGATTCTTTGATAACGAAAGGTAGAAGTTGATCTCCCTGAGAAAGCCTGAATAGAAGAGATCTCCCTAAGATTAAAAGGGAGTTTGGATAAAGAGTTGCTCCTTGGTTGAGAGGGAGGGCATAGCTTGGTTTTGATTGATGAATGAATTTCAGAGGATATGTTGCTACATGAGAAGTAGGAAAGGAAAGTGTATGATTAAGGAATCCTTTATCAGAGATTCAATTGTTGGTCCTACTATGAAAAGTTGAGAAGCAACATTAAGTTGTCTGAAGACCCTGGAGGTTTGTATTTGTTTATATACATGTGAAAGTATATTATTGATTGGGGTTGTGTTTGTACAAATGAATCTCTCGAAGTATTTGATAACATGTTGGTTACCGATCAGTTGATTGGGAGAGATTGGTTATCCTTGATTTGTTGGATCTAGGACTGTTGAGGCTTTGTGAGTGAAGCATTGCATGGGAGCACTTTTTGTTCATGTTTAGGTCCCGAAGCTAGAAAAGGTGGTGTTGATTTTAGAGCTCTATTATGGATACACACCTGGATTTTTTGGGTTGGTGGTTAGCAAGTAAGCCTAATGGCACCTAGAGGGGCTAAAAGCTTGAGTCCACCTTATTCCCACTTAGATAGATTGCCCTGGTCAGGAATCTAGTCCATGGCATTGTGGTGCCTAAAGTTCTTCATTGTTCATATAGTATGAGATCTTCCATTGTACTTGTATATGATGAATACCTCCCTAGTTAAGAGGGAGTGTTAGAAAATGTAACTAGGTTCGGTCTTCTTAAAATGTATTTGAGTCATCTTGTAATGTACTTGTCAAAAGAATAAAGAAAATATTTTTTATTATTATTTTGTGACTTATTAAATCATGGGTTCATGCTTGGGTCACCTTGTTTTAGGTCCAAGTCCCCATTAAGAACTTCTAGGATTTATTTTGAGTCAATAGAATCATCGTAATTTTAAAGGGACCCTTCTTGGGGTTTTGAATCATGTAAAAAGGTCAAGTATTGAGTCAAACACAATTTATGTATCCTCCACATCAAGTCAACCTAGAAGAGATCAAGTTGGCCTACGAACCCTAATTTGACCGAACATGGAACCTATAAATACAAGCAAGTCAACGTCATTTGGAGCACACAATCTCACAAGAAGTTTGATATCTCTTGTAGCTAGGAAAAGTTTGGAGTCTATTGTCGGGAAGCCAAAAGAAGTGCAAGTTGGGTGGAGTCTAAGGAGAAGAAGAAAATCAAAATTTTGGTGTCTCATTGTCAATGTTTCATGTCCTCGATTGGGAGACTGAAGTCTTCTAAGTTTCAGTGTTGTCGGAAGCTCTCTGTTGTCGGAAGTTGTTGCCTAGTCGAAGTTGCTGGAAAGGGGTCGAAGATCTAGGAGGCTCACTTGATGTGGAGAGAAGGTCTGGTCTTTGTCTAGGGTGAAGTCTCAAAGAATACTATTGAAAGGAAGAATTTCTCAACTGGGTTTTCCCCTCCAGGGGGATTTTGCTCTGCCATAGTGCCTACATTTGGTGTTTATTGTTTTATGCGTTACTGCTTTGGTAATTGCTTGATGAACTAAAAGAAAGAAGATAGAAAGAATCGTAATAACAAGAAAACATCACAAGTAATTATCAAGAATAAGAAAATCTTCCTGCCTTTCTGATTTTCTAACACGTTGTTCTCAACATAAATACCTCAATGTTGTCCTAATTTAATACAAGGCACATGGCATCATAACATATGAAATCATAACAATAACATAAGGCCTCCTCACTGTTAGCATTCCACATTAAGAGAATTTGAAAACTTTAGGATTGTTTTGGGTATTTGTTAGTTCACTTGGTGTCATAAGAAACTCATTCTTAGCTTACTACTCTCAAGAAATCTTCTTGTTATCATAGGATGTAATTGTGACTCATTTAATGTCATTTACACTTGTTCATGATCTGGTGACAATAATTACTATCTGTGGGAGAGATTTGTTTAATAAGCCATTGTGAAAAGATTGTTAGCATTAGCGTTGTCAAACTTAGATCTGATATGGTGTTTTCCTTAATCTCCTAAAAGCATTTTGTACCAATTGATTTACTCTCTAGAGGACATTCATCTCATAATCTTAGTTAAGTAAATAAATCCAAGAGGTTATTGGATAATGGCATAAGAACCTTGGTGAATAGTGTTTCCATTCTTGTCCATTTGTAAATGATAATTCTGCATTGGCACTAAGAGGTCTAAGCAGAGGATTTGTTAATTTAAATGGATATCACTTAGACAATTGGCATTGAGCAATATTAGCATATCTTGGAAGTCTTTGATAATTTTATGGTCTCTTTTGAACGATAATCCTTAGCATCTTACATTGAGAATCATTGGTTAATTGTTATAAAGTGCTCTAATTGTCATTGGATTTTGAGTTCATATTTTAAGTGAATCATTGTGAAGAGCATCTATCTTATTCGTGGACAAATCGTATCTTGTTGGCACTTTAATAAATTGACACATGTTCTTGTTGCTAAGATTGATTTTTTCATTCATTAATTAAGTACTCTTGTCACAAGGCTAATCTCAACCAAAGTACTTAAAAAATTAAACAATCCTAGCTCAAGAAGAGCTCACTTAACATCCGTGCATTGCATCCTAAGCTAGTATTGCATCTTAAAACTTACCTCCAAGCATAATCTTGGATGATAGAGATATAGGAACACCTTTTCACCTTTGTTTGAGAAGTCTAGCCTTTCTAGTATTTAAAACGGTGACCTTGAAGTCATCAGAGCCACAGTCTCTGCAGCGCCAGAGGCACCAAGTACGTTAGATTTCAAGGAGAGGGATCATTAATCACACATTCGTGTGCTTCACCTTGACTTCTCTCTACCACTTACTAAAGAGTTTAAACTCAATATAAATAAAGATCAAAGGTCATACTTAGATTAGGCATTTAATTAAAATTAACCAAGATCTTTGCATTTCACATAGGTCTTAGGAATTGCATTTCATATAGGATAGTAATGCATAAAAGTAGCAGTTGTCCATCCGGTACTTGATTTCAAATTTATAAAACAAAAGCGTTGACTCCATAAGGCATTGATCTCAAATATATAAATTCAATCTAATCCTTAAAATCTTGCTAGATTTAACCAAGTGCTAGGCCACTCAACTGTGTCTCCCAGACTAGTTGGTTCCCAACTTGTCCTTCTTCATCTCATTTCCACGGGGTCTACCCCCCACAATCTGTTGTTGGGGTACAACTAAAACCGAGAGGTTGGGGATTAAAGTGACAGCCCCCGACCTGAGTCATTGTCACGATGCCTATACAATTTGAGCGACAACACAGGGAAAGCAAGAAGCCCAAACAATATTCTAGGTATGCAGCCTACATGACAAAACTAATAGAAGTAGAGCCATCCACTTTTGAAGAACTTGTCAATCACCAAGAATGGAAAGATACCATGAATGATGAATATCAATCTATAATGAAGAATGGAGTTTGAGAGATTGTACCCAAGCCTGAAAAACAAATTTGTGGTAACTTACAAGTGGATCTACAAGATCAAACATGCAGCATATGGAAGTATTGATAAATAGAAGGCAAGATTTGTGGCTAGGGGCTTTTCTAGCCAAGAAGGCATCGACTATGAAGAAACATTTGCTTCAACAACAAGACATACAATTATTCGTTCATTGGTCTCTTTAGCAGCATCGATGGGATGGAACATCCACCAAATGGATGTCAAGACTGCATTTCTGAATGGCACAATTGATGAGGAAGTCTAATAAAAAAAACCCTCGAGATTTGAAGTTAAAGATAGAAAGGCATATGTTTGCAGATTGAAGAAGGCATTATATGGCCTCAAGCAAACACCAAGGGCATGGTATGCTAGGATGGATGCATACCTACAAAGATTAGGCTTCACAAAAAGTTTTGTTGATCCAAACCTTTATATTAAGGTTGTGAAGGGAGAGTCGGTAATCATTCTTCTGTATGTGGATGATCTTCTCTTAACAGGTGTGGAAGGTTGAATTGAAAAATGTAAGAAGCAACTAGCAGCAGAATTTGACATGAGGATCTAGGGCTAAAGCAAAACTATTTGGGATTGGAAGTCTGGCAAGAACATGATGAGATCTATCTAGGTCAAGGAAAGTATGTGATCAAGATGCTAAAGAAGTTTGACATGATGGATTGCAAACCAATGACAACCTTGATGATCACAAACTTGAAAATACTAAGGAGTTTTGAATCAATCCATGTGGATCCTTCCAAGTACAGACTATTGATTGGCTTACTAATGTACTTGGTGAATATTAGAGCAGACATATGTTTTACAGCAAATGTTCTCAGTCAATTCCAAGTGTTGTCAAAGCATGATCATTGGATAGCAGCAAAACATATACTGAGATATCTGCAAGGAACCATCCACTATTGCCTGAAATATGATAGGAGGAATGATGTCCCCTTGATTGGATATACACATTCTGACTGGGGAAGCAGTGAGCAGGATGGAAGGAGCACTACAAGAGGATGTTTCAGTCTGGGATTATGATCTCATGGACGAGCAAAAGACAAGAAATAGTTGCTTTGAGTAGTGTTGAGGCTGAGTAGATTGTAGCATGTGATGTAAGCAGAGAAGTGGTCTGGTTGAAGAAGCTACTATTTGACCTATTTGAAGGACTAATGGACCCTACAGTGATACGTTGTGATAATACCAACTGTATACAAATGTCTGAAGACTTCGTGTTTCATGGAAAAATGAAGCATATCAACAAGTATCACTACATTCGGAAGCTAGTACAAGATGGGGTGTTGCAGCTAAAATATATCTCCATCGATGAGCAAGTAGTTGACATATTGGCAAAATCTCCTCCTAATAAGAAGCTTCTATGGTTGATGTATCCTCCCTAATTGAGAGGGAGAGATAGGCACATCATTCTTGTCTTCACTTGGGAAGACAGTATGGAGGATTAGGTAAGCATCTGGCATCTGATACTCTTTGAGGATGAGGTAGGGCATCCAAGATAAGAGTAGTCATGGAATGATATTCTTTGAGAACTAGCTATCCAAGATAACAATAGTCCAAGGAAGGTCATACTCTGTGAACACTTGGGAGGGGTATGTACCTTGAGAGACAATGATGATGGTGTTTATAAATCATTCGTCTCGTCAACATTGTGCTCTGATCTTGTGGAGAGATAGTCATAGAGTTATCAGTCAAGGCCTTGCTATATGACAATGTTGGTTGATATGATGCTAAACAAATGGGTTACCAATCTGACTCTTCTTATGAAATCTCTTCAAATTGAGAATGTCCATGTACCATTTATGAATACCTCCCTAGTTAAGAGGGAGTGTTGAAAAATGTGTAACTAGGTTCGATCTTCATAAATATGAAATGTAATTTTGATTCTAGTAAATTGTAAAATGAAGGAAATTTATTATGATTGTTTTCTTGGAGCATGGGTTTCATGCTCAAGGTATTTTATTTTATACGTTAAGCATCCATTGAGTGCTTCTAGGGTTTGTCCTAGGTCAAGAAGTCAAAAGAGTCATTTTCATAAGTTGAAGACCCTATCGGGCACATTGTAACTTGTAAAGAAAATTATTTTTGTTCTTAAAAGTGTCAAAATACCCTTCTAGACCAAATAGGCCTGGCAGTTGGCAAGTCAACCTAATTTGAGGAGCAACTTCCACCTTGAGAAGCCTATATAAAGGAGAAAACTCAACTTCCTTGGATCACAATTATTACTCACTCATTCAAGCAAAGAAGGAAGAAGAAGAAGGCAGCGAAGAAGCAAGGGGACGAAGAAAACTTGTCTTTGGGTTATTTCTCTCTCACTTGTGCGAAGGAAGGCTAGGGCTTTTGCAGTTGATCTAGGGCTTTCTTCTACAGGTTCGATCTTGAACAAGGTAGGGAAACAAGGTCAAGTGAAGGGTACAATAAACCATCCTCAAGCTCTAGGAGAAAGAGAAATCCAAGCAAAGGTCTGAGGAAGCCTTGGGAGGCTAGAAGAAGCTCACATGTGTGGCAACAGCCATTGCAAGAGGGTCGAAAATTTCAAATCTGGAGTAGAGGCCAAAACTCTGCAGCTAGGGGTCGAAGTTGTGCTACTGGAAGAGATTTGACTAGGTTTGACTTGGACAAGAAAGCACATCATCCAGAAGGGTTGGACTTGGTCTTGGAGGGTATTGGTTTTGGTCTTGGAATTCATCAATTGAAAAATCTATAAGAAGAGAAGATATTTGCGGGTTTTCCCCTCAAGCAGAGAGTTTTTGGCCCTAGATTGCAGCCTATATTATGTGTTATTGTTCTTCTTGTTTTGGTAGTTGTTTGATGATATACAGACATAATAACAAGTAAACAAGCTAATAATTACGAAAAAGTAAAAAGACATCACAAGCAGTTACCAAGAAAGGAAAAATCACTCTAATTATTGCCCTATAGATTTCTCAACAAACAAGAAATGCCAAGTGTGATGAAAGTAATGTTGTAGAAAAACAAGATGAGTTTTATCTTATTTCCCCTCTATCTACTGGCTCTCCTCCGGATACGTTGGATCATTGGTTGATTGATAGTGGAGCCTCAAGGCACTTCACTGGATACAAAGAGGCCCTCTCAAACTTGGTTGAAAAGAACACTAATCTAAAAATCATACTTGGAGATAATGCAACCTACCTCGTGAAAGGGATAGGTATTGTCACTCTTCACTTGAATCAAGGTCAAACAATTCATCTACAAGAAGTATTGCATGTGCCTAACTTGAAGAAGAACCTAGTGTATATTTCAACAATGGATGATAAAGGCTTCAAGGTAGCATTCATTGATGGAAAGGTACGTATTTGGCAAAGAAACCCTAAGGATGCATTTACTCTTAGATTTAGGGTTGATGGTCTCTATCAAGTTGCAGGAAGTTCTTTGGGAGCTTTGGCGATGATACTTCTCTACAATGTGTATTATGGCACTTGAGATTTGTCCACCTACATTAGAAAGCTTACCTGGGGTAAAGAAGACGTTCATAGGTATGTTCGAGTTTAACATGAACCATGAAGGTGTTTGGCAGAGTTGTGCAGCTAGGAAACATACAAGGGGACCATTACCTTTTAGTGAAAGCTAGACAATCGATATTCTTCAATTGGTCCATTCTAACTTGTCTGGTATGTTACCTGTAACATCATTGAGAGGATACTCATATTATGCAATCTTTGTGGATGACTGCTCTCGCACAACATGGATCTATTTCTTAAAGAGGAAGGACGAAGTGTTTAAATGGTTCCATTCTTTCAAAGCATTGGTGGAAAATCAAACAGGGAAGAAGATCAAGATATTAATGACCAACAACAAAACCGAAGATGAATCAAATGAATTCAATGACTTTTGCAAAGAGGTTGGCATTAAGGTATTGTCACTCTTCACTTGAATCAAGGTCAAATAATTCATCTACAAGAAGGATTGCATGTGCCTGACTTGAAGAAGAACCTAGTGTATATTTCAACAATGGATGATAAAGGTTTCAAGGTAGCATTCATTGATGGAAAGGTACGTATTTGGCACAGAAACCCTAAAAATATATTTACTCTTAGATTTAGGGTTGATGGTCTCTATCAAGTTGCAGGAAGTTCTTTGGGAGCTTTGGCGATGATACTTCTCTACAATGTGAATTATGGCACTGGAGATTTGTCCACCTACATTAGAAAGCCTTACCTGGGGTAAAGAAGATGTTCACAAGTATGTTCGAGTTTAACATGAACCATGAAGGTGTTTGGCAGAGTTGTGCAACTAGGAAACATACAAAGGGACCATTCCCTTCTAGTGAAAGCCAGACAATCAATATTCTTCAATTGGTCCATTCTAACTTGTCTGGTATCTTACCCGTAACATCATTGAGAGGATACTCATATTATGCAATCTTTGTGGATGACCACTCTCGCAAAACATGGATCTATTTCTTAAAGAGGAAGGACGAAGTGTTTAAATGGTTCCATTCTTTCAAAGCATTAGTGGAAAATCAAACAGGGAAGAAGATCAAGATATTAAGGACCGACAATGGAACCGAATATGAATCAAATGAATTCAATAACTTTTGCAAAGAGGTTGGCATTAAGAGGGAGATAATTGTCCCATACACTCCTAAGCAAAATGGTGTTCCTGAAAGGAAGAATCAAACAATCATGGAAGCCACTCGTGCCATCCTCCATGATCAAGGTCTACCAAAGTTCTTATGGGGAGAAGCTGCCAACACTACCATATATGTTCAAAATAGGAGCCTATCAAGCCTTCGATTTCAAGACACCCAAGGAAGTCTTCACTGGTAAGAAACCTAATGTTTCTTATTTTAGAAGATTGGGTTGTCATGTGCATTTTCACGTGCCTACAGTGAAGATTCAAAGGCATATAGAATCTATGCGCCTCGTCAAAGAGATGAGGATCAAGCTATGATGTCACCTTTGATTAAGGCACTACCCTTGGGAAATCCAGAGATCTCCCTATCCCAAGGAAGGACGATGATGATGTTGCAGAAAAACAGGATGAACCTCTAGCGGATGAGCCTATGCTCGATGTAGAAGGCCCAATGGATCTAATTGATCCACCTCTTGGTGATCCCTCTACCTCAAGGAAACATCCACTGTGGCTTAAAGATACTCTCGAAGATGCTGAAAGACATATTGTTCCAAGAGGGACATTTCGTGAAAGTAAAAAGTCGAACAGGTATCAAGGTTATTTGGTTGTTATGAGTTCTATTGTTGAAGTTGAACCATGCACGTTCGAGGAAGCCACAAAACACCCAAATATGGAAGGATGCGATGAATGAGGAATATGAATCGATCATGAAAAATGATGTATGGAACGTGGTGCCTAGACCTAAGGACAAGTTCGTGGTCACCTCAAAATGGATTTACAAAATTAAACATGCAGTTGATGGAAATGCAAAAAAATATAAGGCCAAGTCCATTGCTCCAGGCTTCTCTCAAAATGAAGGGGTGACTATGATAGATATTTGTACCGGTTGAACAATATACCACCATCCGATTTACCATTGCTCTCGCTGCCAATCAAGGATGGAGCCTACATCAAATGGACGTCAAAATTGCTTTCTTATATAGCTCGCTTGAGGAGGAAGTCTACTTGGAACAACCTCAAGGGTTTGAGGTATAAGATCAAATGACATGTGTATGGAGGTTGAAGAAATCCCTATATGGGTTGAACCAAGCCCCTAGAGCTTGGTACGAAAAGATTGACAGTTATATTGAGAAGCTGGGATTTAAGAGGAGCTATGTTGATCCTAATCTATACTTCAAGGTTGAAAAGGACATGATTCTTATTTTGGTCCTTTATGTAGATGATCTCTTTCTTACTAGTGCAGACCCTCTCATTTATCAATGCAAGAGGAAGTTGACTTCCGAGTTCGAGATGAAGAACCTAGGACTGATACACTACTTCCTAAGCCAGGAAGTTTGGCAAAAGCCAGGCGAGATTTTCCGTTCTGAAGGAAAATAAATTGTGAAGCTGCTAAAGAGATGTGTGACGGTCGATTGCAAGTTTGTGTCTACTCCAATGGAACTCAACTACAAGAAGTTGTGTGGAAGTGTTGTTGGGCCCGAATTGGCAAACCCTTCTGAGTCTAGACAACTCTTAGCGGCCCTGGTGTTCTTGGTAAACTCCCCTCCGGACATTTTCTTCAATATGAATAGAGTCAGTTTATGGTTAAGCTCATCACATTCATTAGGTTAGAGCTAAGAATCTCTTGAGATATCTTCGTGGTGTTAGAAAATCAGAAGAGCGAAAATATTTTCTTTATGTTGATAATTACTCGTAATGTCTGTATATTCTTATTAACTTTCTTATCTTCTCCTTTATCTTGGTTCATCAAGCAATTATGAAAACCAAAACACAAAAATCAAGGATACCAGATGTAGGCAATCAGCCAAGGCTAAAACCCCTATATAGGGGAAAATCTAGTCAAAGAACTTTTCCTTCATTAATTCAAAATGAGACAGAGCAAGAACTTAGACCATTAAACCTTCCTCCTCCACCAAGTCAACATTCCAAAATGATTTAGCAACCGTCAATAGCCTCTTCTTGTCCAGGGACTTCAACCCAGCAACAATCCAGAAATTCGACTTCCCAGCGTTAAAACTTTGACCCCCGGCAGCAAAATTTTGGCCCAGCAATAGTTTATGAGTTTCGACCATTCCAGCAGCTTAACAGCTTCACACGTGTGAGGGAGAGAGAGAGAGAGTTTCGACTTCTTATGCTTGAGATGAACCTCCTTCTCCTTCGCTAGCCTGTTTCACCTGCTTCCTTGAATTTTGCACTTTTTACTGCCCCAACAATTGCAAATCGAACTTGGTGAGTGAGTGCTCCAAATGAGGTCGATTGCTACCTTTGTATAGTAGTTTATGCCCCAAAGTTTAGGCCGACTGATCCAGTTTGAGGTCGACTTGGTGGAGGAGGCCTAGAAGACCTAATTTACATGAAAATAAAGAATAAATTTCTTTCTTGACAAATAAATCCCAAGAAGGGTTCTTTACATTATGACTTGGACAAGGACACTTGACATGTACCCTATAAGCCTGCAATGGAACCCATGCTTTAATAAGTCAATTTCTGTAATAATGAAATTTCTTTTTCTTTCTTTTGATAAATACATTACATCATGACTCAAGTACAATTATGAAGACCGACACTAGTTACATTCTTCAACACTCCCTCTTAACTAGGGAGGTATTCATAATTACAAATACATAAAGGTACATGTAAGATCTTGAAAATAAACTATGAAGAGTTATAGCACACTCAGTGTTGCGGACTAGAAACCTGATCAAGGTATTCTATCCGGGTGGGACTAAGATGGACTCAAGCTTTCAGACTTACTTGCTAACCATCAACCCATGGATCTAGGTGTGTATCCAAGGTCGGAGCTCCATGACCAACAACAACCTCCCTCTTTGGGATCTAGTCATCAACACATAGGCCGGACAGATGTCCTCCCAAGCATCTGACATTAGATGCTTCAACTTTCCTTATCAAACTAGATATATCCATTTGTCCAAGCATGCTTGCAGAGTGTTCAATCTTCTCGTGGAGAGATTTACCTGTACAAACACAAACCCCAATTAATAATAAACTTTCAAATATACAAGTAAACACAAACCTTTGGGGTCTTCAATCATCTTGATGCCATTTAGTTATTTATATTCAAATATTCAGAAGTTGTTCTTCTTTCATTTCTTCAACATCACCAAAACATCCTCAATACATTGCAGATCTATTCATTCTCTGATTTTCACAAGGTATCCATCATGACTATCATACTATGCCCTCCCTCTCAACTGGGGAGATGTACTCTTTTCTTCTAACCATGTTCCCTCTTAACTTAGGAAGATCAACAATTTTCTTCTTCTATAACATTGGAGAAGCTTCAACCTTTCATGACTTCATCAAGATCATCTTGCTTATCACCATCCTTGTAGCTTCCTTCATCAATCTCATCATTATTTTTCAATTATGAATATCTCCAACATCTTGAAGATTATGTACCTACAAAACTTTTATAGCAAGTACAACCAAATACATATAAAATCATGAAGCTATGTCAAATGCTTATAATAGAAGCATCAAAGCATTCAAACTTTAGACATCAAATAACTAAATCTAGTTAGGTCCATAATTAGCAAGAGACACATACTAGACTTTAACCTCTTGCTAGGGTTTAGTCATGAACCCTAGACTCCATCTTCAAGACACAAAGCCTTAGATATCATCAATTTAATAGCAATCCAATCATAGTACTATACATCTAGGACTTTTAATATTACTTTTAGAATTGTATGATAGATTCTACTAGGATTTGTTATAAACCCTAGTTTTTATTATTAAAACTAAATCATACAGTAAAACAGTATCGTTATACCCTAGAATATCAAACTCTACTAGGTCTTTGTTACAAACCCTATAGAATATCAACAATTAGGTTAGCATAGTAGTATTTACATATCTAGGACTAGCATCTCATATCAACATCCAATATTTAAACCCAATACACAAACCTTAATATTTCAAAGTTAGATATATAATAATTTCATTCAGACTAGGGTTTCGATCAAACATGAGAACATGCACCTAGGGCTTCATTCCTAGGATCTTACTATAGTCATTACAAGGGTTTTACCAAACCCTAAATTTCTAGGGTTTCAATACATAGTTTAGACATTAACAGCAAACCCTAAAGGGCTAGGGTTCTTATAAAACCCTAAATATCAAAAGAATAAGAATTCTAGATTTCATTAACAGCCCTATTTAAACTAGGGTTTCATAAACAATATTGACACACCCTTGGAAACAAGAGGCTAGTGTTTTATAGTGAACCCTAAGAGGTAGGGTTACACAAGAATGATCAAATAATATCATGAGGGTAGATTCAATCTAATGATTAATCACCCTTAACAAGAATCTTTAAAATTCAAAACCCTAGGCATAACGATGTTAGTGATGTAAAGCAAATTTCAAAAGAAGAATGATCGTACCTTTTACATGAACCGAACTTTATAACAAAGTTTATAATCTAAGACATACCTTGAGTTGTTTCTTAACAAACCTTGTAGGACATCAATTCTTTGAAGGGTTTCCTTTGCAACATAACTTCTTTCATAGTTTATCCTTTGAAGTCTCCTCCGCAACCTTGACCATTTAGTAAGCTTTCCTAACGAAGGAAAATATAAATAAAAGGTTATTAGCATATAATATAAACAAATCTTGATATGAAAGGGAAACCAAACATAAGGAGGAGACAAAGAACAATATACTTATCTTTTGGTGAAATGGTGAGGGCTCCCTCTTAATCCAATCTCGAGGGATACCTATAACTCATCAAAATAATTCAAAAATGTTCTAACAAGACATGTTAGACTTGTAAAACTCTAGGAATCAAAACATAAAGGAAAACAATGCAAAACTTAAAATAGAAGGATATGTGAGGGATAGTATTCCCTAAGAGTCCTTGGCAAATAGATCTTTGATCTCGGATTCTTCAGTCTTATTTCTCTTAGGTGGAGCTTCATCAACAACATTCGCATGTTCCCTTTCTCTCTTCTTATTACTTGGATTCTCAGGCAGTGACTTTTATAATGACCCATATTATGACAATTGTAGCATTCAATCTTTGATAGGTCAACTTTCTTCTTTGGTCCCTTGAACTTCTTGAAGTTTCCCTTTTTCTTGTGATGAGCGGAATAGGCATTAGAGATGTTTTCTTCTTCATCCTCCTTGTTGTTTACTAACGATACTCGAGCTTCTTCTTGACTGCATGCATTCCACATTTGTTCAAATGTTGTTGTATCCTTCCAACTGTTAAGTCTTGATGCAAAGGCACTCCAAGAATTTGGTAGTCCTAGAAGAGCAGTAATTACAAGCTTCTTTTCTGGGACAACTTCATCTATTGCTTGGATTTCATCTCTGATTCATCTATTGCTTGGAGTTCATCTCTAATTCTAGATATCCTTATAAAGTAGGATGACACAATGTCATCTTTTGTCATCTTAATAGTCCTTAATTCATTCTTGAGACTTGTTATTTGACCAATGTTCTTGATGGTGAATAGTTTGGAGAGAGGCTCGTACATTTCTTGAGTGGAATCTACATCGGATATGTATGGGATGAGGTTGTTATTTACTCCATCAACTATTAGGTTCATGGCCAAGATTTTCATTTCTCTCAACTTTGCTTTTTCTGCTTCACTTGATTCATCTATAGGCTTCTTGATTTTTCCTTGAAAAAGATTCAAAACTTTGTTCTTTTTGAGAATGAGATCTATCCTCTTTTTCTAGGCCTATAGTTGTAAGCTCCTTCTAGTTTGTTTTCTCCCTTCATTGAGTTTGACATAGTTCTAGTAGATAATAGACTTATCTCCTTATATGATCCTTTTTCCTTAATGACCTTCCTTTGATATCCTTTTCCTCAATAGATCTTCAGCTCGTTTTTCCTTCTTCTTCGCCTTAGCTCTAATACCATGTTAGAAATCGGAAAGGCAGAAATATTTTCTTTATGTTGATAATTACTTGTGATGTCTTTATATTCTTATTAACTTTCTTATGTTCTCTTTTATCTTTGTTCATCAAGCAATTACCAAAACCAAAACACAAAGATCAAGGACACCAAATGTAGGCACTCAACCAGGGCTAAAACCCCTATATAGGGGAAAATCCAATCAAAGAACTCTTCCTTCAGTAATTCAAAATGAGATGGACCAAGACCTTAGACCAATAAACCTTCCTCCTCCACCAAGTCAGCCTTCCAAAATGATTCAACAACCTTCAATAGTCTCTTCTTGTCCAGCAGCTTCAACCCAACAACAATCCAAAAATTCGACTTCCCAGCTTCAAAACTTCAACCCCCAATAGCAAAATTTTGGCCCAACAACAGAACAAAAGTTTCGACCCTTCCAACAACTTAGCAACTTCACACGTGTGTGTGTGTGAGAGAGAGAGAGAGAATTTTGACTTCTTATGCTTGAGATGAACCTCCTTCTCCTTCACTAGCCTATTTCACCTTCTTCCTTGAATTTTTCACTTTTTACTACCCCAACAATTGCAAATCGAACTTGGTGAGTGAGTGCTCCAAATGAGGTCAAGTTGCTGCCTTTATATAGTAGTTTATGCCCCTCAATTTAGGCCGACTTGTCCAGTTTGAGACCGACATGGTGGAGGAGGCTACATGGATATTCTGATGTTGATTGGGGTGGCAGTGTGGTGCATAGAAAGAGCACATCAGGATGTTGCTTCTCATTGGGGACTGCTTCAATTCCATGGATGAGCAGGAAGCAAAAATCAATTACTTTAAGCACCGTCAAGGCCGAACATATTGTTGCTAGTATGGCCTGTTGTGAAGCTGTCTAGTTGAGGAAGCTCTTCAGTGAGCTATTTGAGCACATACTGGATACCATTGTTGCCTTATTGCGACAACCAAACAGGGATTCGTCTTTCATAGAAGCTTGTGTTCCACGACCGCTCCAAGCACATTGACATCAGATACCACTTTATCTGGGATAAGGTACAATGGGGAGCAATAAGGCTCCAACACATCAGCACTGGTGAGCAGGTTGCTAGCATCCTCACGAAATCCTCGGGGAAGGCCAAATTCTTAGCCTTCTGAGAGACTTGGAGTCGTTGAAGGACCATCCCATGAGGATCCCGCTTGACTTGGACATTGAGCTCTGGGAGCCCCCGGGGGACTGGGGTACTTCTTGGAGGTGTGAGCGACCATAGTGTGAGTGGTTCACCTTCCCCTATAGGTGTGTTGTGTACAGGGTGAGTGGTTCACCTTCCCCTATGATACCCCATGACGATTGGCATGTGTGTAGGGTGAGTGGTTCACCTTCCCCTATGATTGATGATATATGCATAGAATGAGTGGTTCACCTTCTCTTGCAGATGCCCCAACATACATCCTACGCATGTAGTCTGGGACTCATGGGAAGTACCTCTCATCTGGCCAATGAGTTGAGAAAAGTGGATAGGGACCATAGCACTACAAATGGACACATTGTGTACTGTCATACTCCCTATGTCTAGGATGCATGGTGCTCAACAACTTGATCATTCAGGATCAAATCTAATTGGGGTTCTACCCCTGAACTAACTTTGGTTAGTGGAGAGTGGCAAGGTCTTGTGACTCACTCTCAACCAATTCTTCTTCATTGTTACATTAGTGTTCAACAGAGTAGAGACGAGATGCAGAGATGGTACATGACGACAGGATGGCATCACGATGGATGGGTTAGCAAGTAGAATTCTCCCTAGTTGAGAGGGAGTATTAAAATTGGCAAGTAGGGCCAAATTCCACTTGAGACAACTCGTTTGATGGAAATGATTATTGCATTGAGTTCCTCTTTTCGAGAGGACCAAAATCGACCTAAAGATCATCAAATTTGGATAAGGAAAATTATGTTGTTGTGGTCAAGCCCGCAAATGTGAAAATTGTCAAGGTCAGCCATATCATCATGTAGGATCATGAAGCCCAATGGACATGTCACTTGACCCTCAACGACTTGTATAAATAGGAGAGACCTCAAACCTCATTTGGCATCATCTCATCTAACACATTATTCTCTCTCCTCATTTGATTGGTTTGTATAGCTCATTGGGCATCTCTTCTTCTCACACGTGGCTGGAAAAGGATACGAAATACAAGGCCGAATTGCAAGATTGTTGTAGGGTTTGACCAGCATTGACCAAGGGGTATTTGACCAAGTTTGACTGCGACTTTTGGGTCAAAATTTCGGTTTTGGAGAGTTGCATCTATTGGCACAAAAAATGAGGTATTCTAGGCACATTGACTTGAGCTAACCGCAGAATTTGACCAAGTTTGACTGTTATTTTCATGGATATTTTGGGCGAACTTTGACCACCTTAGAAGGCCGAGTTTGACTAGGTATGACCAAGCTACATTGAGGATAGTTTGTTGCTACCTTGACCAACATTGACTTTCTAGTTAGGGTTGTTGACAGCTGCAAGAAAACTTCAAATTTGACAAGGCTACTTTGATCATCATTTGGCAAGTCAATTTTGACTTTATAAGTTTATTGTACTCTCTCTCTCTGCTAAACATTTGATATAATAATAAGAAGAATTGATCAAAGGGTTTTCCCCATCTTGGGGTTTTTCACTGGCATTCGCCAAATCTAATGTTCTCTTGTCTTGGCTTGTCTTCTGCATTTTATTGTTCATGTTCTATCTACAGTGATTGTCAATGTGATTTATGGTTAATGTGATTGCTATTGGAAACTAAATTGGAAATTGTCATTGGGTTGCTAAAAAGACATTGAACTAATTGTGCTAAGAACTATATATACCATTGTTAACCAAAATTAACAGTTATTCAGTACCTATGACAGATTCAGAGTAACCCTAGTTGGGCTTGTCTCCTACTTAATAGGAGATGGTATGATGCAGATCCAGTGGTCATCTTGTACATTGATAATTGGGCATGTGGCTAGAATAAGGATCTGGAAATGAAGATACAGGTGGTATTGAAGAGGAAGCATTTCTTCTTTTGCAGACAACATTGACATATGGTTGATGGACAGTGGTGCCTCATGGTAAGGAGGCAAGATAAAGAGGGAGTTGATAGCTTTCTACAATCCTCATTAAAGATAAGTACTTTCTAGACTTATGTTATTTCTTTGTGACATTGTTTTTGTTTAAATTGATTTATCTTCTTAGATTCTTGATTATTCATCCTGCATGAGGAATTGGTTAACCAAATGCTTCTTTCTCTAACTTCTTAAATGAGGGTGTGATTAAGGAAAGTAGATCCATCTTGAAGGCCATCAAGATGAAGAGTAATGCAAGAAGAGTTAGCTCCAAGAGGGAGCTGGTGTAGGAGAATGAAGAAGACACTCTCATATCTAGAGAAGAAAGACAATAGTGTCTTTTGAATGAAGCTTGCAACAAAGGATTCTCCTGATAGAAAGATTGCACTGTGCAGAGTCCTACTTCATCATCAAGTAAACTTTCATTATGTTTATTTACTTTGCTATTATTGCTCTTGCTCTTGTTTTGGGGTCAACAGGTACATCAGATGGATGTAAGGACCAAGTCCTCAATATCGAGATTGAGGAGGATGTAGAGTCACCCCATGATTAGAGTGGTACTTGAAAATGGACAAGAGCTCAGACCTCGAAGGAAGGATTGCATTCTCCCAAGTTGATGAAGAGGCTTCCTATTTACAGGGAGTAGAGTATAAGACAAGAAGTATCTGAGAACAATATGTCCTTCATGAAAGGACCATAATAGATGACAAAGATGTTTTAGTGTCACATGCTTTCATGATAAAGGAAGCAACAGTGGCTAAAAGGAGTATGCATAGATGACAAAGATGTTTTAGTGTCACATGCTTTCATGATAAAGGAAGCAACAGTGGCTAAAAGGAGTATGCTTCCATAATAGAGGGTGCAGCAATGTCAGGTGCTACCACAATAGAAAGCTCGACAATCATAAGGAATATGCTCTCAGAAGGAGGGCAATATGATAAGATCCTTGCACCTGTTGCCAAATGCACTATTATCATATGTATGTGAAGTTGGCTTCATCCATGATGTACTTAAGGAAGAAGCATACATAGAGCTACCTCAAGGCTTTGACGTACATGAGAAGGACACTAATGATTACAAATTGAAGAAAGCCCCATATGGACTCAAGCAAGTCCCCTGGGCTTGGTATGCTTGGAATGATGGACATCTGATGTGGATACCAACATCTCTTCAAGGTTGAAGGTATGTCTTTGATAGTTGGTTTTATATGCTAATAATTTACTTCTAACAGGATCATATCATCTCATCGTTCGATACCAGAGGGAGTTGACCTATGAACCCAAGGAGATCCACTTCTTGAGATAAGAAGTGTAACAAATAGATGATGAGGACTTCCTTGTCAAAGGAAGTATGTAGTCAGAGACTTGGCATGATGGATTACACTAAAGCAGTTAAGAGACTCCTCTTCAGATTCAGATGTGGTGGATCCTATTAGCACTTCGTAAATTCCCTAGGCTGAAAAAGGAATTCCAGAGGTAACCACAAACCACTTCTAAGTCAAAATCTAGCCCTTCTAACCTGGAGAGGGCTCTCTCAGTTGGGTTACTCAATAAATATGATATTAGGCCAGGTAATAAGCTCAACAAGGTTTGATATTTAGAGGTCTGTTGATGAGAAAAGAGATAGCTCCATTGGGCATGGAGTCATGTCAAATCAGTTTTTGTCCAGTGATATGAGGGAAAAAGAGAGGGTTTCTCCACAGCGGCAAGGTAGCCAGATTTAGTGGTGGGATTTAGTTAAATTGTTGAAGGGAGTGACTATAGAAAAGGTGAAAAACAACACATTAGAGCATCAAACCATGGATGAATTCTAAAATGTTTCTTTAAGCTGAAAACATTGATAACTTGTCAAACTAAAACAGAGCATTATTAAAGATGAATTCTGAATTAAACATTTGGTTTTCCAAGCAAGAAGATGCACATTAAAGGGATGTAAACACACAGATAACTTACAAGATCAAAGGAGCACAAAACCACCAAAATTCTGACTTGGGAATCCTTGCAAATCACCTTCTATTTCATTCATTCACTGGCAAAGTTTTCAAAAATACAGTGCACAAAAGTCTTTTTCTCTAATCTCAACCAACATAACCACTTACAATGCTTTTGATATCTTTATACATCATCAAAGATTCGATCTCCTACCCTAGGTGGTCAAATTCATTGACCAAAACCAACTTTTAACTAGATACATCCAAAAACTAGTGCATATACTGAAAAATAGGAACAATTTTCCTTACAACCAATCCAAGCCTAAAACATCACTAACTTGGAATATTGACCAATGAACATTAAACACAGCCCCTAAGATAATTTGTCACCTATTTACATAATCTAAGCCACTGCTAGAAATCAAAAATTCGAAATTTGAAACAAAATGGAGCTGATTGTCCAGACTCACAACGCATTAAGCAGACTCGCAGTGCATTAATTTAGCTTCCATGCTCTGTACGGTTGAGGCCCCTATCTATCAAAAAGAAGCAAATGGGTATGCTTCAAATACTCCTGTGATGGTGTTGGACCTCCTAAACAAGATTCAAAATGCCTGCAAACATCCCTTTGACATGTTCCCCACTTTTGCAATGCACTATCTGTTTTCACAGCGCCTCCAAAAACTGAACACATGGTGACTTTTCCTTAATGTGAAATGTTGGAAACATCAAAATGGATGTTGGAACCTTCATAGAACTCCCTCATGACAGCAAAACTTCCAACTTCACTATCCCACAATTATCAAAATTTATATAAAAAAGTGCAGCAAGCCCCTTGTTGCATTTTTGCAAGTTTCATCAAAATTTTACCTTTTCTAATCTCTTGACCCAAAAACAAAGTTTCAAAGCTGGGTTGAGGTTTCCTGCTCGAGATTCACCTTTTTACTAGCCTCTACAAGTAAGTCTAACTTACCTCTCTTCCTCTTCCTTCTAGCTTCCTTGACTTGAGTGAGTTTCTTCTTCACCAACATGAGTCTTCTCTTTAGGACCAAGTTTAGTACAGATAGATTTTTCACCTGCCTATGCAGAGGCAGGGTCCATTTCAATTTGTATTTTTCCTTGTCAAGGACAGGCTCAACAACTTCCAACTACCTAAACACATACAATTTGTCCATGTGATCCTTTTCTGCAAACTGATCCACCTGTTGTTGTACTCCTTCAAGTTGTTCTAGTAGCTTCTCAAATTCTTTTTGCTCATCAAAAACAATCTTCTTTTTAGGTTGAACAGTCTCCACTACTTGCATTTGTACCTTGGCAGCAAACCTAGTTCTAGGTCTCCTTGACTGCTCTACTGCCTCCTTCAACTCTTCCACATCAATGACCATTTTGCCTTTGCCTTTATCAACATGTGCCAATGTTTCCTTTGATAGCTCTTATTTTCTAGGCTAAATAGTTTCTTGAGACACTTTAAGCCTAAGCTCCCTATTTTCCTGCTGCAAGTCAGCTATTGCCACATGGGCCTTATACAACTAATCTTGTAACTCTGCAATTTTCTGGTCCTTTTCATCAATTTTCACTTGTCTTTGTGTGCTCTTTGATTCCATAACTTGAATTGGTGATGAAGGAGGAGCCACAGGTAATCTCTTAAGCTGCAGCTCTTGTTCTTGGCACCCTTATCACCTTTTCTTCCTCAGGGTAAAATTGCAGCTTCTTAGAACTTTTCTTTCCAACCAATTTATTTTTAGTCAAAGGTTTCTTGACTGAGCTATGATGATCTTGTAAATAACTCCTTCGAACAGATGAACCATACTCTTTCCTGTGTTTTGGCTTGAGAAAGTCCTTGAAATCAACCAAATCAAAATCCATTCCTTTGAACCATTCCTCTCCACTCAAAGGTATCTCAGTGGCCTCAACTATTGATTGAGCTGAGACTGGAAAAGTCATACTTCCCACCTTTGCTTGTACACCATCAAAACCCCTAGCAAATTCCTTTGTCAACTGCAAATGATATCCCTGAATTCTCTCACAGAATCTCATACACCCTACTTGTTCAAAAGTCATCCTGACGGTTGGATCAGCATTGATGGTTGTGATACCATGAGGTTCAAAACGAACAATAGCTCCCCCTTTGCGTTTTTTGTCTTCTGGAGTCAACAAAATTTCACTTTTGCAACAATCTATATTTTAAGGTTATGAACAACTTGTTTAGGAACAATGGAGGTGTTTCAAATCTTGTGACAATGTCTTAAGATACAACCCAGCAATTATACCTAGACTAACAACTGCAAACATCTCAGGCAAACCCTAAAGACCTCGGAATTTTGTAACTGTTGGCAAGAAATTAAACTAGGGACAGTCCCAGCGCACGAGCCAGAAACGCAACGCTAAAGAAATTCGACCTCTAAAACACCTTTGATCATAAATTTTAAGGGAAAAAGCTTTGTTACAGTTTTTAAACCAAGGCAACAATCTGCATGCAAAGGCTCACATGGCGAAAAGGCAAATTGGTAATGAGAAAAGAGGGAAATGTCTCACTGTGTGGATTCGCAGCAGGTTGGGATGAAAACGCAGTGCTAAGAAAGAAAAAACGCAGCAAATTCCAGAAAAGCAGCGACGACAATTTTATTCTTTTTGTAAGCTCTAAATGCTTTGCATTAGTTTTTAAATACAATTTCATAGTTCTATCATGACTGAAGGACAAAGAGAAAACTAAATTTGCATCTGTGAGGGGATTTTGACCGTCAATATGCGAGAAATTGAGCACTGTGTGGACTCGCAACGCCCCTGCCTCCCTTTCGCAGTGAAAGAAATGGAACTCTAAAGCTTTCTAATGTCAACAATGAAGAGTTGAGTGCTAAAAGATAATAAGGCATGTTCAAATGATCACCTTGAATGGCCTGGAGCGAGAGTGAACATGTTGATCGTGATTTGGAGAGAAAATCATGAATGCGCAACATTTTTCCTAAAAACGCAGCGCATTGAGAATTGAAATGACTGTCCTCTGACTGTTATCCCCTGTTGAGCTCATAAGTTATCTTTTTGAAATGACATCCAAAATGATGTAAGAAAGCCTTCGAATCTGTGTCACGATCACTACATGATTGCTTTGATAAAGACATTATGTCTAAACTTAGGTGGCCTACTAACTATGACTTAAAATGGGACCAACCAACTCACACTAACTAAGGACTTGTAACATGATTTTTTGTACCATTTTCAAGTGACCAAAGACTTTCCATGATTGCCCTTTGTAAGAAAAAACATAACTTTAGACATTGGCCTCTTAATCAAAATGAAAAGCCTTACATGATACCCAATCTATACCTAGACCTCTTGGAATAATAATAGTCAAGCGATTATGACTAATATTTACAATTTTGACCTTAGAGACATAGCAAGACTAACAAGACCAAGAATCCTATACATATCACCTAAGTCACCTGACACGGGGATTCGGACACGCTGACCCCCCAGGACAGGACACGTTAGGACACGTTATATATTATTTTATTAAAATATATATATATATATATTAAAAATTAGATATTATCATATTTCTTACACAAATTTTAATTAATGATACAAATTTATTGATTTCAAACATAGATCTTCATCTATAGCTATTAGCATGCATAGTACATACAAAATTCAAATAAATGTCAGTGGTACTGGTCACATAAATGATAAATCTATTAAAAATTTAAATCATGATTCATAATTCATAACTGAAAGACAACTTACAACTACAAGATAGTAAGATAAACACACTGACAACTGTAGTTTTCTCATTAAGTCATCAAATCAAAATGTGTTACATAGGTAGTGTTGGTGCAATGCCAATGGCAAATAGAAATAGAAAATATAAAACAACTACAGGTATACAAGCCTCAAGGCATCAATCAACATCAGAATCAGCATCACTGTCCCCATCATCATGGTCCCCATTGCTCTCCTCTGCATCCTCCTCCTCCCCTGTATCCATAGTCGCCTCTGCATCTGCTGGTATGGAGGTTGACCCCTCTAAGTCATCAAATCTAACAGGCTCTAGCACTGGATCATTGAGATCCATGTTGGCCAATGCCAACTCAACAGTGGTGTCCAGACCCATATCATCAGGAACAGTGTTACTTGGGAGCGGGAGCGAAAACGAGAGCGGGAGCGACATATTCAGAAGCTCTTGGTTTGGTGCTCTTGATTAAATATGAGTTCCATACCCTAATACATGACAAAATTCAATGGAAACATTGCAATCCCCCAATCCTAAAATCCTGAAAAACTGATAAGTCTGCTGGATTTTGAATGAAATCTAAAATTCTACTTTCTCCATATGAAATCCAATGAGGCTGGAACCACTCTCAAACATCCTGAGTCATTTCATGGTAATGTTAAAAATTTAAGTAAAAAGATGAAAATGAAGATTAAGGAGAATGTCACTTTTACTTTAAGAATTTAACATTACCATGAACAGCATATCAATACTAGGGCCTAGACTTGATCATGAAGCTGCCAAAATGCTCTACTCCTTGCTACAACAGCACAAATCACTTGCCAACAGCACAAATCACTTACCAAATGAAAATATTAATGAGCAAACACGCCCTTTTCATACCCGCGCTGAGCTTAGCGAGTCTTGGAAACTAGACACGTGTCCTAAAATCGCGACACGCCCTCAGACACGACGTGTCCCCTGTGATTTGGACACGAATCCGGACCGAATCGTGTCGGATTCGCCGGATTCGGGATTCGCAGGGGGTTTAGGACGAATCCGGTGACTTAGCATATCACACTAACAGATCCCACAATAAGCTGGCAACGAGATGGATCCTGGCTTTGTAGTGCGTACCCCAAGTCAGATGTTAGTTTTTGTGGCATTGAATGGTGTTCTAGTCTCGAAACATTGTGGAGAGGCTCAATTAAATTAATTGATCAATAATTAAAAATGGCTAAGTCTAGCTTCGCGAAATCGATTAATTAATAGTAATAAATTGAGAAAGGTAATAATTCTCTAGAAACTCACACAAATCAACTTGGAGATGATCTCAGCCATCGATTAAGTTTTAATCTTGGTCGTTGGAGTCCAAACTAGAAATTATAAAAAGAGGTCACTGGGTAAGATGGAGAAACACACACATCACAATGAGTGAGAGCCGGCAGCGAGAGTTCCCTGGGTGGTTCGAGTTAGCCAACAAAATAGCTCGAGCCAAAGAGAGCACACGAGGCTAGAGAGGGGCAGAGACAGGGATTCGGAGGAAGATTTTCCAGTTCCAAAGAGGCAAGAGAGGAGGCGATCTCTAGTAAAGAGCTCCAATAGCGGCAGCAACAAGGGATTGAAAGGTGTGAAGGAGGAAGACTATGTGGCCCTTGCATCAAAGGGGAAAGAAAAAGGTCTCAGTCAAGGAAATGGCTCGCAGCGAGAGAAGAAGAAGAAAAAATATCTATCTAAAGATCAAGTGCTTCAGGTGTGGAGAGTTTGGTCACTACAATACTCAGTGTCCTCAAAGGAAGAAAGACAAGGAGAAGCGAGATCAGGAAGCAATATCCACAGAAATATACAAGATTTCCTCTCAATGGGAGGAACAATTCGCCATGTATGCAGTTATACCGCCAAGAGAGAGGTGGGGCGATATCGAGCTTTAGTCCTAAAGTTGCGCAGAGATTTGAGCAAAGGTCCATCGAAGTAAGCAACGGATGGTGTTTCCTCATGGATCATTACCTTGCTGCAAGGGCTCAACGTATTCAATAGTAAGATGATCGGTGTCAGATGATGCAGTCAGTTCCAAAGTGAAAGTTGCAGACTAGTTGCAATAAGATGTTGAGGAGTGCATAGCAGTGTTGATAGCAGTGCAACAGTGCAAATTTCTTAGTGGAAAGTGCAGAGGCTAGTAGCAATCAGAGACTCAGGATATAGTTGCAACACAGAGACACAATTGATTTAGTATTTTGAATGCTTCTCTGTTGCAATAGTCGCAGTAGCAGCGACAATAGTTGAGAGGGATTGTTAGTTTGGTTGCAACGGCAACAATAGTTGAGAGGGATTGTTAGTTTGGTTTCAGCAACGACAATAGTTGAGAGGGATTGTTAGTTTGGTTGCAGTGTAGATGCAAAGTTGGCAGCAGTATAGGATGTACAGTACAGTGTCAGCAGCAGCACATATGCAGCATGGTTTAGCTATGGTCAATGACAGATGAATCAGAGTTAGTGCAATGGTTGGTGGACAATAGCAGGCAGCTACAGATGTCAGACATCAACAACATGGGAAGATGTTATGGAGACAGAGTTGGAAAACACCTTCCTCACTAAGAGGGAGGGTTAGATTTTGTATCATCGGATGGTATTCTAGTCTCGAAACTTTCTGGAGAGGCTAAAACGCATGTGTTCTCCAAAACCTAGAAATCGTTTCTGGAAATTCCACATAGAGATGGCTCAATTAAATTAATTGATCAATAATTAAAAATTAATTAATAGTTAGTAATTACTTGAGAAATGTGAGAATTTGTTAGGTCCCTATACTACTAGTGTAACCGCTTATTGTTATTAGTACAACCCCTTTATTATATTGTTGTCCCCATGTAGTCCCCATATTGTTATTATCGTGCCCCATAAAAGCCCACTATTTTTATTATTGTGCCCTTATATTATTATTTTTATGTCGGCTCTGATTATATTATGACCCCTTAGACTCCTATATATAGAAAGGAGGCCTTGTCATTTGTATCATCCAAGAATTATTCATTTGTGTAATGTAAAGAAGGTTGCCCCCTCGAAGAGGCTTATTTTTAAGGCGTTGATTTATCTTTTCTATCTTTTTGTGAGCTGGTTTCATAACATTTGGTATCAGAGCTTTGGATTCTAGGGTTTCGCTGCTCCAAACAGGTCATCGTGGTATTTTTGCTATAACTTTTGTTCTGCGATGTTTCAAAAGCTACAAAAAAAACCCATTTGAGAAGAAATCTTGCTAAACTGTGCATGCGAATTTCAAATCTTGTATCACTATATTTTCAGAGATATGATTCGAGGAAGTTAGGGTTTTTACAAGCTCTAAAATTTCATCTAAAACAAGTCATCGTGGTATTTTCGCTATAAACTTTTCGCTACGAAGTTTTAAAGCTAAAAAAAACCCATTTGAGAAGGAATGGTTTGGAATCTCAGGTCTCAATTTCAGATCTTATCTCGCTATATTTTCGGATATATGATCTGAGGAAGTTAGGGGTTTTGCAAACTCACGAATTACATTCTAAACAGGTGACCTTGGGAAAATCGTCGTAACTTTCTCTCTGAGCAACAAATTGAAATTTCGTAAAAAGTTACAAAAAGATGATAGATTGTAGTTTTCTTGCATACTTTTCAAATCTGAAGGTCTAAACAGTGACGCGTGACACGTCATACAAGTTCTCTCTACTGAAACATTATATAATCACGTCAACTTAGGAGATTGGGCATAACTCTTTCTTGGAGAATCAAATAATGATCAGATTTGCGGGGTTAGAAAGAGGACTCAGAGGGCTACTGCAGGAGACAATTTCAAAAGTTTGAGATCTGAAAGTACAGAGTTATAGTCATTTCAAGATAAAGCTCCTGAAATCAAGAAAAGGTGATATGAGAAAGTTTGATGGAAAGGATCCAGTAAATTGGATATTACAGATGGAGCAATATTTTGATCTACATGGTGTACCATTGTTACAAAAGGTATGGATTGCATCTTCATATTTAGAACCAGATCAATTTTTATGGTATAAAGGGCTTTGTTCTCGTAAACAACTTGTTATGTGTTCAATTTTCACGGAGGAAATGATAGCACATTATGAGGATACAAAGAGCAACACCTTCTTTAGAGCAACACCACAACAATTGGAAAAAAAAAAGAGAAAAAGAGCTTTGTTACAAAGTGGAAAGCAAAATTATGGCAACAAGGAAGTCCACCCCTCACAACTATAAAGATGGAAGTGTTGTTTCTCCTAGCCTTCCACAACCTACAAGGGTTACACCACAACAATTGGAAGAAAAAAGAGAAAAAGGGCTTTGTTACAATTGTGATAACAAATACATTAAAGGTCATAAAGTGTGTTGAGAAAAAATTATTTTACATTCATTGTGGAGAGGAGGAAGAAAAGGATCAAGAAACGTCAAAAGAGGAGTATATACACCAAGAACCAACCCCAGAGAAAGAAGAAATGAATCCAACCATATCTTGTAAAGCATTGGAAAAAATTACCACTCCTAAAACTCTCAAGATAAAAGAACATATCAAGAAGAAAAAGGTTCAAGAAGTGAAAGATCACATCGAGAAAGAAGAAATGAATCCGCTCATATCTTGTAATGCATTGGACGGAATTACCACTCCTCAAACTATCAATATAAAAGGACATGCCAAGAAGAAAAATGTTCAAGAATTGAAAGATCACATCGAGTCTCAAGAAATCAATCCGACCATACCTTGTAATGCATTGGAAGAAATTACCACTCCTCAAACTATCAAGATAGAAGGACATATCAAGAAGAAAAAAGTAAGAGTGTTGATTGATTCAGGTAGTCCCCATAATTTTATTGATTGTAAGATAGCCAAGGAATTGAATTGCTTCCTATATCCAGCACCAGAGTGTCAAGTGATGGTTGCAAGTGGAGAAACCATAAATTGCTCTGGAAAGTGCCATAATATCAAGCTATCCATGGGAGAATATGTATTGAATAGCCCAATGCTTTCCATTCCAATGGGTGGTGCTGATGTTTTACTAGGAGTCCAATGGCTAGAATCTTTGGATATGATAGCTTTTAATTTTCAAGAACTTTCATTGAAATATTTTTGGGAAGGAAAGGAAGTTGAATTGAGGGGTATCGAAGGAAAACTTGGAAAGATAATCAACTCTAACAGCATGACAAAGCTTCTAAATAAAGAACAACGTGGTGTAATTGCACAATTATGTTCACTAGAGGATCCCACATCGAAATCATATATTTCTCCAGTTCTCCAAAACATTTTGGACAATCATTCCAAGGTATTTGAGACTCCCAAAGGCCTCCCACCTATTCGTGATCATGATCATGCTATTCATTTTATTCCACGAAGTGTTCCTCCAAACATCAGGCCTTACATATATCCATATGCCCAAAGGAGTGGGAACTCATCCAAAAGTTGCAGAAGATCCCAGTTCAAACAGTATTGCGAGAACTTGATAAGGAAAAATCATATTGGAACCTGAAGCAGTCACAGAACCGAGAAATCGAAAGCTACGAAATAGATCAATTCCAGAGTATCTCATCAAGTGGAAGAACTTACCCATTGAAGATTCCACACGGGAGGACAACAATTTATACAGAAGCATCAAGAACTACTCAAGCATTGAGGACAACACTTTTTTAAGGAGAGTGGCATGTTAGGTCCCTATACTACTAGTGTAACCCCTTATTGTTATTAGTACAACCCCCTTATTATAATGTTGTACCCATGTAGTCCCCATATTGTTATTATCGTGCCCCATAGAAGCCCACTATTTTTATTATTGTGCCCTTACATTATTATTGTTATGTCGACTCTGATTATATTATGACCCCTTAGACTCCTATATATAAAATGGAGGCCTTGTCATTTGTATCATCCAAGAATTATTCATTTGTGTAATGTAAAGGAGGTTGCCCCCTCGAAGAGGCTTATTTCTAAGGCGTTGATCTATCTTTTCTATCTTTTTGTGAGCTGGTTTCATAATAGAATTCTCTAGAAACTCGCATGAATCAACTTGGAGATGATCTCAGCCATCGATTAAGTTTTAATCTTGGTCGTTGGAGTCTCAACTGGAAAATATAAGAAGATGGGTAGATGGAGAAACACACACATCATAGTGAATGAGAGCCACCAGAGTGAGTTCATTGGGTGGTTTGAGCAAGACAATGGTAGTGTTCGAGTCGGAGAGAGGACACAGGGCTAGAGAGGGGCAGAGACAATGATCTAAAGGAAGACTATCTAGTTCTAGAAAGGCAAAAGAGGAGGCTAAGTCATTTCTCTAGGAGGATGCACAGGGACTGTGCAATGCCTCAAGAAGGCAGTTCAATTTAGCTGGAGAGGAAGTCATTTCAGTTTCCAGAGGCCGGGAGGATTTTCCAATAGGCAAGAGAGACACTTCCCCAGTCAGCAATAGGCAGGACGACTTGAGTAGCATCAATTATGGGCTGACCGTGTGATAGGTTGCATAGAGGTGATGCAGACCCTGCGCAGACAGTTTAGACAGCTTGCTTCTAAATTGTCAATTGAGTCGGGATTGCTTGGAGACGAGGGTAAATTCCCTCAGGTGATTTTCCTAGTATTTCTCTCAAGATTGGAAAGCAAATTGGGCATCGAAATTTACTATACTCTAAATTCACTACTGCATGATAATAAAACCCTCAAATGTTGCATTGGTTTTCCCAAATTGGATTTTTCCAGGAACATTTATCCAAAAATATTTGTGTCAATTTTTATGTGTGTGTGCTAGCATTGCTCAGTTCCTATTTTTAATTCCGCAGTATTTATTTGGTGAAGAAATTGCAATGTGAATAATTCATTATTTCGTTGTAAACAAAATAAACTGCATAATTATATTTTTCAGTTAGAAGAATTATTTCCAGTTGCTGCATTTCAAGGAATTTTCACACCAGATAGAGCCTGGTCATATGTATGGGGATAATGCAAAGCTGGTATTGAGATACCTACATAATAAAGTCAGTCATGGATTAAGACAGTGTTGTGACTGAAGAGATATGCCAATGCCAAGTGAACCAGGAGTGTTGTGAACAAGAAGAACTCATTGAGGTGTTGCTTCAGTATGGGTCTTGCCTTGATTTCCTAGATGAGCAAGAAGCAGACTTCCTTTGCACTCAGTCCAGCAGTGGTAGATCATTTTGCAGCTTATATATCTGAATTGCAAGCAAAGTGGCTTCAAAAGCTATCCACGGGATTGTCAGGAATGGTGCCACTAATAGAGCATTGAGGCTCCAACACAGAGGGAGTGATGAGGCTCCAGCACAGAGGGAGTGATGAGGCCCTGACAGTGACTTTGTTGCAGAACTAAAGCAGTGAGGCTTCAGCAGATGAACGAATTGCAGACATTCTCACCAAGTTTTTGCCGAAAGTGAAGTTCATATTCTTCAGAGAGCAACTTGGAGTGAAGGATAATGTATCTCTCCCCGTGAGGGAACACTACTGATCGAGAACACTAAGCATATGCTATCCCCCGTCTTTATGACTAGCCATGGACTTGAAAGTGATATGATCATTACGCATAACAGTGATATGTGCTCCTATGGCAGTAACATGTATGCTACTTGAGACATAGATATATGCTACTTACAATGATATGGTGGCAGCCCTATCAGAGGTCTTGTGGAGGGCTTGTGAATGCCTCTTTGATATACTTGTCTTGTATGATCCAGAATTGGCCCTAGGAGGCCTAATGTGATTGATGTTGAAAGACTTGTGTCTCATTATAATTGTACTTTGTATCTCATCTGAATACTTGAAGAATATATAAGAAGAAGAAGAATTGATTCTGGGTTTTCCCCCATGTGGAGTTTTGCCCTGGTTTCTGACCTAAATCCTGATGTCACTATTGTGTATGCTTTTCTTCTAATGTTCCTTACTGTTCCGCTGCATTGGTAATGTTCTCTCTATATAATTGTTTATGATAATATGGGGTGAATGTGATGTGAAAAATATTGAAGAGTTTTAAAATGCAATTATTTTCAGCAGAGAACTATCTTGCCCTTATAACTTTAACAACCAGTATGCCCTACTACAGGGTACACCCCCATGTGGAGTTTTGCCCTGGTTTCTGACCTAAATCCTGATGTCACTATTGTGTATGCTTTTCTTCTAATGTTCCTTACTGTTCCGCTGCATTGTTAATGTTCTCTCTATATAATTGTTTATGATAATATGGGGTGAATGTGATGTGAAAAATATTGAAGAGTTTTAAAATGCAATTATTTTCAGCAGAGAACTATCTTGCCCTTGTAACTTTAACAACCAGTATGCCCTACTACAGGGCAGAGTGTACCGGTGTACTACTTTGTTTGAGGATGACCATTCCCTTGTTCATGATGCTTTCTCCAACCTTTGGCATTGCCTATGAACTGGGATACTATTTGTGTTGTTGAAACTATGGCATAAGTTTGTTTTTTGACAATTGATTAGCTCACTGGCTGCTTTTAGTTCTTTGTGCTCTTTCACGACCATCTCTCGGAAAAGGGAGCCTTATTGATCAAAAATGCCAAACTCTTTGGATCACACAAAGTATTATATTTATAACACTATTTTAGTAGCTCTCAGGAAGAGGTTATGAAGTTCATTGTATATACCCTTGCACTTTTGCTTCTTTGATTGAAAATATTTCTCTGCAAATGTAAAACATTTTTCAAATAAATATAATGGAATGGCTAATTTTCAAAATTATATGTGGTTGGATTTACAGAGGCTTAATGGCCAAAATTATATTTTGTGGAAGCAGAGAACAACTGTATATTTCAAGTACAAGGAGTTGGTTGAAGTGATGAAAGGAAAGGTGATCAGCAATCCCCAATCATGCAAAGCGGCAGAAGAAATATAATTACAGGCATCGAATAGACAAGTTGTCACTTACTGAAAACCTTCCACGTGTACAATATGCCACCAATGCATGCAATTAGTGAAACAAATTGAAGAGTTTGTTCAAGATATTAGAGCTGGTTGTACCTCAAAAATTATATTTTCGCTATGAAGTTGGCAGAGTGAACTCTATCATTGATCATCTACTCAAATTGAAGGATATTGAAGATCAGCTAACCATGATGAGTAAGGAGCTTGACAAATATGACATGGTGAAGAAGTGGGATTGAAACTAGCAAATGAATCAATTTATAAACAGTGGGTTGGTTAGAAAGTTTGAAAACGTACATATTTGTGCCATTTGTAGACAAATACTACATTATTATGAGGTTAGAAATATCATCCATGTAAATTAATCTTTAGAGCATCTCAACCATTTGGTGCACAATACATGCATAGCATCAATTATCTAGCAGTTACAGACATATAAAGCTTTAAACAAGATTATAGGAAGCAGTATATGAAGTAGGCTGTAGATTCTCCAACAATTATCTACTGAAGAAATGTTCACAACCTGTAAAACCACCCATGTAGCAGATGTTGGGCAAAAGCCAACTCAATAGTCAACATCTTAACTTAAAGCTATGGACCTGTCATTTCTTTTTCAGTGAAACACCAATCCTAGCAGTTCCTCTCCAATTCTAGCAAAAAGCATTTCCTAGGCCCTTCAACACCATTTGATTACCTAGTTTCAAGAGGCAGTTGCCATATGTTCTTAATCCTACTAGTCTACACTCTATATAGAAAGACTGTACTAAATTTGCATGTATGTTTTTGCCACATATGGGTACATTTGATAATTGCATATTCTACATCGAGAACATATTTAGTCTCTCTATCAACGATTAATACAAACCCAATGTAGATATAGTAGGTTTAGGAATCTCTTTTCTTCTTTCAACTAATGTTACGAGGATGTGACCTCATCGATACCAACACATCACACCACAAGCTCATTGTAGAGCTCACAATCTGCACATTTCATTTGATAGTAACCAAGACATTTAACAAACTAGGTGGAAACCACAGGCCATGGCTAAGCCCTTCCAAACTTTCCTCAGATTGAAACGGAATCATATTAAAAGCCATAATCACTTACACCCACAGCTACACATTTTGTTGCAACAACACATTCATACTACCTTAAATATCATGACAAATCACATCACATTGCCCTTTTCCACATTTGGTTACACTCTATAGGCATGCTTGCAAATAACTCGTTTTTGCTCAAAAACAATGTTACCAGACTCGGAATCGGCAATAAATCGGCGAGGCAAAAGAGCGAAGAGTTTTAATCGGATCGGGAAAAAATCGGCAAAAAATCGTTGAATTCATTAAATAAAAATATACACATATATTGAATTAAAAAAACCGTTTTTCATTAATATTGGGTGAAGGCATGTCCAAACAATGCATAATATCAATAGATGTCCAAAATGTTATGAATAAATAAGTATCTCACTTTTTAAATATATAGTTTTTATATATAATATTTATAGAAAATTTGTTAGATAAATAATAGCATAATTAATATATTATTGATAAATATTAATTAAATTTATATAAAATAAAAAATTATATTTAAAATTTAAAGTATAGAACTTCTATATGATATTTTTAAAATAATTATTAATTTAATAATATTAAAATTAACGTATTATAATATTCAAACATTAAGTACTATTATTATATTTGAAATAAATTACTATTATTTTATTTAAAATAAATGACCATTAAAGTTACTTTATATTTAAATTAAATGACCATTAACCATTATTATATTTAAATTAAATAATCATTAAAATTACTTTATATTTAAATTAAATGACCATTAAGTAATTTAAATTAAATGACCATTAAAGTTACTTTATGGAACTTACTTTATAAATCTCACTTTTTTACACTTTAAATAAAAATAAAACTTAATTAGAATATGTAAACGGTCGTAGCTTATCATTTATAATATGGTCAATCAAAGAAAAAATTAATGAACTATCGCAGCCAAAATCTATTGAATTTAAAACTATCACTCAGTGAGGGCGTTGATCTGCCAAAGCGAACCCACGCAGTTCTGAAAAAATCTGTTGAATTTAAAACTATCGCTCATTAAGGTCTCTGATCTGCCAAAACGACTCCCCGCTGATTTAAAACCAGTGCATTTGCTCGGATCAATCAATGATATATTAACGGAAAGGCCAAGCGGTCAGAGAACAGTAATCCCGAAATACCCATTTTAAATATCCCCAGATCAGACGAAATTCCGGAAGGAAACAAAAATGGAGAAGCAGGTGCTAAGGTTTCTGTGGTTTCTAGGGTTTCATGGCCGAGCCGACTCGCAAAGATTCAATTCAGATCGTTTCATGGCCGAGCCGAGTCCGAATCGCGATTTTGCCTATTAATCGCCGATTCCTGTTTCACTGCTCAAAAATAAACTCTACACAACCTCAGCCAGTCCATCTTCTGATTATTTACACTCTGTAGTGAACTATGGAACATCTACGGTGAAGGCATCTAAGGAGTGCCATGGGAGCATTTTGAAGCACCTAAGGAGTGAAGGAAAGTCCACAGAGTGCCACAGAAGCACATCAAGAGAACAATGGAAACATCCAGAAAATGAAGCAGAAGCACGAAACTGAAAGGATCGTTTTATTTTGGGTGTGAGTGCTCTCGAAATCATCTTATTTCAGGAGGATGCTCCCACAAAGCATCCATCTGGAGCAACATTGTGTGGAGGAGAAGTGAATTGAATAACACCATGCAATGTCACTTACCACCCACAGCTACACATTTTGTTGCAACAACACATGTCACATTACCTTAAATATCATGACAAATCCCATCCCATTGTCCTTTTCCACATTTGGTTACACTCTATAAGCATGCTTGCAAATAACTCTTTGTGGCTCAAAAATAAACTCTACACAGCCTCAACCAGTCCATCTTCTGATTATTTACACTCTGTAGTGAACTATGGAACATCTACGGTGAAGGCATCTAAGGAGCGCCATGGGAGCATTTTGAAGCACCTAAGGAGTGATGGGGGAAAGTCCACAGAGTGCCACAGAAGCACATCAAGAGAACAACGGAAACATCCAGAAAATGAAGCAGAAGCACGAAACTGAAAGAATCATTTTATTTTGGGTGGGAGTGCTCTCGAAATCATCTTATTTCAGGAGGATGCTCCCACAAAACATCCATCTGGAGCAACATTGTGTGGAGGAGAAGTGAATTGAATAACACCATGCAATGCAATGATGTCAAAATAACACTCAAACACAGAAAACACAGAAAGAGGAGCATGAGATAATATCTGCAGCATTAACTGTCAAAAAGAACTTTCTCCCTAAAATAAGGAGCATTTCCTGGGTGGCCTGAGAAGCTGCATTTCACTTTCCAAACACATGGTGCAACAATGTCAGAGGTCCCATATATTGTTCATCTAATGAAGTTGATTAAAGTTGAATTCATTCCATCTTGTCTAATGAATACTGGAAATTAATCGTTTATTTGATGCCACAATCATTTAGGTTGCCATTACTAGCACTTTACAAAACTCAGCTGATAGAAATTCAAACTGGCCCTCACATATGACAAAAGATCCATAAAGGCATCTTAAGTGATATATATATATAAGAGCAATCTTTCACATATCAGTGTTCTAATATTAAAATTACAAAAAAAAGTATTCAAATACATACCTGCTTCAAAACTTCTGATGCAATAACATCATGATAAGGCTCTACTCTAATCTCACTATCCATCCTATCACTCTGTGCGCCACCAGCTCCCAGTTCTTGGCTGCCATCTGTGTTTTCGTATGTCTCTTTAACATCTGCATTTTTCATCCCGCTGTCCACTTCTGAAAGAATTTCTTGTTTGGATATCCCATTCTCAACATGCAAAGATGTATCATCCTCAATGTTATTTGAAGACTCGGTATTTTTTACTTCTTGCCCATTCTCATTAGAAAAGCCCGACGTACTTTCACTAGTACTGTCTACTTCTTGCTCTTTATGAATTTCAGAATCCTCTATTTTCTTTTCCTTTAGCATACCATCTGACTCTTCTTGTCCTGGGCGTGTTTCATGGGATTCATAGCTTTGTTTCATTTCCTCTTTAACCTGCTCTTTTTCGTGACCGAGATTGGAACTAATAACATCTTCCTTGCTATGAGTGCTGTCCTCATCTTTCAGGTCACTGTTACCAATAACTTCAGAACCTTTTGCATCACTCTGCTCAGTTTCATCGAGTATAGATGCCTGTTCTCTTTTGCTTCTAATGCTGGGGAGACTTACAAGAACAGCAATCACAGCAAGAACTGCACTACCTCCTAGGAGCAGCTTTAATTGATTTCCAGAACCTGGGGATGCAGGTGGCGGAGCAGAACCAGAATCAACATAAGGCTTCTTCTCTAAGCGAGAACTTTGAGATCTAGAAAATTTAGACGCTGTTGAAAGTTCCTCTCTTGAAGAAAGGTTATGTGGAAACTGCTCAGACAAATTACAATAATCAGCAAAAATCTACAATACAAACAACAGAAACAATAAACCTTATGTTACTAATTACCACTTCAAAGACAAATGCTCAGTATCAAGCAGAAGATCAATTTGGAAAATCAAATATGTTTGGTACAATACTTCAGAAAGCTGACTGATATTATCAGATTAAAAATAAGCACCACTGTCACATGACAGGCTTCATGCATAGATTTATCTGTTTTGCCAAATAACGAAGTGTCATAAGACCAAAAATCTCTGGTTAAAATACAATGGGATATGAATGGTTAACAAAAAGGTAGCCACTGCTTCTCATATAGCCAGCACTCCCCGACTCAAATTGAAAGAGTGTATGGATAATAGTAAAATAGAGAAAGCTCAGGTACAACTATATCCAAAGCAGCCAAAAGAAACATTCATAAAATTTGGCAAATATGACAATAGAAGTCATCAGAGAAGTTACAGCGGGCTACGTATTTTATGCAGCATTCTCATTTCTGATTACATTAAAAAGTGGTTGCAAGATCTTCATGTTAAGCTATTGAATGTAACCTCATCTTTCTTGCAGAACAATGAAAGTAATCACTTTCATATTAAATTCTGGCCTTGAATTTTCAAAACTAACCCTGAAAAGATGCCCAGATCAAGAATACTATATAAGCTAATTGCAGAAACATGATATTGGAGACGTAGAAGCATACTTGTCCAGAATAAGGGAAAAAAAGTAAGTGTGGCAAAATAAGTACTACTACTAACATTTAGTCTGAAACCATAGTTTAAGGAAAGAAAGTTTAAGCAAGCTGTAAATAAGTCAGAAGACTTAAAATCCATCTGAAAAAATATATGCAGACAGCAATATGCACAATCCAATGATCGCTCAAAAATATCCATTACCTCTTCATCAGGCAGGAAAGATTATCCTCTGCAGTACAATTTCTTACAAAGCTGTCATAGCCAGCCCAAAAGGAGATGGCTGAAACGAAGAATCCACCAGCTGCAAAGGGACGAATGCCCTCAGTTAGTGGAGACTGAGAAGGCCTTTTCATAGCTGTGTTTTTGCGCGTAGTTGATAGATAAAGTCTTTGAGGACAAACCCAGTTTCAACAATTCCTCAAGATTTCATATGTGATGCTGATCAGTGAGATTTGATTGGGAGACCATAGACCATTCCAAGGCTCAAGATAGATAAGACAAGATAAGATGAAAAATAAGATAATTTCAATAATGTACAACAAATGACCATAAAAGTAGGTCATTGGGACTAAAACACGCACCTAGTGTGAATGCAATGTGGAAGTGTTAAAGCAACTCATAGGTAATGCTGAATGCACGAGAGAGAAAGTGAAAGAAGACCGGCACAGATAAGTGTCTAGCTAAGCAAATCAATAAGCTGACCAAAAGATTATATGATAATGTCACAAATGCAATGATACAATGGGAGAGTCCAAGAATAGAAATCTGGGCACCCTGGTGCTAAGCAAGAGAGAGATATGGAGATGATGTCAAGGTCTCCTGATGCAGATGACTGAAGGTGAGGGGGGAACTGAGGTATTGGCTTGATATTAGAGTCGTCAAGCACCATGAGGGACTCTAGTTGTATGATCCTAGGGGCAACGTAGGAGCAAGGAAGCCCTACTCTCCTACCATCTAATGTCAATGGAAAGAAACTCCAAATGGAACCCCTAGCTACTTCACTAAATCAAGGGGTTAGTCCAATGGGCAAGAGGCACCCGACCCTATATCCATCTAGAGTTGGTTCTCTATCACTTAATATTGTGTGCTTTGTGGCTTGGTCCAGCATTTCCAATCAAGCCTAGAGAATGTTGATTGGTCGCCTAAGGGAGAGGTTAAAAGGAGACCCAAATCTCCAAATAGAACCCCTAGCTACTTGAGTCAAGGGGGTGCTCCAATGGGCAAGAGGCAGCCTAACCTATATCCATCTAGAGTTGGTTTGTCTATCCCTCTAATGTTGTGTGGTTTGTGGCTTGGTCTGACATCTCCAATCAAGCCCAAAGAATGATGATTGGCCGCCTAAGGGAGAGGTTGAGAGGAGACCCAAAGTCTCACGAGTCATAACTCTGATTTGCTATACTTTGAAGTTTTGTTGATCACTTATTGCCCTAATCTAATGGAGCACCATGAAAGTATGGGGTGACCCTCTTGGTGGTCACATGATGTGGCAAGACATCCAAGGATTAAGATTTGTGGTTGAGTATCTCCCTAATGAACAGGGCTAGGCATCTCTAATCACGATAATAAAAGAAAGAGGGGAGGAAGCTCTCCAAGTCCCTAAAGAGGCCATAACAGCACCCTGTAATCTCATGGTAAGAGGGGTAACCTAAAATAAGGTACATCTCTGTCTATAGCTCCTCTACATGGCACCCTTGGTAGATCTTGTCTAGCCATGAGATATAGTAACTGGTCCCTACGAGGAGTCTATGAGAGCCCACCCAGGTTGACATAAAGGGATCCTAAGCGAGTGGATCCAATGTCTCCATGTGTATGGGGGACAAACCATGATGTTATCATGTATCTTCAAAGGCACTCTAAATAAAAAGGCATCATCGAGCCCAAGATCTCCACCAGTGAGGCACAAGTAACTTAGATGTATAATATATAGATATCTTCTATAATGCCCTGATTCACTTCTTATCTAGTCAACAAAGGATAGCCTATAAATGGCCTAGAATATGCCATGAGCATGGTCATATAACGCAAAAATGCCCCCTGAATCAAAATCCGGTGAAAAAAGATAAGTAGAACAATAATTGTTTTAAAGTGGTCCATCCAAAAGCTAAAATGCAAGGAAAAACTAGGAGAAGCAGAAAATTAAAGACACTCAACCAAATATAAATCACTAACGAATATGCTAGGTGAGCTAAACGGATAACCAACAGCAAAAGAAAGTGGAAAGGGGGCTCCCTAATTCCTTGTAGAGGTAGTGGTAGTGTCCACTAAACTCATAGTAAAAGGGGCAACCATAAATAAGGTGCAACTATATCTCTAACTCATGTAAGTCCCAAAAATAGCATATCTTGTTTGGTCGCACGATAAGTGATTAATCTCCACTTGAAGTCTATGAGATCCCACTCGAAGCTGACCTAAAGAAATCCCCAATATGTGCATATAGCATCACCATGTGTATGGGGGACAAACAACAACGCCATTCTGTAACTCCAAGAAAACGCCATTCTGTAACTCCAAGAAATGCTCTAAATCAAAGGACATATTCAAGCCCAAACTCTCCAAAAGTAAAGTCCAAGTAACCTAAATGTAAAATCTACAGATGTAGTCTCTAACAACCCATTTAAATTCATGTCTAGTCAAAAAGAGATGGCCTATGGTTTATTTAATTCCAACAAATGACCACAAAAGTAGATTTACGGGACTAAATGAGTAAACCAAGTGTAATCCAGAAAGTGGTAATGCAAAGCAACACAAATAACTTTAATATCAACAACAAGAAAGGATCTTAGAACAAAGCTCAAAGACTAACTTGTAGAAAGACTAACTAGAGCTAAGCAATGATATGTTCTATGATAAATTTATAACATATGTTGTTGTTGTCCATAATTTTGGACTACCAAAACAATGAATAGATCCAATCTTTGCATTTGATAGTCTTTCAAAACCTATAGATGTCCTCTATGATGGCCCTATTTCACCTCATTTCAATGTTATGAAACCAACTCACAAAAAGATAGAAAAGATAGATCAACGCCTTAGAAATCAGCCTTTTCGAGGGGGCAACCTCCTTTACATTACACAAATGAACAATTCTTGGATGATCCAAATGACAAGACTTCATTTCTATATATAAGAGTCTAAGGGGTCATAATACAATCAGAGTCAACATAACAATAATAATGTAAGGGAACAACAATAACAATAGTGGGCCTCTATGGGGCACAATAATAACAATATGGGGACTACATGGGCACAACAATATAATAAGGGGGTTGCACTAATAATAATAAGGGGTTACACTAATAGTATAGGGACCTAACATGCCCCTCTCCTTCAAAAAGTGTTGTCCTCAACACTTGAGTAGTTCTGGATGCCTCTGCATAAAATTCTAGTCCTCTCATGTGGAATCTTCAGCAGGTAAGTTCTTCCACTTGATGAGATACTCTGAAATTGATCAATTTCGTAGTTGTCGGGTTCTTGTTTCCCTAACTGCTTCAGGTTCCAATATGATTTTTCCTTCCTCGTCAAGTTCTAGCAATATTGTTTGAATTGGGAGCTTGGCACCTATAACCTTCTTTAAGCATGAAACATGGAAAACTTGGGGAACTCGGGAAGATCCAGGAAGCTCCAATTTTTATTCCATAGTACCAATCTTTTGCATCACCTGTAAGGATCATAGTAATTTGGTGATAATTTATTATCCTTCTTAGCTTGCTTGAGGGACATTTGTCTGTATGGTTGTAGCCGTAAAAATACCCAATCGCCTACATCAAAAATTCTTTCACTGCGATGTTGATCTAGCTATTGTTTCATTCGATTTTGCACCACAGTGGGGTTATCGTTTAAAAGTTGGAGAACTTGTTGTTGATGCTCGATGTGATCTTTCACTACTTGAACCTTTTTCTTCTTGATATGTCATTTTATCTTAACAGTTTGAGGAGTGGAATTCCTGCCAATGCGTTACAAGATATGATCGGATCCATTTTTTGATGGTCAATGTGATCTTTCACTTCTTGAACCTTTTTCTTCTTGATATGTTCTTCTATCTTGAGAGTTTGAGGAGTGGTAATACCCGCCAATGCATTACAAGATATGGTCAGATTCATTTCTTCTTTCTCTGGGGTTGGTTCCTGGTGTATATCCTCTTCTTTTGACGTTTCTTGATCCTTTTCTTCTTATTCACAATCACTATAAAATAATTTCTTCTGATCACACTTATGACCTTTAGTGTATTTGCTATTACAACTGTAATAAAGGTCATTTTCTCCTTTTTCTTCCAATTGTTATGGTGTCAACCTTGTAGGATGTGGAAGGCTAGGAGCAACAACACTTCCCCATATTTATAATTGTGAGTGGTAGGATTTCTTGTTGCCATAATTTTGCTTTCAATTTGTCTTGCCAACCTGAATGCTTTCTCTAATGAATCAGGTTCCCAAAGACGAACCTCATGTTGAAGGTTATCCTTTAAAGTCCCTATGAAGACATCAATCCTCTGCTTCTCTGGAATATCATTTACCCTTATATTCAATTTTTAAAAGTCCTCAATGTGCTATGCCATTAGACCCTTTTGTTTGAGATTTATCAATTGGCTAAAGAAGGTGTTTCTCTCTGTATCCTCATAATGTGATATCATTTCCTCTGTGAAAATTGACCACGTGACAAGTGGTTTACGAGAACAAAGCCCTTTATACCATAAAAATTGATTCGGTTCTAAATATAAACATGCAATATATACCTTTTTTAACAGTTGCACCTCATGTAGATCAAAATATTGCTCCACCTGTAGTATCCAATTTACCGGATCCTTGCCATCAAACTTCCTCATATCGCTTTTTCTTAATTTTAAGAGCTCAATCTTGAAACGACTGTAACTCTGTAATTTTGAATCTTTAAGTTCTGAAATTTCGGCCTGTGATGGCCCTTTGAGTCCACTTTCTAACCCCGCAAGTCTGATCGCAATTGGATTCTCGAAGAAAGAGTTATGCCCAATCTCCTACAATGATTTAATTATAGACTGGTTCAGTAGAGTGAACTTGTACAACGTCCCACGTGTCACTGTTTCGACCTTAGGTTCTGAAAATGATACCCAACAAACTGCAATCTGTCTTTTGTCTATCACTTTTTACAAAATTTGAATTCGATACTCCGAGAGAGAGTTATAACTTATGACCATTTTCCCAAGGTCACCTGTTTGCGATGTAATTCGGGCCCCTGCAAAAACCCTAAATGTCTTGGACCGTATCTCTAAAAGTATAGTGAAGAAAAAACTGAAATTCGGGCCCGAGTTTCACCAATATTTCGGCTCAAATGGGTTTTACTTTCAAAATCTAAAACTTTGTAGAAAACAAATTATAGCGAAAATTCCACGATGACCTATTTGAGATGGAATTCTGGAGCTTGCAAAAACCCTAACTTCCTTAGATCATATCTCCGAAAATATCGCTGACAAGAACTGAAATTTGAACCCGAGGCGCAGAACGATTTCGTCTCAAAAGGTTTTTTTTATCTTTTGAAACGTCACAAAACAAAAAACAAGACAAAAAAAAAAAAAGTTATAGCGAAAATGCCACGAAGAGTCATTTGGAGCAGTGAAACCCTAGAATCCAAAGCTCTTACACCAAATGTTATGAAACCAACTCACAACAAGATAGAAAAGATAGATCAACGCCTTAGAAATCAGCCTCTTCGAGGGAGCAACCTCCTTTACGTTACACAAATGAACAATTCTTGGATGATCCAAATAACAAGACCTCCTTTCTATATATAGGAGTCTAAGGGGTCATAATACAATCAGAGCCGACATAACAATAATAATGTAAGGGCACAACAATAACAATAGTGGGCTTCTATGGGGCACAATAATAACAATATGGGAACTACATGGGCACAACAATATAATAAGGAGGTTGCGCTGATAACAATTAGGGGTTACACTAGTAGTATAGGGACCTAACATGAAGTCTATGAGATCCCACTCAAACCTAATCTAGAGAAATCCCCAATATGTGCATCTAGCATCACCATGTGTATGGGGGACAAACAACAATGCCATTCTGTAACTCCAAGAAATGCTCTAGATCAAAGGACATATTCAAGCCCAAACTCTCCAAAAGTGAAGTCCAAGTAACCTAAATGTAAAATCTACAGATGTAGTCTCTAACAACCCAATTAAATTCATGTCTAGTCACAAGGAGATGGCCTATGGTTTATTTAAACCCAACAAATGACCATAAAAGTAGATTTATGGGACTAAATGAGTAAACCAAGTGTAGTCCAGAAAGTGGTAATGCAAAGCAACTCAACTAACTTTAATATCGACAACAAGAAAGGATCTTAGAACAAAGCTCAAAGACTAGCTTTTAGAAAGACAAACTAGAGCTAAGCAATGATATGTTCTATGATAAATTTATAACATTTGTTGTTGTCGTCCATAATTTTGGGCTACCAAAACAATGAATGGATCCAATCTTTGCATTTGATAGCCTTTCAAAGCCTATAGATGTCCTCTATGATGGCCCTATTTCACCTCATTTCAATAGGGGTACCTATATGCACATTTTTATTTTTGGTAATGCCATTATAATCCCAGAGAATGCAAGTCAAAACCTTGTAGGCCACGTGGAGGTTATGTATTATGGTATCCTAAACATGTTGTGGCCAGTCATGCATGGCCCTTTTAGACACCACTCTTAGGTCCTTTCATCTTGTATAGGATTGGAGGGCTTAGGATGGACCTACCTTGACACATTGTTTAGAGGAGCCATTTATTTTATTGGGGTAATCACTATCAGTAGGGCCAATCCAACCCATGTCTTGAGCACACCTATGTCATTACCACATGGTCATCTTTATCAAGTATATATGCATCATCTAGCGTTGGTATATCATTATCATGTTGAGAACTCACATTTTCAAACATTTCATGTTTCCCAAGGCATTTCACAAATCCAAATGCATAGGATCCTGAGGTCCAAAATCCAACAAAGGCTCAAATTTCTCAACGTAATTTGTACTTGCGATGCCATCTGGAAATTTTGTCAAAATGTCAAGGCATCATGGAGATATCCTTGATCAAAGGGGGGTGTCCTCCTTTTGTGTCACGTGTGGACTCTTTTTAGGCATATTGTGGTCAATCCTTTGGTCAAATGAGGCATGTAATATATCAAAAGGAATATGCAAATCTTTTCCAAGCAAATCCATGGGCCCAAATTAGAAAATCAAGCAAGGAGTTGGAGATCTACTATTGTGGAACATTAATTAGTGGGGTCACACCACACGTGGATTAAATAAGGCCATTTGAAGGGTCAAACATGACAATTAGGCCAAGTCAACAAAGAAAAAGATTAATTACTCAAAATAAGTCAAGTAACCAAGAAAAAAGGTAAAAACAAGCAAGTCAAGCATTAAATCACAAAATCAAGCAAATATTAGACCAAGCAAAGAAAATAAAGTCCATCACAAGCAAACATTGATTAAGGAAAGCAAGTCGTTGGGCCTCTTAAGACTTAATTTTCCTCCCAGAAAATTCAAGACATCTTTCAAGGGAATGTTGCACACTCAAGCCAAATCATCCCCCCCTCGATGTTTGATGTCACTTTGCTTTTGGAGGATTGTGTTACCCATTTTTGGACTTGCAAACTCATTCCCATGTTGCATGATAGCAATTTGACTTATAGTATGGGCTTGGGCTTCATTTGAGACCAAGGTTACTTCGGAGCAAGAGCGGAAGCGAAAGTAGGGAGCGACATTTTCAAAAGCTCCTAGTTCGGGAGCAAATCAGGAACAATTTTTTATATAATATATATTTTTACATATTTTGGTCCATAAATGTCAACAAAAGCATGTAGATTGGTGAATTAGATAACAAAAGACATAAAAACATGGATTGAACCACATAACATCAATCATCTAGAAGTTATAATATTCAACACCCACGTCCACAAGTTAGTAACAGACAACATATCGAGTCTCGCAATTCACCAATCCTAAAGTTTCAAGATTTTAAAATTCAATATATAACATTTATCATCATTGATCACTAAAGTTGTAACTTGTACTTGTAACCATTACCATTACAAAGTAACCAAACAATAACAAAGAATATCTAACATGAAATGAAATGTTTCAACTTTCAACTTTCACAAAGCATCATATTCATAATTCATTACCCATGAGTCATAAATGCCAACTTCAAACTTCAAACTTAAGTTGTCATATATTGTTTATAAAAAATACCATGATAAATATATAAGAGTCAATAGTTATAAAAAGTACTAGAAACTAGAAAATACAAGTAAATCTATTGCTTGACCCTCATGCCACGAGAAATTTCTAATTTCTTGTCTCGTACTTTATTGGGAGTCCATCATAAGCAAACATTGATTAAGGAAAGCAAGTTATTGGGCCTCCTAAGACTTAATTTTCCTCCCAGAAAATTCAAGACATCTTTCAAGGGAATGTTGCACACTCAAGCCAAATCATCCCCCCTCGATGTTTGATGTCACTTCGCTTTTGGAGGATTGTGTTACCCATTTTTGGACTTGCAAAGTCATTCCCGTGTTGCATGATAGTGGTTTGACTTATAGTATGGGCATGGGCTTCATTTGAGACCAAGGTTCCTTCAAAGCATGAGCGGAAGCAGGGAGCGAGAGCGGAAGCAGGAGCAGGGAGCGACATTTTCAAAAGCTCCTAGTTCGGGAGCGAATCAGGAACAATTTTTTATATAACATATATTTTTATATATTTTGGTCCATAAATGTCAACAAAAGCATGTAGATTGATGAATTAGATATAAAAAGGCATAAAAACATGGATTGAACCACATAACATCAATCATCTAGAAGTTATGATCTTCAAAACCCACGTCCACAAGTTAGTAACATACAACATATCGAGTCTCATGATTCACCAATCCTAAAGTTTCAAGATTTCAAAATTCAATATATAACATTTATCATCATTGATCACTAAAGTTGTAACTTGTACTTGTAATCATTACCATTACAAAGTAACCAAACGATAACAAAGAATATCTAACATGAAATGAAATGTTTCAACTTTCAACTTTCACGAAGCATCATATTCATAATTCATTACCCATGAGTTATAAATGCCAACTTCAAACTTCAAACTTAAGTTGTCATATAATGTTTATAAAAATACCATGATAAATATGAAAGAGTCAATAGTTATAAAAAGTACTAGAAACTAGAAAAGACAAGTAAATCTATTATCTACTGCTTGACCCTCAAGCCACGAGAAATTTCTAATTTCTCGTCTCGTACTTTATTGGGAGTCTCCTCATGCATAGAAGAATCACATTGGTGCTCTTGATTAAATAAAAGTTCCATACCCTAGTACCCTAGGTGCTCTTGATTATTGGGAGTCTCCCCTGCATAGAGGGCTTGGTGCTCTTGATTAAATACAAGTTTCATACCCTAGTACATGACAAAATCCAATGGAAACATTGCAATTCCCCCCAATCCTGAAAATCCTGAAAAACAATGATAAGTGGGATGCATATTATGCGAGATCTAAAATTCTTCTTTCTCCATATGAAATCCAATGAGGACGAAACTACTCTCAAACATCCTAAGTCATTTCATGGTAATGTTAAAGATTTTTGTAAAAGGACGAAATTCTCATTTATCTTTCATTTTCATCCCTTTACTTTAAGAATTTAACATTACCATGAACTGCATATCAACACTATGGCCATAGGCTTGAACATTAGGTTGCCCCACTCAAAAATTATTGTTTCCAATCTTTGATAGCTCCCTCTATCACTCTTGAATTGGCAGGGATCGAAAAAAAATAGGGAGCGCGCTCTAGGAGTGGGTTCGAGGGGGCAGGGAGGCAGGGAGTGTTACGAACATAAAATTGTATAAAATAAAATAAACATAAATAAATATAAATAATGAATAATCAAATTAATGATTATTTAAATAGTCATTAGTTCACTGAAAAAGCCCAATCATGAAAGGACACCTGCCTAGGTATATATACAGGGCCTCATTATAACATTCGATCATCCTTATACATTTTATATATATTAATAAATTATTATTACAAATACCTTTGTGTATCTTTACATTGAAGTCAACAAGCTATAAGTTTTGTTGCTTCGGTGGTATCAAAGCCATGCGAGTCTTTGAACGTTATCTGCTGCACAATATGTTGTTAAGTTTTCGCCCTGAGTTCATTGAGCAGTTTAGTAAAATTCAAGAAAAGCTTCAGCAATTAGAAAAATCATGTGCAGAAGTTACAGCACGTCTAAAGGAAATTGATAATAAGGAAAATGAAGCAGTAGATGATTATAATGTTGAAGGTTCTGATGAAGCTAGATCAAGAGGAGGATCCAAATGAAGTTGATCTTGATGTGGATGAGAATGATATAGATCAAGATGATGATCCAAATGAAGATGATGTAGATGAGGATTATGTAGGTCAAGATGATGATCTAAATGGGGTTGATGTGGATGAGGACTATCTTGAGAGACAAGAAGATGAACAACATCATAACAATGAGGAAGATGCAGAAGAAGACATTGATGATGACGAAGAGAAAAATACGAAAGAAGAAAAAGAAGAATATTTGGCTTTGAAACAACAGTTAGAGTTGTATGTTGAAAGGGTTCAAGATGTAGATCCACGGGTGCAGAAGTTGGCTCTGAAGAGTATGAGGCAAAAAATTTGAACCGCAACGAGCTCTATGACATCAATACCTAAACCTTTGAAATTTTTTCGACCTCGCTATGGTACATTAAAAGCATATTATGAAACAATGGCAGATTTTGATCTGACGAATTACCTGGCAGATATCTTATCAGTTTTGGCTTTGACGATGTCCACAAAAGGGGAAAGGGAAAGTTTAAAGTTTAGGTTGCTTGGCTCCAAGGGAGATATTGGTTCCTGGGGTCATGAATATGTTAGGAATTTTTCTAGAGAATTGCATAAGAGTACCAGAAGCAGCAGATGGAAGAGGTGCACGTTGATGATCCAATGGATCTCGTTCAACAAATCATCTCTTTTCATGTGAAGCACAATGTGGAACCAAAGCAGTTGACCTTTTAATGGAGGTGGAAGAGTTAGGCATGTTAACTGATCATATTGATGCCACAAATTATAAGCGTACATGTTTGTACTTGACAAGCTTTGCAAGTTATGCTCCAGGACATGATGACATGTTAGTCCTCGACATAGCTTATTCAATTTATACAAAATTTGGAGAATACACAAAAGCACTTAGAGTGGCCTTATGTATGCACAACATGCAATATGTGAAGGCCATATTCACTGCATGTGTAGATCCTCTTCAGAAGAAGCAGCTCTGCTACATTTTGGCTCGACAGGGAGTGGCATTGGAGCTAGATGATGAAATGACAAATGGCAATGAAGAGCAATGGGAACTACTACAGGAAATAATTAATAACATAAAACTGAGTGAGGGTTTTTTGACTCTAGCATGTGATCTTGAGATAATGGAGACAAAGTCCCCTGAGGATATCTATAAGGCACATTTGATTGATGGGCATGCAAGTGCGGGTGCAAGTGTTGATTATGCTCGTCAGAACTTGGCTTTTTAAGAACAAAGAACATGGGAAAGCTAGTGTTGCTGCCAGTTTGGGTTTGATTCTACTTTGGGATGTTGATGATGGCCTTACACAAATAGACAAGTATTTCAGTAGCAATGATAATCATGTGATTGTTGGAGCTTTGCTTGCAATTGGTATTATAAATTGTGGCATCCAAAATGAATGTGATCCTACATACGCACTTCTTGCAGAGTACGTCAGTAAGGATGAGTCAAACATTCGAATTGGGGCAATTATGGGCCTTGGGTTAGCATATGTTGGTTCTCAAAAGGAGGATGTGCTTAAACTTCTTTCTCTTATTTTAGTAGACTCGAAGGTACCTACAGATGTAATTGCCTTCACTGTTATATCTCTTGGATTGAACTATGTTGGAGTTGCAATGATGAAGTCGCTCAATCAATTATTATTGCCTTGATGGAGAGAAGTGATTCTGAGCTAGGAGAGCCACTTACTCGATTTCTTTGTTTAGGCCTTGGCCTCTTATATCTTGGAAAGGAGGAAAACGTTGATGCAACTTTGGAAGTAGCAAATACATTCAATGAGAAAATATCAAGATATTGTCAAGTTAAGTTGGAGTCCTTGCGTATGTTGGGACTGGAAATGTTCTCAAGGTACAAGGTCTTCTTGGTCTTTGTGTTGAACATCTAGAGAAGAATGGCAATATAGATTACAGCGGTTATGTAGGGTACAACGCAGATGTTGCTGCAACAATAAGTAACCCCAAAGAAAGCAGTGGAGGTGAAGGTACTGTACCATTTAACTAATTGTGATTTTCAGAAAACCCTACTGATCATGGGGTTGAGGATGATATTGATTTCTTCAAACTTCCAGCATTCGATGAATCGAATTTCACTATTGATACTTTACCTGTTGATACCCACAACATAAACGATGATTGTACTGATGCATGATCATTTTTCGTAGAATCGAAATTCGTTGTTGATTCTTTACTCCCATTGATAGCCACAACATAAATGATGACAGTACCAATGCTAGATAATTTTTCATATGATCAAACTTTGTTGTTGGTTCTTTACCCACCACTGATACCCACGGCGTAAACTACCACAGACCGATACATAGTTATAAAAAAATAAAAATAAAAATAAAAATTGTTGTCGTCCTCCCATTGTCAAGCATCGTAACCGAGGTCGAAGGGTCAACAGGGGTGAAGTGTGACCCCTGGCAGCAGTTCGTATGGGCTTGGTGTACGTAAAGGGTTGGTCGATATATATATTGCGATACAACATAATTAATAACATTATAGATACCATATAAATTAAATTTTTTAATTATTATTAAAAAATGTCAATATATACAAATAAATAAATAATAATAATAATATTATTATTATTATTATTATTAAAAAACCAAATTATACAAGCTTGAGCTACCAGTGACGTCGAGTGACATATGTCGAGATGACAATACGCAAAGTGAAGAAAATTGTTCAGGGTTAAGGTAAAGGAAACTGCCAACAATAAGCTTTGAGGAGAAAACTGTTTGAAGGAAGGGGAAATGTTATGAACATAAAATAAAATAAAATAAAATAAAATAAATATAAATATAAATAATCAATAATCAATATAATGATTATTTAAAGTCATTAGTTAACTGAAAAGGCATGTCTAAAGACATGCCAAATCATGAAAGTGTTGAAGAAAGTGTAACTAGGTTCGATCTTCATAATGACATGATCTTTGTAAATGATTATAAATTAATAAAAGAGAATAAATTATTTTTTTGTATGCCTTGCTACATGATCAGAATTGGATCCATGAAAAATTATTAGAGTTTTATAACTGTATCAAATCAGGACAGACTTCAAAAACTTGTGGACAATGAGCTATCAAGAAGACCTCTGGACAGTGGCAGTTTTTAGCCAGCAAGGAACGACGAGGACCTCGGTCAAAGCGCGCTGACTGAGGCCCATGGAGACCACGTAGGGCATAAACTAGCAGTTAGGAAGTCCGGATCAAAAAACGGAGGCCATTTCTAATCGTGCATCGTTGGGCAAAACCCCTCGAAATGGAAAGGCCCCGAGCGCTCGGTCACAAGGAAAAGCCGAAAACCGTGGGAACATCGCTAAAGCAAAAGGTGGGTCCCGTGCTCCAAAACCAGCGAAATATCAAAGGCGTTTTGGGCAGTAAGCGGAATTGTCAGGAGACCCAGCGATGCCATACAGCGAACGATGCGTGTCCGGCGAATGAGAGAGAAAACCGCCTCTCATCGCGGGCTAACGTCCGAGCAAGTCAACCACGCGATAAGAGCGAACACCGTAGGATCTGGGGGCTCCAGATCTAACGGTGGAGATTGCGCCCGATGGGAAACCGGATTTGGAGGGAGAAATATGCAACGGCACATGAAAGTCTGAAGTTCGATTTGACCGCTGAGTTGGCGGATGAATCATCACACAAGAGTAACCGAAATAGCAAACTATTTGAGGAAGAGCTGGCACAGTTCGTAAGAGGACAAGTGGCCACTTCCCTGTGAGACGTTACACAGTGGCGATGACGCGAAGGCAGGGAATTCCAAGCGAACAGCAGCAGGCGATCCAAAGGGGCAGAAGAGGAAACAAACAATCATGAGACAAATTGGCTTTAAGCCATGAACAGACAGAGAACAGAACAGGAGGACAGAGAAAGGAAGAAGAAGAACAGTGAAGCAAGAAGCAGAGAGCCGAGCTGACCTGCAAAGTTAAGGCAGCATCGAGCAGACAGAACTAGGCTTGAGAGGTTCAAGCAATCCCCGTGACGATATTTGTCGGGACTTGAGTACCAAGTTGGACTCATCCCATTAAGACAAGTGAGGTCGAGACTTACGAGCAGACAAAACCAGGCTTGAGAGGTTCAAGCAATCCTTGTGATGATATTTGTCGGGACTTGAGTACCAAGTTGGACTCATCCCATTAAGACAAGTGAGGTCGAGACTTAGTAAGGAAGAGTATGTGCACTCTAGTGGCTTGGGGGATCCAAGAACCACCCTACTAAGCATCATCTGTTTCAGAAGACTCAAATTGAGCTCCTCATTGTAAAAACTCTGCTTAAAGACACAATAAAGGAAGGCCACCACTGAAAGCTGGACCGGAGACGTTGCCCAAGCGGATTGGGTGAACTCCTTATTAATTTGTTGTATTCTTGTATTTGCTTACTATGTTTCTCTTATTGTTTTCCATTTTCCAGTGTCTATGTATTTTGCAATCTTATTGATCCGTTGCCTAAGATAAACATAAACACACACTAGCACATGAGTCTGTAATACCTTCATTCATTAATTAATTAGCCGAGGTCACTCACGAGTGATTTTCAGATCACTACATGGGTTTCATGAGCAAGAAGTGTCATTAGGTCAAAGACTTCTTCTTGATGTCTTTAGGATTTATTAATAAAGTCAAAGAGTCAAGTCATGTATGAAGGAGCTCTTTATGAGCATATGTAAAATGTATTCTAGCCTAGAGCAGCCCTCCAAGACCAAGATCAATCCTCCAAAAGCAAGCACAAGAAGTCTACAAGCAAAACAATAAGGAGATCATCATGTCGGCCTCAAAATTGAATTAATTAGCTAAATGGCAGTCACGTCGGCTCAATAAATAGACGTGTCGTTTCACACCTTCAAGTCGGCTTGCATATATGGACGTAACCACTATGAATACCCAGTCAGGGTCAACGGGCAAAAAGGCATAAGTGAACTTGCGTTCTCTCTGAAGTTTTCGGATGGATACAAGGTTTGAGATCCGCATCAAAGAAGGACAAAACTCTGGTTTGACTGCAACCTCAGATGGGTATAAGGTGCAAGAAGAAACTTGGGCTAGTCTGACTCTATCACATGGTAATACGCATGATTACAGGGATCAGAAATACGCATGACAAGAGGACGCAATTTTGATGTAACAATGAGTTCAATGCTAGATACAATCTCGGCATACCTGTGGATGGAGAGATACAATCTCGGTATACTTAAGAATTATGTGGCAGCAAAGTCTCGAATAACTATAAGTCAGAAATCTCGGATGAATGACTTTGGATAAGGACAGAGGTACAGGACTTTGATGAGTACAAGGGCTCGAACATATATGTGATCTCAGTAATAATAATAGTAACTACAAGTTCTCCTCCTCGATGATGACTGTCTCAGTGTATCTATGATGATAATCTCAATGCAAGGAAAACAATGACTGTCTCGGTGTAGTGTTGATCACTATATTTGTGATGGAGAAAATGGGAGATGATACACTCTCTAGACAATTGATCTCTGCCTCGGCATAACTATGATCCCACAGTAATATACTTGGCATACTAGACAAGGTCATAATGAAGCTCTCAGTGCTTTGATAAAGGCATAGAATCAAGGTCACAATGAAGATCTCAATGAAGACAAGAGACCTCGTTGACATGATGAAGCAGCAGTAATGAAGATCTCAGTGATGCAGTAGTGATGACCTCAGTGGTGCAGCAAAGATGATGATCTCAACAATGACGAAGAAGAGGATTGGTGTCTTGGTCTTGGAGTGGCCTAGGAGGTCAAGGGTCATGGTCTTGGTATTCGTCAATTGGAATCTCTATAAGAAGAATTTTGTGTGGATTTCCCCCTCCAAGAGGGAGAGGTTTTGGCCCTGGCAGAAAGCCAAATATCTTGTGTTCTTGTCTCTTTGGTTTTGATAGCAGTTTGATGAAGCAAACACACATACTAATTTTAAGAAGAAGATCAAGCTAAGATAAAATTGTAAAAACACTTCACAAATTGTTATCATGCTAAGAAGAATCTCATTAATTTTGAATTCCCTAGATTCTTCAACATGGTATCAGAGCGAAGGTTTAGAAGTCAGAGGAAGGGCAGAAAAGAGACATTCAAGGATCAAGTTTCAAGCAAAGCATCAAGGAAAGCTATAGGAATCAAGATCTACATTCAAAAATCAAGACCTAGATCAAAGAAGCAGCCTACAACAACAGTCTACAACAGCAAGGGTTTTGGAGAACAACAATGAAAAGATGAAGTGTTCAAATCTCAAGATACATGGCAACAGCTTTGGTGACTCCCACAATTTCGATCTACAACATACCAGTGATAGTCACTATCTCAGATTGAATCCTTTTCTATAAAGAACACAGTCCTAAAATCTCGGATTCTCAGAACTTAATGATACATATTTGAGGGCATATATAGGAGTTTGAATAGACAGTACTCGATATAGAAGCTATACTAATTGATGGGTCTCTATATATCATGGCAAGCAACCTCAATTCGATGTTGCATACTACAAGGTTCCTTATGTAGCCCAATTATATCAACAGTTTGTTGGATATATAAATCAAGATAGCTCGAAGGCAAAGAAGGCAATCTTCCTATCAAGGATCTCATCCAGAGGAAGCATCAATACATCTGCCCCAACTACTACCAACATGATCAAGGTGAAGATTTCATCTTCACAATCAAGTAAGTATCTTTTCATTCTATAATCAAGTTTGGTTCTATGACTTCATGATTGCAAGAAGATCTATAGGTTGGATGGGTCATCAAAGGTTCTTGCATGGAATAAGAAGGATTGTCATAATCCTTATGGAGAAGAGAAGTCAATGAACATATCAAGGTCACCTTTGAATTCATAAGAACTCTTAAGATTCTCTCATTCCTGTGTAGCAAGAAAGTAGTCATAAAAGAGATATATGGAATACCAGAAGATATACTCTCTGAAATGTAGTGAAGAAGGTCATATCACTTAGACTTGATTGAAGGTATCAAAGAATGAAGAAATATATTCATGAGATCTCAATTGGGAGATCTGAGAAAGATGATAAGAAGATAATCATCTACGTTCTTAATGAGCAATATGGCAAGTGTCCTTAAGACATGGAAGTTTCCTCATTTAACAACTTGCGATATCTATGCAAGATGGAAAAAGGACAAGTTGTGGACAAAAGTGTTAAAAGTTAAAAGACTTAAACATGTGCAGAAAGGAAAGGGAAGTGTGGTCCTCAAACAAGACAGAATAGTTAAGATTCAATACTATGGGAAGATTATGGAAAGAAGCTCATATCGGCGGAAGGATAAAGGAAGCTGAAGAAAAGGGTTGAGGAAAGAGGCAGTGATAGACCTCTACTATGAGTGAAATGGTGTCCCTCAAAAAAGGGTCCTATCATAAGCTCCGAAATCTTTTGCATATATGACCATGATAATAAGATGCATCGTGGCATCATGGAAGCTGTAGAAACAAGAGCTCATGATATCACCATGGGAATCATGAAGGACAAAATCCATGGCAATTGAATATGACGGATATAGCTCTTGGGAACCTCTTTGGATATTAAAGGAAAGCAAGGAGTCCTCCAAGACAAGGCTCATCATACATCAAGTCAAAAGGGAAACATTTTCCAGATGGGGATATGTAAGATCCTCAAGATCCTCGGATGGAAACCTCAACGGAGGGTTCACTAATCCAGAGAGGTAGCAAGTGATTCATCAGGAAATCCAACTTATGGAATTCATGAGATGATGGTGTGAGAAATGAAGCAGATCAAGGAATTGAAGATCTAGGTAAAATGAGTGGAAGAAGCCTAGATGACCTAAAGGTAAAATGAGGTATATATGCTTGTGTTTAATATTGTAATGTCGTGTCATATAGTTGCAGGTAACATGGATCAAGCATGATCAAGAGAAAAAGGATCTCCTCCTCTGAAAGGATGCACGAAGGCATAAGGCACAGTAGATGAAATCGACATAATATGTCCTCATATGAAGTATGAGGTGGTTGACTACAATTAAGGAACTCTGATTGAAAGCTCCTAGGAATGGAATGTGTAAGGAAGGAAGAGATCATGAAATATGCAACAATAATGAAGGCAATCAACATCCAAAGGATCAGGAATATTTGACTACGAAAACTCCCAGAAAGATATGAAGACTCTAATGGAAGTCTGAAAAAATTGGAGACCCTTGACAATGGATATCTTTGGGAGATGTGTCAACATGTATGCAGGATGTTGATACCTACAAGAAGATGTCACTAGAAAAGGCCATCACCAAAAAGTAATATGTGATTTATTTTTTGGTTACTGACCTCTTGGAGAAAGTACGGGTATGTGTGCAGGGCCATGGTGAGGAGAGTTGTGAAGGATATCACAACTATGTACCTTGTGATCTAGAGCAATCACTGTTGAAGGAAAAGTAAAGATAGACGGCCCTATGACGAAAGCCCCACATACAAAGCCAAGGAGAATACTTTCCAGGAAAAGAAGGAATGACATGACTAAGGAAAGTGATGGATGGTTGGACCCTACATATGAAGAAATTGGTGACATCAAGGATATGGATCATTAGGCAACTAGAAGACCCTATAAAGTACTGATAATAGAGTCCTTGTTTAAGAGGGAGCTCTGGAAGGTTCCTCTCAGTAAAGGAACATGAGTAAGTTTCTAAGTAAAGAGAAACTTGGAACTCATCCCTCGTTAAGAGGGAGAGTTAGAAACAACATTCTTGTCTTCAGTTTGGAAGAAAGAATGGAAGATTGTGTAATCATCTAACATCCGACACTCTTTGAGGATGTGGTAGGGCATCCAAGACAAGAGTGGGCAAGAGGACCAATATTCTTGAGGGTTGGGAACCCAAGATGAGAATAGTCCTAGTAGGACATACTCGGAGAACACCCGGGTGGATATGACCCTAAGAGAGACAATGATGATGCGTGTCTATCAGTGATTGGTCTCGCCAACTCTGATCTAAGTGAAAAATAGAGCTGTTAGTAAAGGCCTTGCTAAATGAAAAACAATGTAAACTTTGAAACGAGAACTAATACAATTACCCGTATCGTAGAGGTAGCAAAAAAATTACCCGATTTTTAAAAGTGGTGATACAGAATACACTTCTTTTTTTCGGAGCATATTTTTGACACTTTAAATAACTTATACGATTACCCATTTTGTAGAGGTAGCAAAAAAGTGACCCGATTTTGAAAAGTGGTGATGCAGAATACACTTTTTTTTTCAGAGCATATTTTTGACACTTTAAATTTTCTTATGTATCAAATATAAATATTTGTTTTTAAATGTTAGTGATTTTCATGTTGATTTTGAAACGTGTTGATGCAACATAACCTTTTTATTAGAGGGCTTATTTTTCACAATTTAAAATTTATTATGTCCAATTTTTTTTTTTCAGCCATGATTACTTAATGAATTTTCAAGTTGTTCCATTTTTCTTTTTTTAAATGTTGATTACTTAAAAAAACAAATATATATATATAGATTTAAAGGACAAATTATCTCATAAAACATAAAAGAATTTAAGAAAAAAAAAACATAATTTAAAAAAACTATAAAATAAAGTAAGTAAAAATAGAAAAATTAACAAAAATATATTATTTTAAAAAAAATTAACAAAAAAAAATTTAAAACTACTAAAATTAAGATTAAAAATATTAAAAAAAAAACTAAAATATACTCAAATTAAAATAAATTGAAAATTTAGAAAATATATATATATATATATATATATATATATATTCAAATTAACAAAGAAAAAAAAATCAAAAAACATTTAAAATTTAAAAACAAATATCTATTTTTAATTTTAAACAAAAAAAAAAAAAAAACATTTAAATTTTTTATTAAACCCTATATTTTTTATTTAAAAACAAAAAAAATTAAAATTAAAAATATATATATGTTTGATTTTAAAAAAAATAAACATTTAAAAAAAAAATTAAATAAATATTTTTTATTAAAAACAAACAAAAATTATGCGCATAGTTTTTTTTAAATAAACATTTAATCTTTTTTTAAATATACTTTTTTTATTTTAAACATTTAATTTTTTTTTATTTTTTTTAACATTTAAAAGAAAAAACAAAAACAAATTATACTAATTTTTAAAAAAACATTTCAAAACAATTTTTTTTAAATATTTGTTATTTAAAACAAAAAACAAAAAAAACATTATACACATTTTTTTAAATGAACTTTTAATTTTTTTTAAATATATTTTTTTTCTATTTATAGAAAACAAAAAATTGCGCACTCCACCAACTGGCCGCCCGTGCGAGCACTGCCCTGGGCAAAGGGGCTGTTGGAATCGCCCCACTGCCCGTGGTGGCACAACCCTGGGCGAAGGGGCTGCACGCAGCCTCCTCTACACAGGGTCGTACCACCACGGGCAGCAGAGGGCGTGCGGAATTTTATTTTATTTTTTTAAATTAAAATATATATATATATATATATATTTGTAAAATAAATTTATTTAAAAAAATGCTTAGAATTTTTTTGTTTTAAATAAAAATATTTTTTTTTTAATTGTTTTTAAATGTTTTTCTTAAATCAATATATATATATATATATATATATATATATATATATATATATATATATATTTTAAATGTTTTTTTAAATAAAAAAATATATGGTGCTATGATAAAGGCATAGAATCAAGGTCACAGTGAACATCTCAATGAAGACAAGAGACCTCGTTGACATGATGAAGCAGCAGTAATGATGATGAAGCAGCAGCAATGAATATGTCAGTGATGATGACCCCAGTGGTGCAGCAAAAATGATGATCTCAGCAGTGACGAAGAAGACAATTGGTGTCTTGGCCTTGGAGTGGCCTAAAAGGTCAAGGGTCATGGTATTGGGATTCGTCAATTGGAATCTCCATAAGAAGACTTTTGTGTGGGTTTTCCTCTCCAAGAGGGAGAGGTTTTGGCCCTGGCAGAAAGCCAAATATCTTGTGCTCTTGTCTCTTTGGTTTTGATAGTAGTTTGATGAATCAAACACACATACTAATTTTAAGAAGAAGATCAAGCTACGTTAAAATTGTAAAAACACTTCACAAATTGTTATCATGCTAAGAAGAATCTCGTTAATTTTGAATGCCCTAGATTCTTCAACAGAAATGAAACCTGCCTAGGTATATAAGAAGGACCTCATTGTAACATTCAATCATCCTTGTACATTTTATATATATTAATAAAATATTATTACAAATACCTTTGTGTATTTTTACATTAAAGTCAACAAGTTATAAGTTTTGTTGCTTTAGGGAGGGGCACTCCCTCGCAACCCTGTTTGAGACATTGAAGGTTAATAACTTAATAAGCATTATTTGATGTTTCATTGGAGTTGTTTTGAGGGTGTCACCCCCTTTGGAGGATTTGATCACCTCTTTTATGATGGTTTCAAGCATAAAGCTAATCATGTTGTGGAGGACAAGTCAAATCACAATTTTGGGAGAGGGTTTCAAACTAGCTATTAGAAAGAAAATTATATAAGGCTAGTCCCTCATCCCATTTGAGTGTTGTGAAAATGTAAGATTGTGTACCATAATAAGAACTTCATTTGGTGCGAACAACTTCTCTTGTGGATTGGTTTTTCTTTCTCTTTCTTCTTGGCCATTGCTAGATATTGTTCTTTCGTATGATTTTTGCAAATTTTCCAAATTACACAAAGTGAATCAAACAATTGAGGGGCTACATAGTAATGTGGAAGACGAGAGTTAAAATTTTAGGCCTCACCTTCTCTTCGTTTCTCCTTCAAGGACAAGATAAGATCTCTCCTAAATCCATAGCTGACCCATTGGTTTAAGGTATAGAGGGAATCGCTCCTAGTTGAGTTTGGTACCATATATAATCTTAGACAAGAGTGAGGGCGACTAGACATAGACTCAGAAGTCACTTTCTTGTCAAAAAATACAAGGCAGATTTAACCTCACCACTGTTTTATTCAAATATCCAAAACTTTTTCCAAAATTCTATTTATATAAAATCTAAAAATATAAGAATCAAAAAAATACAAAAACATTTCACTAACTTAACCTCAATTTTAGATTTTTCAGTTAGTGCCATCACTTGGGTTGCACCTAAATCTTAATCCAATTGCCCCAATGAAATTATAGTTTGTTTGTCTTGTGTATGAAGGCTGATTTGAAGCAAATCAAGCTGTTGTACAAGCAGTTTATAAGCCTACAAATTCAAATGAAAGCAGCAGATTTGTATGGTAAGTGAAACCCTCTCAGAAGGGCTTGAGGCTAAATGTACATATCTTCATATCCTTCAATTTTCTTCATTTTTGGGCTAACTTAACATTTTTAGAAGTGAATAATCAATTTCCCACTTGCTAGAAATTAATTTTTTGCATAAAGGAAATCTAAGCATTGACCTTGTTACATATTTCATCCCTCTTCATGAGTGATATTTTCAAAATTTGAATAATTTTCATATTACTCATTATCAAATGTTGGGCTGCTCATTTTATTCATATTTCATTGCTCTAAGATTTCCACCCAAGAATCTCACCTTGTTTGAGCACTTATGGGCTTGTGGGTGACCCCAAAAGGGAATTTAACCCGTAGCTTCTGCATTTTTCTACTGTATTGCAGGCCTGAAGTTGCTCAACAGCAGAAAAATTATCCATTTTCAAGGTATTTCATCTCAATCTTGGTAAGGGCTTTCAACGCTCAATTATTGTACTATTTCTTGGTTTACTCTCCATAATTAGAGTGTCGCTTTCTTGTTGGTCTACATTTTCTGCAGTAAAACCTTCAATTCAGGAATATCTTTAAAATTAACTCCTAGACTCCAACACCCAAGAAGTAATATCAGGCATTGGTTCTACTAACATGTGTTGGAGGTTACTTAGTGTGGGGAATACTCCCTTCACTCTATAGGAATTGGCCTAAAAAGTGGGGACTCATGCCGAGGTGACGATGGGCAATTGCCCTGTGTGATGCCAAATTAGCATCTCGTGAAGACCTTAGTGTTGATTTGGGGTAGCATCGGATGTGCTCTAGCCATGAAAATTGGTGGAGAGGCTAAGGCACATGAGATATCCAATACCCAGAAAGGGTTTGAACAGATTCTAAACAGTTTGGGAAATATTAAATAATTAATATTTTTAATGGAGTCCCTAAGTCTAGACTTAGGGAAAATAAAATATTAATGTGAATTAATATAAAATTGTGTTAGAATGGCCCAAAAGTCATGGATCAAGCCAGATCTAATCTTAGCCGTTCATTAGGGACTTAATCTCGGCCATTGATTTGTCAACAAGAAAAATATAAGAGGAGGCTTGAGGTTCACTTGGAGAACACACCAAGAGATCAAAATTTCGACTTTCTGGGGCTGGGTTTGCTGATAAAGTTGAGAGAGTGATCAAAGTTGCAACTGAGGGGCAGTGAATACAGAAGCTGAGAGGCAGAGATAGCACTGGGAGGATCAACACAGTAGCTAGAGAGAGGGACGCAGAAGCAGCCAAGGGTACATGCAGAGCCAGCCAGGGCTCACATAGAGGCAGCCAAGAGTTGCGCAGTGCCTCAAAGGGCCAACGTGGGTGACACAGAGGACTAGAGGGCTGACGCAGTGCCTCCAAAGGCTGACGCAGGCCAAGCCGGAGTGACGTTGGGCTAACGATGGGCCAGAGAGAGGCTGACGCAGTCCCTAGAGGCTTACGCTGGGGTTTCATGGGGCAGATTGGAGCTGCCGGAGTGTTTATCCGGGGTTTTAGCCAGAATATCTGCTTCCGATTAGAGAGGTACTACTATCGAGATTTTTCTCTGTTGGGTGAGCCGGATTTGGCACCTAAATTGTATTCTAAAACTGCTTAATAAATCGAACCCTCAGACAGCTGCACCAGTTTTTCTGCATTGGGTTTTTCTGGGGACATTAGTCCAAAAACAACGGTGTCACTTGTGTGCTTGTTTCTATTTCCTTCAGTTGATGATCTATAATGTGTTGAGCATGCATTTGTATTTATTTCCAATATTTACATGGCAAATAACTTGTTAATTAACAGAACAAGTAGGTAGGAACAAATCAGTAAAGTGCATGAAGGGTTTCTAACATGTCAAACTTAGAAATCACAAGAGAACTGAGGACATCAGCCGAACAAAGCAGCAGCAGCAAAAAACAGTTGTCCCGAGTGACAGAAGTTGTTCCTTATAGAGTGGTTTTCCTGCATTGGGTTTTTCCGGGGACATTAGTCCAAAAACAACGGTGTCACTTGTGTGCTTGTTTCTATTTCCTTCAGTTGATGATCTATAATGTGTTGAGTATGCATTTGTATTTATTTCCAGTATTTACATGTAAATAGCTTGTTAATTAACAGAACAAGTAGGTAGGAATAAATCAGTAAAGTGCATGAAGGGTTTCTAACATGTCAGACTTACAAATTCCAACATGGTATCAGAGGGTGGTTGCAGATCACAAGAAAACTGAGGACATCAGTCGAACAAAGCAACAGCAGCAGAAAACAGTTGTCCCGAGTGACAGAAGTTGTTCCTTGCAGAGTAGCGGCAAGATTGAGCTAGGAAGAGGCAGCGCAGACGCTGAGGGAGGTAAAGGCAAGCTCACGCAGAGCCACAAAAAGGCCAAGAGGGCTGATGCAGTGGGCTGAGGAGGTTGATTTGCTAGTGCCGGGATTGCACAAAGCCTAGGAACTCTAACCTTCAGTTCGCTAGGGTTTAAAAGGCTATGGGTAAGTTGCAGAGTGGAGCTAGTGGGGTACTGTAGTCAGAACAGTGCCTAACAGGGCAAGGCCAAGGTAGAGGGAGTTGCTGCCGAGGCAGATTTCTAGCCAAGGAATCCGAATCAGTGTTGTTGTTGCACAGACGATCGAAGAGGGGCAACTTTACGTTTGGCAGAAGGATTTCCAAGTGGGAAATCGGGACTAAGAGGGAATCCAGAAGAGAACTTCTAGACGATTAGTAGAGAGACCTAGCAGGAGTCAAACCGAGAACTTCAAAACAGGAAGTGGAGAGACTCAGCAAGAGTCAAACCGAAAACTTCTAGACGGGAAGTAGAGAGACTCAACAGGAGTCAAACCGAGAACTTCCAGACGAGAAAGTAGAGAGACTCAACAGGAGTCGAACCGAGAACTTCCAGGCAAGAAGTAGAGAGACTCAGCAGGAGTCGAACAGAGAACTTCCAGATAGGAAGTAGACTCAACAGGAGTCGAACAGAGAACTTCCACATGAGAAGTAGACTCAGCAGGAGTCAAACAGAGAACTTCCAAACAGGAAGTAGAGAGACTCAGCAAGAGTCGAACAGAGAACTTCCAGGCAGGAAGTAGAGAGACTTAGAGGAGTCAACAAGAAGAGCAGAGAGATGGCCATGAATGGGCTGAGGGATCAGGACAGGTTGGATGAGGCATCCAACTTTGTCATCTGGAAGGCCAGGATCCTTTATGTTCTATGTGCCATGAGTGCACACACACCACTTGAGCAAAAGTGGGGAGACATCGACTTATAGTCAGGCGGACTGCAAGCAATGAAGGGCAGGATCCTCGAAGTACCCAGCCTCTTGGATTGGCCCTTGCTATGGGAGCCCTGAAGAGGAGTAGCAGTACTAGCGATGTCAGTAAAGACAGATGCAGATGGAGAGACAGAGGGAGCTACAGTGCAGGATTCCCAGGACAGCGCGAGGCTAGCAGGCTGCAACAGTGTGAGAGGCTCGGGAGTGTTGCACCAGTGCAGGATGGCACAGAGAGGTGTGCAATGGTGCGAGATGCATGGAGTTGTTACAGCAGCGCAAAAGTCAGAGAGGGAGCACTTGTCAGCGACAGAGGGAGTTTCAGCATCGAGGGTGTCTCTAGGTGGACAGAGATGTCAGAGTTGGGAGATCTGTTACTTACTTCTCAGTAACTGAGTTGTAGTGCAACAGTTAGCAGTGGTAGTGCTATGGGCAGCACGATGCAGCATGATGAGAGGGGTTGCAGTGCAGATGCAGCAATGGCAGTGGCAAGGCCATGGGCAGCAGCACGGATGCAAAGGGAGTTGCAGTACGGATGCAGCAGTGGCAATGGAAGGGCCATGGGTAGCAATACAGGATGCAACAGTGCAGAGGATGTTGGGCAGCAGGCCTAGCATCAGCACAAGGACCGATCCCAGACGATCAGAGTGATGCTCAGTGAGAAGTATTACTAGAGCATAGTTCTCGCTAAGAGGGAGTGTTGATTTGGGGTAGCATCGGATGTGCTCTAGCCACGAAAATTGGTGGAGAGGCTAAAGCACATGAGATCTCCAATACCCAAAAAGGGTTTGGGCAGATTCTAAACAATTTGGAAGATATTAAAATAATTAATATTTTTAATGTAGTCCCTAAGTCTAAACTTAGGGAAAATAAAATATTAATGTGAATTAATATAACACTGTGTTAGAATGGTCCAAAAGTCATGGATCAAGCCAGATCTAATCTTAGTCTTTGATTAGGGACTTAATCTCGGCCGTTGATTTGTCAACGAGAAAAGTATAAGAGGAGGCTTGAGGGTCACTTGGAGAACACACCAAGAGATCAAAATTTCAACTTTGTAGAGTTGGGTTTGCTGAGAAAGATGAGAGAGTGATCAGAGTTGCAGCCGAGGGGCAGTGAATACAGAAGCTGAGAGGCAGAGATAGTACTAGGAGAATCAGCGTAGTAGCCAGAGAAAGGGACACAGAAGCAGCCAAGGGTTCACGCAGAGCCAGCCAAGAGCTGTGCATTGCCTCATAGGACCAACGTGGGTGATGCAGAGGGCCAGAGGGCTGACGCAGTGCCTCCAGAGGCTGACGCAGGCCAAGACAAAGTGACATTGGGCTAACATTGGGCCAGAGAGAGGCTGACGCACACCCTAGAGGCTGACGTTGGGGTTTCGTGGCGCAAATTGGAGTTGTGGAGCTGCCAGAGTGTTTATCCGGGGTTCCAGCCAGAATATCTACTTCCAAGTAGAGAGGTACTATTGCCGAGATTTCTCTCTATTCGGTGAGCCAGATTTGGCACCCACATTGTATTCTGAAAATGCTTAATAAATCAAACCCTCAAATAGCTACACATGTTTTCTCGCATTGGGTATTTCCGGGGACATTAGTCCAAAAACAACGGTGTCACTTGTGTGCTTGTTTCTATTTCCTTCAGTTGATGATCTGTAATGTGTTGAGCATGCATTTGTATTTATTTCCAGTATTTACATGGTAAATAACTTGTTAATTAATAGAACAATTAGGTAGGAATAAATCAATAAAGTGCATGAAGGGTTTCTAACGTGTCAGTCTTAGAAATTCCAACACTTAGTGAGACTTGCTAATTTGGGTGGGAACAGACCTAATTCAATTCTTGTCTAGTCAACAAAACATGACTTGGAATTTATTAATGTCCAGTGAATGACCACGAAAGTAGGTCAATGGGACTAAAAGAGTACACCCACTATAATACAAAAACTTCAAGTGCAAAAGCAGCTCCAATAATTATGCTACCAACAACAAGAAAGATCTAAAAACAAAGCTAAATGACTACCTTAGGGAAAGACTAGCTAGAGCTAAAGATTAGGCATCTTAAGCCATGACATGTTCCACAATGAATTTATGGCATCTCTTATTGGAATCCATCATTCTAAATTAGCAAAATAATGAATGGTTCAACACATTGGCAACAAATACCCTTTAGAAGGCAAACTTGGAGGTTCGAGGCCTAGAGCTGAAGGGCAAGGCAAGTGTTAGTTATTCGTTGTGGGTTAAAGAAGGCCGCAGGGTGGTTAGAAGTTCTAGTATGCCCAGCTGCTGCCAAGACAGAAGGGGTTGATGCTCAGATCAAATAAGCCCAATGTTTTAAAACTCTGACTCCGACTCGGCCGAGGGTCGACTCCGACTCGGTATCGACTCGGCCGGCTCGATTTCAATGACTCGATCGTTGTAAAAAATACATTAAATATTTAATTTAATATAAAATAAACAACAACAACAACAAAAACCATAATTTTAAAGATTTTCATTTATGTTTCCAAACACACAGCATTAGAATATAGATAGAAGACAACATATGATCAAATTAGGCTCATGAATATATCCATTATATCAAAATGGCACCCAGTGCAATATCCAATACCTACATAATGATGATATAGAGATCAAAACAAAAACACATAACCAAGGAGGCTAGAAATGGCCTCTACAACAAAAGTAAATTGTGACCAGTACTACTAGCTACTGCTAGAGGAGCCAAGATCATCTGGCTCAACCTCTGGATCAGAGTCAAACAGGCCAACCAATGACTCCTCCTCATCATCATCTCCAACTGCAACTGTAGAAGTGGTAGCACTAGCAAGCTGTATAAGAGCTTTTCCTTCAGCTGTGTATAGGCCTCCTTTACTGCGGCTAGGTCTCCCTCTAGGATAGAGAATTAGGACCTTCTTTGATCTGCGTCTAGGGCTTCATCATCTTGACCTCTCTTGCCACCAAAACCCAAAACGAGTGGAGAGATATCATGAGGGAAGTGAGTGTAAAATGACTTGAAGACCTCTTCTATTTATAATAAAACGTTGAGGACAAGTGGGGGTAATTTGGTTGCTGGCCGACCTTGACGAATTGTCACATAACAAGAATAAATTCATATCACCATGAATACATGTCGAAATCGGATGATCTTTAAATCAATCCTACACCTCTCGACAAGAGGAATCCAAGAAAAATATCAGCGGCCATAAATAAGAAGACCCACATGGAGTTTGGCCCTAGTTGCCAATTTTAACAATCTCACTCCACACAATAAGTCCTTCTCAAGTGTGTGGGTGTGTGTGAAGCCTCTCCTTAGACTCTCTATTTATATTTTCTCTTGGGGTATCTTAGAAAAACTCTAGATCTTTAGGGTTTTCGCTCTCTCGCCCTTAGAATAAACAATTAGTTTCTTTAGGTCCCAAACTCACACCTTGAGTTCTGAAACCCCAACTTTGGGTAACTTTCCCAACCAACTACTTTTGGTGGGTTTTCCCTTCTCGAAAATACCTTCCGAGCTACCCAAAATTCCAACATTGATATGAGATAGCAATGGATGAGCACCTCCTATATTGTTCAATATTTAGGCATCCATTTTATGTTGAAAGCTTCCCTTACTTCCATATGGAATTGGTCGTATCCAAAATTAGATGCCCAATGAAATGCAGTATAAAAACTTCATTTCTATCATTAACCATATCAAGCTTGTCAAAAGATTATGTCATCTATTTATATTTACATTTATATTTATCATTCTTTTATTGTTCAACATTACCCCATTCCAAATATTTTGAAGGCTCACGTTTCTGACACCATCTCCAGTTCAGAAATGTTACTCATATTCAAGCTTCATACAACTTTGGTCAAAAATCCATTTATAACTGTCATTGCAGTTACACTGTTATGTATCAAATTTATTTTGATTCTGCAATTACATTGAAGACAGTTTAATCTGATCCTGAACCATCTTACCACATTAGTCTATTTGTGAATATGCGGCTGTTCCTCTGGCAGCTTCTTATTTTGTCTTTATACTACCTTAAAAACTTGCAAAGTTCTTAGTCAGTAACACCACTGATAAATAAGTACGGCAATGATGGTATTGAGTAAACTTTTATGGTATAGATAACTTCATCAAGCGTGTTAAAATTTAGACAGGCTAAGAATCAAACCCAGGATCAAGTGTGTTAAAACATGGACAGGCTACTAAACCACTGACTGAGTCCTTGAAATGGGATAGCAATAGATGGGGACAACTTCAATACTTTTCAATATTTATGCATCCCCATTATGTTGAAAGCTTTCCCTAAATGACATGTAGAATTGGTTGTTATCCAAAATTAGATGCCAAATCAAATGCTGTATAAGAAACTCATTTCCATCATTGGTCCATATCCAGCTTGTTAAATGGCTAGTTACGTCATCTAATTATATTTAAATTTATCAACCTTTTATTGTTCAACATTACCCCATTCCTGACATTTCGAGGGCTCACATTTCTGACACCATCTCCATTTCAGAAACGGTACTCATGCTCAAAATTCGTGCAACTGTTCTCAAAAATCCATTTGTAACAGTCATTGCAGTTACATTGGTTAATTTACATTGTTATGTAAGAAATTTATTTGATTCTTAAGTTACATGTAGACATTTTCATCTGATTCTGAACCATCTTATCGCATTAGCCTATTTGTGAATGTGAAGCTGCTCCTCTGACAACTTCTCATTGTGTCTTTATGCTACCTTCAATTCTCGTGAAATAGTTAGTCGGTAACACGACTGATGAATAAGAACTTCAATGTTGACATTGGGTAAACTTGTATGGCAGAGCTACTATTTCATGCAATAGCAAAATACAGATGATTTATTGCTAGTGTCGCTGGTCACCTTCGGAGAGGAGATAACTTCATCGAGTGTGTTAAAACTCGGACAGGCTATGAACTGAACCGAAGACTTAACCCAGCCAATGGGATGCTAAACCATTGAGTTACATGCCTGTTTCACAACAAGAAACCATGTTTGAAGTATGACTGATATTCCAATAACCCATAGTCAAGCCAACCGCAGCCCTGATACCGAGTTAAAACTTGGAAAGGCTAGGAATAGAATCCAAGATACTCCCCCGGCATGTGGGCTGCTCTACCCCTAAGCTATGTGCCCATTTCATGATGGCTAACTAGTTTGAAAATGCCGATTACTATTTCAACAGAGTGCTGAAATTTAACAATATACAAATGACTTTATAAGAAGGGAATTTAATTTTCATTGACATGTACCTGCGCTATTTGATCTAACATACATTTAGGGTTTTTGAAGCTTTCCAGTTTCTACGGAGATTTTGGAAGAATTTCGTGAGACGATGGAAGGGAATTTTCAAAGTTTGGAGAGGCTTGTCATGTCTGCTTATGTCTAGAACATCACAAATATTTGTGTTTTCCAGGGGTTTTGTTCTTTGGCAATATTTGCGTTTATTATCCAATGTCAGTAGACAACTGGCGAAGTTTTCCACATTTTTTCAGGAGAAGATTTAACTGCACACCTTTCCAACCAAAAGAGATTGCCCTTATGGGATTCCGCCAAAATTCATCAACAATCCGGCAACGGGTTCGAATCCCGAATTGCTAACAGATGCACATACAAGTTACTGAAAGCCTAATCGCTTACAGAACTCAGCTTCGAGAGCAGTTATTTTACAAAATAAAACTTAGGTTTAGCACAATCTAGGGCCAACCGACAGGAAAACCGTCGAAGAAAGCCAAATACTACGGTTTAAGCAATGGAAAGACCAGTATTCTTCTTATTACGAGAGTCTGAGAACCTCCATCAGCCCTCGTCTTTATGCTTATAATGGACTTCCAAACTTAAAGAAGAGAGAATAAGAATGGAATTTCGAGGCGTCTAACCTGACGGAGCATTGCCGGTGCATAATTGAGCCCATAGAAACGAGCAAATCCAACTCCATTTTTCCTGAGGCTCTGCAGAATCAAACGCATTCTCGACAATCTCCAAATGAAACGCGAGTAGACAACACTCAACAGGTACTGTATTCAGTGTTGCAAAAATGCATTCAGGTAAGCGTTGCCATTATATATAGCCAAACAAACCTTCTTTAGTATTATTCTTCATTTTAACCTTTTAATAAAATAATGTCTCATATTGGCTAGCTGGTCCTCTGGGTCCTGTGTTTCTCGTGGTTTGTTAACCGGTGAGGCTATGTTTCGGGTAGTGTAACAAATATTTTTCTGTCTTTATGTTTGTTATGTTTTGAACGTGAGTTATTAGGATGGAGATGCTATGCTTAGAACTTAACTTTTAAATTAAATTAAGTACAATGAGCTAGCTTGTTTATGGAAGGGAAAAGATCAATTTATCTAGGCAAACCAACTAATCTACCCTTCATTTTAGTTTAGCCATGTAATTTTTAGAATTGTTATTTATTATGTATTACTAATAATAATATGGAAGTTAAAGATGTAAAGGGATAGAGATTTTTAACATAATTTTAATATAAAATTTCTGTGATTGAGAGTTTTGTTATAAAATGTAATATTAATATAATTTTTTTGTGATGGAGAATTTTGTTATAAAAATACAATATAATTAGAATTTTTGGGGATTAAGTGTATATAGAGTATTTTCAAATTTTGTTTAATGTGTTTTTCATTAGTATTGGGAATGTAGAAATACTAATTTTGATTAATATTAATACCTAATTGAGTTTATATAGAATATCTTCAAATTTTGTTTAGTATGCTTTTCATTAGTATTGGGAATGTAGAAATACTAATTTTGATTAATGTTAATATCTAATTTTTTTGCAAGAACATGCTTATAAATACACTGAATAAACACATCCAACTTATCAATTATGGTATTATTTGAAAATTTTGGGAATAAATGATCTAGTGTTACAAAGATTTAATTCACAATTATGTAGAACAACAATTATAAGTGTGCACTAATATGATTTCTTAACGAAAGGATGATTTCTCTTCTCTGGAAAAAGTGTGCACTAGTATTCCAACCAATGGTTGATGTTCAACACAACATTCATAGATTAATTAATGTTCTTACCAGTCCAATTATTAATGACTTAGTTAACAAAAATGAAATATTAGATACAAGTAGAGAAATGGTGTATTGTGAAAATACTAGCTTAGTTAATTAAAAACTTGTAAATGTACATAAGTTTATGAGTACATGTACCTTGTAAGGAACCATGTAAATTAATTTATGTTGCTTAAAATGTCCACACATAACAATAATTATTTACAATTCCTAAATAGTTATTAAATGTTTACAACACTCTCGCTCACTGCCTAGATGATTCAATCAATCATACACTAATATTGATTCATTGTCCTGGGTGAAAGTCTTACCAATTTTATCAACCTTAAACAAGTTGAGTTGTTGTATATTAATAGATCTTTGATGGATGATCAAAGTGAACCATGTCGATGATCATTTATTGTTGGATCTTTTGTAACAACTCCATGACATTTGATTGGTGTCTAATTGACTAAACGATAGATTTTGACTTGGTCTTCTCTAACTCAACATTATATGGCACTCATCCTTGTCATGACATGCCATTATTAATTCTTGCATTAGCAATTATTGTACAGAATATCATGCTCACTTGTGTGCTTGCATTAGCTAATCATGCACTAAGTTGCATCCAATGCTTGCTCAATCATCACTCCAATCAACTCATGCTTCCATGTTGGAGCCCTAGTTTTCCCTTGTTTTTCAGCATTCTCTTTTAATGGAAAAGTGTCGCCCCTCATACAAACTATTATGGCCCAACTTTTTACTAAGTGCTAGTGAAGAGCAAAGTTCAATAGAAAACAAATCTGCAAGGGCCATGAGACTACAAAATTTGAGTCAACAATTCTACGAAAATCTAAATACACAAAGTGTGAGAAGTCAACTCATATGTCTTATGTGCATGTCTCTACAAAAGCAAACTCTTTTGTATGAGAAAGTTATAGCTAGCAAATTATGTGGTAAATTATGGAATCTTTTGTAACAACTCTGATTACTTGTGTGAAGATTGTAATTGTGTAAAAAGAGAGCTCTCACAAGGGTGTTAGGAGGGGGATGGGTTTTGATTAATGTCGAAGGATATATGGAAATCAAGTTTACTTGGGGATTGGAACAAAAGTCGAATAACTTAGCATAAATGTATGGCCTTTACATGGGGCTTCAATTTGCCAAGGAGTGTGAAATTTCATCCATTGTTATTGTTGGAGACCTCCTCATTCTAATTCACTACCTCCACTCAAGAACCCTCCCTAAGCACAATCTTCTTGAAGCCCTTCTCCACCAAATTAATGGCCTCCTCGAAACCATCCCCTTAAAATATTTTGTCCATGTCCTATGGAGGTAGAATCAGGTGGCAAATGCACAAGCAAATCTAGCCTGTCAGTTGGAAGAGGGGAAATGCGAGGTAAATGGCTCATCATATTGGAGAATAATTCCATGAATCTTCAATATACAGCTTAGAGACAGGCAAGGCGTTGCATGGACGATTGATCTCCTTGGTATTATCTGCATTTATGGCTACAATTTCCATAGTCTTTGGAGTTATTTAGGGAGGCCTCATTAGTTTACTTCTCTTGGGAAACCAACTTGGTGTTTCACCCACACGGGATTTCACATAGAATCTCAATCAAAGCGTAGCAGTCAAATCTTAGGAGGGACCCTTTGACATTGTTAACACCATCGAAAATTACCAACTTAGAGGCCAAGCATCTATGTCAATTGGTCTTTATGTGCGGCGTGAATATTAAAGCAACTCAAAGACCCTCCCTCTTTCATCGTAAAGTTAGCATTCATTGCAACAATTGTGTCAATTTCAAAATGGACCATGTTGACCCCTTCCTGTGCAAATTTTTCCCTCACTCTCCAATGATTAAGCATGAGGATCTCAATGACCTTCACTAGCATATCCTCTTCCTTTCAAACATAATATTAGAGCTGGAAGAGAAACTTCACGGCCAACAAAGCAAAACAACCATGTTGGAGGAAGAAGTAGATTAGTTGTGTCGTTGTCATAATGACCTGTAAGCGGAAATCCAAGATCACCTTAACAAAATCAATTCATTGGAAGAGGAAATGGAGGTTCTTTGCATGGGCAACAAGCTACTAAGCAAGCCAATTGCACCCATGAGGACAATAGGAGCACAACTAGTTGTGCCCCATAAGTTCCATCTGACAAAATGTTGATTGACCCCCCTGTTTGAGTGATGACTGTACCATGTAAATGCATTTTGTTGTGTGGTTGATTCTACAAAATCTATAGCACTAGGAATTTTGGTTTTGGCTCTATCTATGGTAGAGATAAATGTCTAGAAGTAAATTTTTATTATATGTTCTATGTATCTGAAGAATACTATGTTATCTTAGACTAAATGTAAATTCCCCTCTTTTTCAGTTATGATTGGGGCGCGGATTTAATAAATAATTATCGTCATTATTGTCAAAAAAAAAGAAAAAGAGATCTTAGTATTTGTTGGTTGTTAGTTGCAAGCTGGTGGTTTTCATGAGTTGAGTTTTGAGTTAGGTGCTCTATTGTGAGTTTTATGCATGATAAGTTATGTCGTATTCATCGTTATATGAATACAATGGAGACTAGTTTTATTTATATGTTTGTTTCGATGATTTATCTTGTTGATCTATAATATGTGAATGTGATCGATGTGTATAATGTTACTTATGTTAGTTCAGGTGAATGTGATTACAAGATAGGCAACAAAGTGCATAACCCCACTCAATGTTTAATAGTCTACACCTTAATCATATGGCAACTATTATATGCAGCGTGGGTCAAACCTCTTTCCTCTTAGAAGGTTGAATATGTTGGTGCATTAGACTACATTTAGCTTGTATTGGACACCTTTTGTGGACCTCGACTTTGTCACAGAGTCAACAACATGGCTTATTCCCCACAACTTAACTGATGTGAAATAAATAAGACATGATGAATGTTTGAGAAGTTTGAGAGTCAATATTTGCAAGAAGAAACATGAATCTAAATTTCAGTAAATTGTCTCCATAAGAGAGGATGCCAAGATTTAAAGATAGATATTTATTTGAGTGCCTACATGAGATTTTATGGGTGGAATGTCGAGCAAAGTTGTACAAATGGATCTAAAGATTCATGAATAAGTATTGACGTTGGCATTCATAATCCAAAATTGAGTGGACCACCAATTACCTATTATAGGCCAAACATTGTGACCATAATTTGACCTAGGCAATTGATTTTTGTACCAATGTTTAGTGCAAGGGTGTGGTTTAGGTAGTGATGGAATATCATTTGTCTTTGACTAAGGCGCTTTAATTCTTTAAGAAAAAGGTTGCACAAAAGATTAATTAAAGAAATGTCAATGTGGATAAAAACATTGATGGTGAATTGTCCCAAGGGGGTAGCTCAATTGGTGATCGAAGTGATGTGAAGACGTGCAAAATAAGAGATCCAAGGTTTAATCCCTCGGTCATGACTCAATCTACAGAGAGGAGGACAAGTCATTGGCCCCCAAATTTATAGTGGTAGCGGCTAGAATCCATCTTGTGTCATGTGAGTACAAGATTGAACAAGTTGTCGATTCCTATGGGCTACAAAAAAAAACATTGATGGTGAAATGAGGCATGTTATTAAGCCTCACTAAGATTGAAGGGTAAACCTTTCATGGGCGAGAGGAACAATAAGAGGAGTTGATGGGAAAGTTAGCATTATAAGCTACTTGAAGGTTTGGTGATAGTAAAGGCAGTGGACTTTAAAGGATAATGACATAAGTGATTAAAAAAACACATGTAGAGATAATAGAGAAATAACAGTGAGAAGAAATGGAAAATATATAAGGGATATGGTTCTAAACTACATCTATGGTGTGGGGTGTTGTAGATGATAATTGAAGTACACAAAGGAGATTTAATCGACCCTTGCAATGAACATCAAGAAAGGGTGGTGTTACAAAGAAACTAGGAGCGTGTAAACATGAAAATAACTTATGAGGAAGCAGGATGGTGATTGCTTAACCATGCAAGGAACACAAATACTTAAGCTATAGGCTCGAAGTTGTAAGTAAAGCTTATTGACCTAGGCATTGCTGCAAAAGTTGAGGAAGAGTGGAACTAAGAAGAGGCATTCGAAATTGCTTTTGAGTTTGTGTTTCCATGGTACTCTAACCCCACAGATTGCCATACCACTTAAAATTAGGTTGCAATAGTAGTGAATTCAATCCATCCTATGTATTACGCCATTCTATTTTTTAAGTTTGTCAAGATTTCTTGACAATAGCTGAGAAAAACATAAGTGAGATTATTATGGTTCAAGTAACCTCACTACAATGGTTGAAAACAGTGCAAGTGTGACCTCTTGAGGGGGACGGAAGTTGTGTTCAATGTTATATACTGCTTTAACTCTTGTTGTAGGAATAATAACATTGATACAATAGTTAAGTCCCAATGGATTTATGTTAATACAAAGTCATTAAAGCATGGTGCATTACAAGGAAAAGACCTTCTAGCATAGGTTTTTGTGAAATCCCCTATAAAATACCCCAAAAAAAATTTTGTAGCGAAGATGGGTGGGCGAATGTTTTAGTGGATGTTTTTTGGATATTGCATCTACAATCTACAAATGCACTAGTGCTTTACTACCCATACAAGCACTGGTGCCGCATAGAACTTGGTGCATCGTGGAAAATTTATTTCTATAAAATAAAAAACACAGTGCGCTAAATAACAGAACGCGTCGGTTTTTGAATAATTGATAGCACCAAAAAAAAGTTTAACTTTAAAAAAATTGTTAGTGTTATATACACCCGAAGCATCGATGCCCTTCATGTAGTAAAACGACCAGGTGCATACCAAGAAGGAGCATCACTATAGTTAAAAATAAAATATAAAAAAAATTGTTGTGTTATTTTCCAATGACGCATTAGTGTTGTAAATGTATTAAAATGCCCTGGGGCGTCTTTTAAAGAGCACCACTAGGCAATTTTTTTTAAAGAGAGGTGTTATAGTCAAACAAAGCACATTTGTGGTGCCTGTATTAGAGTGCACCATTATAGATTGTTTAATTACAAAAAGAATAAGGTGTTCTTGGATATCTTCCAAACCAGAGCGATTATAGTAACACACTGGAGGAGGGTTAAAAAAAATCCTCTGGGTCATAAATTTCATTTTTACCATCTACAATGTTGGAGAGCTCTAAAGCACCAGTGCCACTCTTGCCTCATGCAAGCGCTCTAATGACAGTGCTTCTCTTGCTCACCATCCTTTCGTACCATGCTCACTGCCTAACTTTCCAATTTTTTCAAACCATGGTAAAATTTATTTTTCTCCATTACATGTCAATAATGCCTCCCCAACAACCAAATGCAAATGCTTAGGTAATGTCTATGTTTCTCTCTAATTTAATTTTTTTACGGATTAGAATTGCAAATTAGCTTAAAAATTCCATAAATCCTTGTGCGGTGCACTCGGTATGTTCGACTCGCACCGATAGTAGTGCACCCTATAAATTTACAGGGTGCATCACAGTTCAATGCTTGAACATAACGCAGCGCAACTGTTGCATTGTGTTTCGTACATGAAAACACATCGAGAAAGCTATAAATTGTACGTCGGCACATACATTTTTTAGGTTATGTTCGGTACGTTTATATTTACCAAACGCATTGCAAACAAAACATTTAAAAATATATTTATAGCTTAAAGTGTTCGATAACCTAAACGTTATGTACCAGTGCAAAAAGGTTACATGTGCGTACCGGTGCATAAGAGTGACGCACCGTGATGAAAACTTAAATTTGTGAATCAACAACGGTGTGTTATACGTATGTGTGCACCGATGTCAGTGCGGTTGTGTTTGACAGTGCACCGGAGTCGATGCATGATTGTGTTTTGGGTGCACTGATGATTTTTATTTATTTTTGAATTGAGAGTTATGTTTTCATATTTATAAATACATTTTTAATTTAATTAAAAAAAATGTATTTTATATATGAGGTTGATGTCTTTTATATGTCAATCATGTAGCAAAGGCATCAACAGAGGGAGCAACAGCAGGAGTAGGAGCAAATGGCGAACCAATACAATATGGTCTAACCATGGGAGGCCAAAGAGAGGGAGAGGGATTTATACCCTCGCCCTATTACTGCAACGACTCGAGTGCTCTTAAGGAATGTAAGCCTCCTCAACTACTATGAGGAGGCTACATCCCTAAAGGCGCACTTTGTCTTATTGGCACATCTGATCCATTGATGGAGTACCTAGGAGTAGGGTTTCCATGTCGATCCTGGGGCGTGGTATAGGCCCTCTAAGGAGGACATATACTTTATCACTAACTTATCTAGGAGAGGGGAGGATTTTCCCCAGTTCCCTAATGTCCCCCATGGGGTTGCAGCTAAGGGTTAGCTTGCCTACACTCAGAGATATGTTGAGCCTCATGCAGTCCATCCAACAGATTTTTAGGTATGTGGTGGACAACTACGAATTTCTTCTTTTGTTGCACAGGAGGTTAGGTGTCTCTCATTATTAGTCACCACCATTGCACACTTTAGTAGTGATTGGTAGCGCATTATTTGCCCTCTTTTATATTATGTTGATTCTTTGATTTAGGCACCACATTGTATCAGATGGTCTGCCATTCTTTTGAGGCAGTTTACATGGCTTTAGATAGATGTCGTGCGTTGATACATGGGAGGGTGACCTTCCCTTTTTCTTTAGATATTTTTTGAGACGTTTCTAGAGACGAGGCATACATTTGATGATCGCCCTCCTAGGTGAATCACTGAGGTCTTAATGTGCATGTGGGGGCAAATGATGCCTAAGAGGGGCCTCCCAGAGTATCCGACCAGGATTTCTGCCCAGGCACTGGCGCTACTGGCCAGTGAGGATGACCATGTGTTTATCTTATTGTCGTTTACGTACGAAGGGACTGATTGGAGACAATGTCCCAACATCCTCTTCACACCGATTGACCCTCTAGATGATAGAGGTAATATTAGTGTTTTCTTTAAATTAATCTAGTTTCATTTTATTGTTTTAATTAATTAGAATAAAATTTATTCTAGCATGTTCTTTAACTTGTTTTATTAAATTATTTAATGAAATTGTTTAATTATTGTTGTGTACTATATATTTTGTAAACATCGACACATTCGATGGAGACATGCTTCCTCCCCCACCAAATGGAGGAGATGAGGAGACGGGGGAGGCCTAAGAGGGTGAGGCACATCCTTAGGGGGGCGTAGGGATGGTTTGTGATTTCAGATGGACTACTACGATGGATTGGCCAGATTTTTGGTCAAGGAGGGAGTCCACCATGTGAGGCTCGAGATATCAGCACAAATCTTAGGTTTGTGGATTTCTATAGGGATTGTCAGTGCGAGATGATATCCCTTATACGTCATATCGTCAGAGCTAGTAGGCTACTGGCAGCAACGAGGGATGCAGGGCATGTAATGACGGATACATCAGATGAGGGTGGTGATCATGATGATGAGGGTAGTGATCATGATCATGATGATGAGAGTGGTGATCATGATCATGATGATGAGGGTGGTGATCATGATGCTTTTGGTAGTACTACCCCATCAGATCATGGTCGTCAGGGTGTCGGTGATCCTTCTGGTAGTACACCTCCTCCTCAGTTACCTGATGATGAGATGCCAGAGCTAGAGGATGTGCCTTATGTTTCTCTTGACAAAGCAAACCAACCACCTCCTCCTCCACCTCAAAGTTCGCTAAACCACATTTAGGCAGTAGTTGACCATCCATCGTCTTCCACTGCAAACCAGCCACCTCGTCCTCCATCTCGGAGTTGTTGAAGAAAAGTGTAACTAGGTTTAGTCTTCATAATGACTTGTAATTATGACTAATATAAATGATGTAATGAAAGAAAATAAATTTATTTTTGTATGCCTTGTTGCATGGGTTTCATGAGCAAGAAGTGTCATAGGTCAAAGACTTCTTCTTGATGTCTTTAGGATTTGTCATAATGTCATAGAGTCAAGTCATGTATGAAGGAGCTCTTCATGAGCCTATGTAAAATGTATTCAAGCCTAGAGCAGCCCTCGAAGACCAAGCTCAAGCCTCCAAAGCAAGCACAAAGAAGTCTGCAAGCAAAACGATAAGGAGATCATCATGTCAGCCTCAAAATTGAATTAAATAGCTAAATGGCAGTCACATCAACTCAATAAATAGACATGTCAGTTCACTTGTTGAAGTCGGCTCAAATATGGAGACAAACCACTATAAATACCTCGTCAAGGTATCCGCAAAAATAATAATCATAGAACTCGTTTTGTCTCTGAGATTTCGGATGGGTATGACGAGCAGGCATAGGAATTTCAGATATACCTCTGCACTTCGGATGGCACAGTCTCGGACAAGATATAATCTCAGGCAAGTGAAGGAGCACAGTCACTTCGGATTCTCTCGGATGGATATGGGTCTAAGATCCACATTACAGGAAGACAAGTATCCTTGCAACTTCAGATGGGTATGGGATCTCGGATACCTTTGTAACCTCGGTGGTAGCTTGATGATGCTGATCTTGGTGGAAGGATAACATCACAGTCACTGTTTCATTGGAGATTAGAGTGAAAGATCTCGGTGCATGGAGAACACAATCACTGTCTCAGTAAAGATCATAGTGCAGAAGAAAAACACAGTCTCGGTGATCTCTGAAGCAACTTTGTAAGGAGAAGGGTCTTGAAGTAACACTCCTTATCTCGGCCTACTCTCTAGATACATTCACAATCTCGGTACAATTATGAGAAGGATTCCAGTATACACTTTGTTCCATGAACACAGTCATGACCTCGACATAATGACTATGTAAGGTCATGATCCTAATCAATATCTCGGTGATGATGCAGCTATGATCTCAGTGCAACGAAGTGCATCTATAGAGAAACAATCATGTTTTCAGTGGATCTAAGTATAGCTCTCAATCATGCATATGAAGATCTCATTGTCATGATGAAGACCTCAGTGAAGGTGCAGCAATGGTGTTGCAACAGTGATAAAGATCAGGATGGTGCAGCAGTGATGACCTCAGTGGTGCAGCGAAGATAATGATCTCAGCAGTGACACGAAGAGGATTGATGGCTTGGTCTTGGAGTGGCAGAATAGGTCAAGGGTCATGGTCTTGGTATTCGTCAATTGGAATCTCTATAAGAAGAATTTTATTTTATTTTTTATTTTTTTGTGCGGGTTTTCCTCTCCAAGAGGGAGTTGTTTTGGCCCTAGCAGAAAGCCAAATATCTTATGTTCTTGTGTCTTTGTTTTTTATAGTAGTTTGATGACGAAAACACACACTAATAATAAGAAGAAGATCTAGCTAAGATAAAATTGAAAAATTACTTCACAAATTGTTATCATGCTAAGAAGAATCTCATCAATTCTGATTGCCCTAGATTCTTCAATAGCAGTTCAACAGATGTTGAGGCAGTAATTGACCATCCATCACCTTATACTGCAGACCAAGCTAGCACTACTACATCTATTGTATCAGATATTTGGTTGTTGTTATTTGACTTCTCTCTCTCTCTCTCTCTCTCTCTCTCTCTCTCTATATATATATATATATATATAGATGGTGCATTTTTTTGTTCATGTTTATGTACTTAATTTATATGTTGGTGTCGATGTGAATATTGTTAGGTGTTGTTAGATATGTTTATGTAATGTGCTTGTAGATAAATGTGTATGTGATAGACGTTATTTGACATGATATGTATATTAATTTTAGGATGTGTGTGGTGATGATGTTAGATTATAATGTTTGCGTTTTGTTAGATGTGATCACGATGATGATGCCCTGTTAGATTATTAAATTTGTGTGCTAGCTAATGATGTTTATATGTGCTAGAGGTATATATAATTAGATGATAATAGTGAATTCAAATGTGCATCTTAAATGATGTTTATGTTTGTTAGATGGTTGTCATCATAATGCTTATTTTTAGAAAATGATATTTATTATAGATTACGTATTGGTGAACTTATACCAAACTTTCATATATGAAATTGCATGCAAAATGACTTACTTTAAAAAAATGCAAAGATATTTTTATAAATTACAAAATTTACTATGTTTGAAACTATGATTGTAAAATTACGATAAATATTTTTCTATTGCTTAGATTGTAACAACCCTCGTGAAAATTCCATGTAATAAAATTAAATAAAGGCAAAATAATAACCACAGATGATGGGACACTTATTCCAAGTTGAATGTTGGGTAGAATCCCAATGATGGGGATCACTTGTGATTGGTTATGGCTAAGGAAATTGGAAAATGCAATGACTAAGTCTTTGGAAAGGAAAAATGTCATTTTTGGCACATTTATTTATGAAAATAATGGAAATTATGATAAAAAGGAGGTGAAAGGTTACACGTTGCATGTGAGGAGGAGAATGAAGGAAAATAATGGAAAATGAATAAAATATAGGCCTCATTCATAAAAAGGCTTATGAGGATCAATTGGTAATCTTTTGTCAGTTCAGTTTTGGAGCTCTCTCATTATTCTCTCTCTCTCATACTCTTGGAGACTTAGCATTTTTCTTGGAGCACTCTTGGTGGGTGTGACATACTTGGATTCTTGGAGCAAGAAGGCAAAGGAAGAGTAGGACTTCGAGATCAACAACTACATCACATTTGCTTGCTCGTACCCAGTTGCATGTATAATTTCTTCACTAGTTTTGGCAAACATGGCATATGCATGTGGATTCTTGGTCATGATTTGGCATTGGCATGGAGGATTGCCTATCCTTTCCATTTATTGGATAGACATGGTGATTGCGGGTTTATTTTCATTGTTTGTTTTTGGTTGGTTCTCATGTTTCCTTAGCTTGGGTTGAGTTATTAGTTCCTGTAAGCCCTAGTTTGACAAACACTCTCGAAGCCCTGTGACATCTTGGGTTGAGTTACTAGTCCTGGAAGTCTTGGTTGGACAAAAGCCATAGAAGCCCTTGGTGGGTTGAGTTACTAGTCCTGGAAGCCTTGCTTGGAAAAACACTCTCGAAGCCCGACGACAGTTGTGGGTTGAGTTACTAGTCCTATAAGCATTGGTTGGAACAAATGCTTTAGAAGTTCTGGAAGGCTTGGATGGAGACCAAAATGATGATGGTTTTGTGATGTCCGACCATGAGGTGGAATCACTGTTTGATGGTTTGAGGTGGATGGTCTATGGAAGCCCTAGATGCGTTTTGATTAATGTGTTCTATGACATCCCACATTCATGCTTGGAATATGGCACGAGGGTGAATGACCGGAGAGAGATTTGGCTCAGCCATTCTATGGTCGGGTGGAACGTAGAAGTCCCATCCCGGGTTTGGATTTTGCATCATTAATGAAATGTTATTTCTCCTTGTATTTCTGTGAGCATTCTGATGGATTATATGTGGTCTATATATATGTACTTTCATGAGTGTTTTTGTTGCTATTATGTTGGTTATGTATGTGTTTTATGACAGCAGCCATGTGTGGCTCTCATCATGTTTTTACTTGTAATTGAATGATCAATGTATCTATGACCTAATTGATGGAATGGAAATTGATGTGTTAAGGCATCAATGGTTCTTAGCGATTCTCAGCGAAGTATGAGAACCCTATGCCCAGAATTGTTATTTACACATGTTGATGACATATTCATGATATGTTTGATGAAATCCTTATCATGGCTAGTAGGTGTCCAGTCAAGGTCTTAGACAAGCATTTGGTTTAATACTATCATTTCCATGCTATTTTATTAATTTGAAGAGATGACTTAATTATTGGCAGTGACCTGGGCTCTGGGCCTGAAAAAGTGGCTCAAACCCCGAAATCGTTGGCAAAGCACCAGCAAATTTAGTCTCTGGTCACTGGCAGGCAAGCTTGTGAGAGCGACTTTGGGTTTCTAGTCGCCCTCATGTCTATAACATGAGAGTGACCAAGGCTTAAGTTATCCAAAAGTTCAATGGGACCCAAGGGAAAGTTGTCTAAAGTATTGGATTGGTTCCTTAGGGTCATGTAGCTAATGTTAAATGTATGTATGGCGTGTTTCTGTCAGTTCCACTTCCTTAATGTGACTTAGGAGGTCGAATCATATCATAGTGGCCTCTCGTTGCATATTTACCTTGGTTGGTCGGTTGCTTAGGTAGATGTGGGAGGAGGGTGTTACAAAGTGGTATCAGAGTATGGTTCACCCCTCATACTGAATGGGCTATGTGTCGGTCATGCATGCATGTCAGTTGCATATGTGTCTCTCACACTTGCATTCCACGTGCTTATTGCATTTGCATGATGTTGTTCATGGTTGTAGTGATGTCGTCATCTGAAATTTGAGGTTGTTGTGGTGGAATGCAATGTTGTGAGTGTGTGACTAGTTACATGTCGATTTATGTCACTTACACATATCGTTGGAGTATTTTTGGTTGCAATATTGCTTGTTGGTTACATTCTTGTATGCTTGGTTACATGTATCATTCTTGCAGGTTTGGTTTCAAGTATCGTTCATCCATGCTTGATCATACGTGTTTATGCATATGTGTGGATGGTTATGCTTCACTTATGCATGTTCAAGTTTGCATGTGGTCAAGTGTATAGTGATGTAATGATGGTGGTTGTCGTGCATAAGGTCGGGGTGTGTGTTGTTGTTGAGGTCATGCATTGATGACTGGATCCTAACTAGAATGACAGTTGCATGGTCATATGATTGTGTTTTATGTTTATATATGTTGTCATGATTATGTTATACATGTATCATGTTGATTTGTTGATCTTGCAGACAAGGTATCCTCCCCGAGCTATACTAAGGTATGTTGGTTTATTGTGATTTGGTTTCGCTGACATGATACACCTCGCAGGAAGAAATATCAAATGGCTAGCAACATGGTTGACTACAAAGACTATCCCTATGAATCTAAAGAGCGATATGGTGTTGGGAACTCTTACGATTTGGCAATTACACTAAGAAGCTTAAAGGAAGAAATAAGGAGTTGTGAGGTAGATAATGACAGAATCATGTAGGCACAGGAGAAACAAGAAGAGGTAAATGCATTAATACTTCAGAGTTTGTCAGATTTGCAGCGACAGGGACCACGTCAAATCAGCTATGAGCAAGAGGATAGAACTAATGGGGCATACGGTGGTCATTCACATGGTGGTCACAGATCAGATAGAGATGACATAATTAGAGATGGCAGATGGTTGGACACTCTAGATAGGAGAAGGGATAGCCATAGATATGATTGTAGTCCTGATTCAGGGAAGCACTATGATCGTTATCGGTATCATCCTTACAAGAGAAGTGATAGGGGATATTTTCTAGATGAGTTTAAGAAAGATAATCCACCAACATTTGACGGAGAGATGAAGAAACCACATGATGCAGAGGCCATACAAACCATACAAACAAATGTCCCTCAAGCAAGCTAAGAAGGATAATAAATTATCACCAAAGTATTATGGTCCGTACAAGGTGTTGCAAAAGATTGGTACTATGGCATACAAATTGGAGCTTCTTGCATCTTCTTGAGTGCACCCATTTTTCCATGTTTCATGCTTAAAGAAAGTTCTAGGTGACAAGCTCCCAATTCAAACAATAGTGCCAAAACTTGACGAGGAAGGAAAAATCATATTGGAACCTGAAGCAGTCACAGAAACAAGAACTCAGCAGCTATGAAATTGATCAATTTAAAAGTATCTCATCAAGTGGAAGAACTTACCCGCTAAAGATTCCACATGGGAGGATGAGAATTTTATATAGAAGCATCAAGAACTACTCAAGCGTTGAGGACAACAATTTTTTGAAGGAGAGGGGCATGTTAGGTCCCTATAATACTAGTGATTTCCCCATTACTATTGTCATTGTAGCCCCTTATTGTTATTGTTGTGCCCCAGTTGTTCCCACATTTTTATTATTGTGCCCCATAGAAGCCCATTATTGTTATTGTTGTTCCCTTATATTATTATTGTTATGTCGTCTTTGATTATATTGTGACCACTTAGACTCCTATATATAGAAAGAAGGTTTGTCTTCTGAATCATCCAAGAATTGTTCATTTGTGTAATGTAAAGGAGGTTTCCCCCTCAAAGAATCTGATTTTGAAGTCGTTTACCTATATTTTCTTCCATTTTGTGTTATACACCTAGGGGGGATAATATGGGGTACAAAGGGAGGTACCCAAGGGAATAATGTAATAATGAGATGGGCCATAGTAATAAATAAGGTGGTTAACCCGTATCATGTAAGGGACCACAAGTAGTTAGTAATAATGTAATGGCCCCATGGTATTAGATAGATGGTATTGAGGGAACCATGGTAATGACCCATGGTATTGTATGTATGAGGCCTATATAGAGGCTAGAGACTCCACATAGAGGAGGTCAAGGATTATTGTATGAACAGGCATATGGCTTGTGGAGTGTTCTCCTTCCTTAAGGAGTAAATGTATGGTGTTGCCCTACCTTAAGGGTTTTGATATCAATAAAGAAGAATTTCTATCTATTTCTATCTTATTATTTCTGGGTTTATTTCTATTATCATACATTTTTTGGTTAGATCCATAACAAGTGGTATCAGAGCACTTTCTTGGGCAAAAGTGGAGATTTTTTTTTTTTAATTTTTGCAGGAACTTTTAGGGGCAGCAAGTTTTCAGATCAGATCTGTACGTTTTGGGGAAAGATCTGCAAAATCTAATTGCAGATCTGAATTCTTTGTGAAAAAATACGCGATTTCCAAAAAAAAAATCGGCCGAATCGAAGTCCGGACAAAGGAGATTTCGCTAATCTAAAAATCAGTGGTGTTGCAGACAATTTTTCGGGGCAGCGAGTTTGCGGCACAGATCTGGACGTCCTGGTGCAATCTGGATTCTTTGTGAAAAAATACCCAATTTCAAAAAAAAAAATCAGTCGAATCGGAGTCCGGATGAGGGAGATATCGCTGATTTAAAATCAACTCTTTTTTTTCAGAATTTTGGGTGACGGCGGGAGAGTTGCAACGCAGATCTGAAATTCCAGTGCCTGGATCAGGATTTCTATCACATGGGCAGTTGCAGAATGGTTGTTCCATTTCAAAAAACAAGTCATAATAGGGATTCTAAGAAATATTGACGGAATTGTGGCCATTTCAAATTTTCGCCAAGTAAGTGAATTTTTCTCAAACCCTCTTCATGGAAAATTTTACAGGAAAAGATGATAGCCCTACTATTGAAAAATTCATACAAAAACTAAGGAGCATATATGGGGTATTTTGGAAGTCTATAGTACTAATTGGTTTGAAAGAAGAGGTCGCCATATGGTGGAACTCACTTGGCATCAAAGACTTGTCCAAATTTTCGGATGAAGAATTGGAAAAACTCCTTATGGACAAATGGTCTTAGGCTAGAAAACAAGATAAGGGGAAACATGTGGGGTTATTTCCTACTGGTATATCCTTATTGCAGGTTCATGGATTGATTCAGAAGGAGACAATCATTGTGTCTATAAATCTGAGTTGCAAGCAAAATCTCATAAATGTCAACTTGGCAAAAAAATTGCAAGTGCCAGCAAAACACATTGATAACACACAAGTTGATGCTGAGGATGTTCAAGTTTATAAGGATTTGAAGCTTTCTATGGATAAGTATGTGTTGCATGGTGATTTCTATACTTCAGATATGGATAACATGGATGTTGTTTTGGGATATCCTTGGATGGAATCTGTGGGTACTATCAATATTAATGTGTAGAAGAAATTCCTGAAGCTCTGGTATAAAAAGAAGAAAATTACATTACAGGATATTTCCATTAATAAATAGGTAGAGTCCAAGGAGGCTGAAGCAGAAGATGTTCTAGGGACTGACATATCAGATGATGAGCCTGTGATGATCGACAATCAAACACAAACAGAGGCTGAAGTAGAAAAGGTTACAGGTGCTGATACATCAGATGAGGGCTCAGTGGTTGAAGTAATATTGGAAGATAAGACACCACAGTAGGCACCACAACATAACAATCAGGCTCCAGTAAGGGGTGAATTAAAGAAAAAGACACCGTGGGTTAAAACTTCAACATATCATCACCCACATCACCCCACAAGACAACAACCAACAAGATGGCAACCAATTAGCCACAAGGACAACAACCCCTACAGGACAGATAGAGAGGAGCGAAGATCCATCTACTACACATCAACACAGAAGAGCTACCACGGTCAACTTCCATCTCAAGCGAGCGAGGCACCAGCGAGATCGAGGGTTCACCTTTCTCTTGGATGGTTAGATGCACGTGCATGGTACCAGTGGACTACTCTTTTGAGTAGATCTTATTATTTGTGTTCTTCCCATGTTTCGGGGACGAAACATGTTAAGGGGGGTGGAATGTTATATACCTAGGGGGGATAATATGGGGTACAAAGGGAGGTACCCAAGGGAATAATGTAATAATGGGATGGGCCATAGTAATAAATAAGGTGGTTAACCCGTATCATGTAAGGGACCACAAGTAGTTAGTAATAATGTAATGGGCCCATGGTATTAGATAGATGGTATTGAGGGAACCATGGTAATGACCCATGGTATTGTATGTATGAGGCCTATATAGAGGCTAGAGACTCCACATGGAGGAGGTCAAGGATTATTGTATGAACAGGCATATGGCTTGTGGAGTGTTCTCCTTCCTTAAGGAGTGAATGTATGGTGTTGCCCTACCTTAAGGGTTTTGATATCAATAAAGAAGCATTTCTATCTATTTCTATCTTATTATTTCTGGGTTTATTTCTATTATCATATATTTTTGGGTTAGATCCATAACATTTTGTGAGTTGGTTGCATAACATTCTTTAGGTTGCATGACTATTCAGAGAACATGCAAGTTAGCGTGGCTACATTAAGTCTCAAAGGTAAAACATAAATTTGTTGGGAAGATGTGAAGAATGTCAAATGCATTCATGAGGAGGATTTGACTTGCAGCGAGTTTCAACGGCGATTCAAGAAGAAGTACTTGTCAGAGAGATACTTTGATGACAAAGAAAAAGAATTTTATGAGCTAAATATGGGTTCCATGACAAATAATGAGTACACTAGCAGGTTCTTGGAGTTACTGAGGTATGTGCCTTATCTCGCAAAGGAAAAGGCCAAGATTCAGAGGTTCATTAGTGGGTTACGGTTGCATTTAAGTATAGAACCGAGTTCGATGAGCGTAGATCATTGGAGGAGGCCATTCAGAAGCTAAGGCATTAATATGAACAATCGAAGCGCATAACTGAGAATAAGCAAGACTGGAGAGGTAATGCACATAATAAAGGCAAATGGGATAGAAAGAGAGCAAGGCCTCAGGATGTAGGTAACAAAGAGAATGTCTCACCACCTAAGAAGTTCAATGCATCAGATAGAGGACAAGGATTCCGATCAGGAGAACAAAACAAGGAGACAGGTTGGAAGCCTATAAAGTGTTGGACTTGTGGCAAGGATCATCGCAGGAGAGATTGTTCGCAGAATCAGGGTGGTAGATCTTAGATATACAGTGCGCCGAAGGCACGAAATTTTGGGTATGTTGGTCAGAGTATTCCGCGTATCTATGCAGCATTGAATAATAAATAGGCAGAGCATCAGGCATCTATCATTGAGATGGACGGTAAGATTGGTGATCAAGTTATTTCTATTTTGATGGACCCTGGATCTAATTATAGCTATGTTAGTCCTGACTTGGTGGAAAAGTGTGATTTGAGTAAGGAATTACATGCAAAGTCTTGGTTAGTGCACTTGGCTACAGGTACAAAGAAGCAAGTCCATCATTGGGTAAGAGCTTGTGCATTTTATTTGAATGGTATGCCTATTGCAGCACATTTGAATGTATTACCATTTGGTTCATACAATATGTTGTTGGGCATGGATTGGTTGTATATTCATAGAACCAGGGTAGAATGTTATGACAAAGCTATTGAGTGTGTTGATGATAATGGAGAACCAAGAGTCTTACAAGGTAAGAAGAAAGCTACATCAGTTAGGATGGTGACAACTATGCAAGCAAAGTGTATTCGCAGGAAAGGGTGTAAGTTATTTGCAGTGCACACTTATAATGATAAGGGTAAGGAAGTTGAGGATGCATATGTGTTTAGTAGGTACCCAGTTTTGCTGCAGTTTCAGGATGTATTTCATGAGGAAATTACAGAGTTTCCACCTCACATGGAGGTAAACTTTTCTATTAAGTTAGTGCTAAGGGTAGCGCTAGCATCAAAAGCACCTTACAGGACGAGCACACCTGAGTTGGTTGAGTTAAAGGTTCAAATGAAGGAAATGTTGGACAAGCGATACATTAGTACGAGTGTATCACCATGGGGCACATCGATATTTTTCATGAAGAAGAAAGATGGTACTCTCAGATTATGCATTGATTACAGGGAGTTGAACAAAGTGACTATTAAGAACTGGCACCCTTTGTCGAAGATTGCTGACTTGTTCGATCAACTAAAGGGAATAGTTGTGTTCTCGAAGATTGACTTGAGATCTGGATACCACCAGGTATGCATCAAAGAGGACATTTACAAGACTACATTCAGGACGAGGTATGGACATTATGAGTTTGTTGTTGTTCCATTTGGCTTAATTAATGCTCCAGATACGTTTATGTGTTTGATGAATAGTGTGTTGCGTCCATATTTGGATAAGTTTGTTATTGTGTCCATTTATATTGGTATATTCTAAAAACGAGGAAGAGCATGTCAAGCATTTAGTGGTAGTGGTTAGGTTGTTGAGAGAGCTTCAGTTGTATGCTAAGCTCGAAAAATGTAGTTTCTTTTAGACTGCGGTACATTACTTGGGGCATGTTGTCTCCAAGGAGGGAATTGCAGTAGATCTAGAGAAGATAAGGGCCATCATGGAGTGGGTAGCTCCTAAGAGTGTGGATGAGGTGATATCTTTCATGGGTTTGGCAGGGTACTATAGGAGGTTCATCAGGAACTGCTCGCCGATTGCTTATCCCATCACATCATTTCAAATGAAAGGTAAGAAGTTTGAATGGACAGAGCAGTGTGAGGCTAACTTTGAGCAACTCAAGCAGTTATTGACACATGCACAAGTGCTACAGATTGCAAATCTGGACAAAGAGTTTGTGGTATGCACAGATGCTTGCAAGAGAGGGCTTAGTGGAGTCCTTATGCAGGACGAACAAGTAGTATGCTATGAGTCCCAGAAACTAAACGAGCATGAGAAGAACTACCAGACACATGATCTTGAGTTGGCAGTGATCATACATGCATTGAAGATGTGGAGGCACTATTTTCTTGGCAGGAGGTTTGTACTTATGAGTGATCACACTAGGTTGAGGTATTTGTTTGACCAACCGAATATGAATTCCAGGCAGGCTAGATGGTTGGCCATAATCAGCGAGTTTGATTTTAAGATCAGGTACATCAAAGGTAAAGAGAACAAGGTGGTAGATGCTATCAGCAGATGGGTGCAGGTAATTCCCTTAGCAGCTATAAGCTCCTATGGGACAAACTTACAGGATAGGATCTTGCAGGCAGGTCAACAGGATGTCAGGTATATGGAGATTGTGCATAGGTTGCAGCAGGGTACAGGTACATCTACATGTGATATTACAGGTACAAGCACATGTACAGATATAGGTACAGGTGCAAGTGCACAGGGTATGGATTATTGTCTTACAACAGATGGGTTAGTCAAGTTCTGAGACGGGATATATGTATCGGATAACAGTGAGCTCAAGAAGGTGATTTTGAGGGAGTTTCATGCAAAACCTATTCAGGTCACCCAAGTTATCAGAAGACACTGACATCGGTGAAGAGATTCAACTATTGGCCGAATTTGAAGAGGGATGTAGCAAATTTTATGTGAGGTGTTTTGACTGCCAGCGAGTGAAAGTAGAGTGTAAACATCCAGGTGGACTGCTACAACCAGTCACAATTCCAGACTAGAAATGGGAGGTTATTTCGATGAATTTCATCATAGGGTTGTCGAAGACAATGAAACAATGTGATTCCATCATGTTCATTATGGATAGGTTAACAAAGGTTGCACACTTCATTCTAATGAAGTCTACATTCTTAGATAGCGATGCGACGCAGGTATTCATTGGCGATGTAGTTAGACTACATGGTGTTCCAAAGAATATTTTGTCATAAAGGGATGCGAAGTTCACTTCCAAGTTTTGGAAAGAGTTATTTGCAGGTTTCGACACAGAGTTAGCCTTCAGCACAACTTATCATCCGCAGATAAATGGACAAACAAAGAGGGTCAACATGATATTGGAGGACATGTTAAGGATGTATATGATACATCAACACTAGAAGTGGGAAGAGTATCTCCCTTTGGTAGAGTTCACATACAATAACAGTTATCAAGAGTCATTGAGGATGAGTCCTTTTCAGGCATTGTATAGGTAGAGTTGTAACACTCCCATCAGTTGGAGTGATCCCGTTAGCAGGGTATTGATTGGACTAGATATGTTGGCAAACATCGAACAAGAAATGAAAGTGATCAAGAAGAATATAAAGCAACACATGATAGGCAAAAGAGTTATGTAGATAGGAACAAATTGTTTAAGGAGTTCTGGGTTGGGTAACAGGTGTACTTGCGCATCAAACTGAAGAAGAGCTCCTTCTGGATTGGATCACGTGCCAAGTTGGCACCATAGTTTTGTGGACCTTTCACTATCACTGAGAGGATTGGGCTAGTAGCCTATCGACTTGCACTGCCTCCGACAGTGAAAGTCCATGATGTTTTCCATGTATCTTTGCTTAAGAAGTACGTTAAGGATGTTGATCATGTGATTAAGTAGTCTGTATTGTAGGTGGAACCAGATGGAGAATTCCAGTCGGAGCCTCAGTGTATATTGTAGAAAAAGGTGCTCATGCTCTAGAACCGAGCAATTGATAAAGTTAAGGTGCAATGGAAGCACTTTGGGCCCGATGAAGCTACATGGGAGATGGCGGATCAGATGCGGCCCATGTATCCTTCCTTGTTTGCCGTTTGAGGCAAAATAGTTTTGCCTTGGTGTTTTGGTGTGATTTTTGTATATGCTTTGGTATATGTTTTGATGATGTTGGGTTATGTACATATGTATGTGGATGTAAATACCGCCATGAGCTATGTTATAAAGATCCGATAAGCGGTATGGGTGTCATGTCATTATGATGTTATGTCATTATGTTTTCATGCTCGTTTTCTTTTCAACATGTTGATCATTGTAAATACTGCATCGAGCTAAGTTATAAAGCTCCATCAACAGTATATATTTTGCTTAAAACAATTTTGTGGTTATAGGTGTTGTTGAACACCGAGGATGGTGTTCCCCCAAGGGGGAGGGTTATGTAACAACCCTCGTGAAAATTCCATGTGATAAAAGTAAATAAAGGCAAAATAATAACCACAGATGATGGGACACTTATTCCAAGCTAAATGTTGGGCAGAATCCTAGTGATGGGGATCACTTGTGATTGTTTATGGCTAAGGAAATTGGAAAAGGAAATGTCTAAGGCTATAGAAGGGCAAAATGACATTTTTGGCACATTTATTTATGAAAATAATGGAAATTAGGGGAAAAAAGAAGTGAAAGGTCACAAGTTGCATGTGAGGAGGAAAATGAAGGAAAATAATGGAAAATGGAGAAAATAGAGGCCTCATTCATAAAAAGGCTTCTGAGGATGGTAACATTTTGTTAGTTTAGTTCTGGAGCTCTCTCATTGTTATCTCTCTCTCATACCCATTGGAGACTTAGAGTTTTTCTTGGAGCACTCTTGGTGGGTGTGGTATACCTAGATTCTTGGAGCAAGAAGGCAAAGGAAGAGAAGTAAAGCACAAGAGGACATAGAGATCAACAACGATTTGAATGTATGCTTCTTCACTGGTTTTTGCATGCATGGCATATGCATGTGGATTCTTGGTCATGATTTGTCATTGGCATGGAGGATTGCCTGGATTGACAGTAGATTGCCTAGCCTTGCCATTTCCTGGATAGCCATGGTGATTGTGGGTTTATTTTCATTGTTTTTTTTTTGTTGGTTCTCATGTTTCCTTAGCTTGGGTTGAGTTATTAGTTCCTCGAAGCCCTGGTTGGAAAAACGCTCTTGAAGCCCCATAACAACTTGGGTTGAGTTACTAGCCCTGGAAGCCTTAGTTGGACAAACGCTCTAGAAGCCCTTGGTGGGTTGAGTTACTAGTCTTGGAAGCCTTGCTTGGACAAACGCTCTAGAAGCCTTGCTTGGACAAACGCTCTGGAAGCTCGAAGACAGTTGTGGATTGAGTTACTAGTCTTATAAGTGTTGGTTGGACAAACACCCTGGAAGGCTTGGATGGAGACCAATCTGATGATGGTTTTATGATGTCCAACCGTGAGGTGGAATCATTGTTTGGTGGGTTGAGGTGGATGGCCTCTAGAAGCGCTGGATGAGTTTTGATTGATGTGTTCTATGAGATCCCACATTCGTGCTTGAAATATGACAAAAGAGTGAATGGATGAAGAGAGATTTGGCTCAGCCATTCTATGGTCGGGTGGAACGTGGAAGTCCCATCCCTAGTTTGGACTTTGCGTCATTAATGAAAGGTTATTTCTCCTTATATTTCTATGAGCATTTTGATGGATTATATGTGGTCTATATGGTTTTACTTTCATGAGTCTTTCTGCTGCTATTATGTAGGTTATGTATGTGTTTTATGACAGCAGCCATGTGTGGCTCTCATCATGTTTTTACTTGTAATTGAATAATCAAAGTATCTATGACCTAATGGATGGAATGACAATTGATGTGTTGAGGCATCAATGGTCCTTAGTGATTCTCGGCCAAGTATGGGACCGTTATGCTCATAACTGTTATTTACACTTGTAGATTACATATTTGCGATATGTTTGACAAAATGCATGTCAAGGCTAGTAGGGGTCTAGTCAAGGTCTTGAGAAAGCATTTGCTTTAGTACTGTCATTTCCATGTTATTTTACTGATATGAAGAGGTGGCTCAATTATGGGCAGTGACCTAGGCTCTGGGTTTGGAAAAGTGGCTCAAATTCTAGAGTCGTTGGCATAGCACTGACAAATTTTGTCTCTGGTCATTGGTAAGAAAGCCTATGAGAGTAACTTTGGGTTTCTAGTCGCTCTCATGCCTATAGCATGAGAGATACTAAGGCTTAAATTGTCCAAAAGTTCAGTTGGACGTAAGGGCACGGTGTCTAAAGTATTGGATTGGTTCTTGAGGGTCCTGCCGCTGATGTTGAATGTCTGTATGGTGTGTTTTCGTCGGTTCCACTTCCTTAACATGACTTAGGAGGTCAAATCATATCATAGTGGCCTCTCGTCGCGTGATTACCCCGACTGGCTAGTTGCTTGGGTAGATGCGGGAGGAGGGTGTTACATAGATAGTTCATTCATATTCAACCTAGCTTAATTAGTAAATATTTCAATACTGAGAAGGAAAAAATAATTAAAGGTAAAATAATGTAGTTAGTTCTTAATAAAACAAAAATGTGTAACTCATTCAATTTTTAATATAAAGTATTAATAATCATATATTATTTAAAAATACAATTTAACCAATTTAATATTGGTTTATAAAATTGAGTCTATTGTTAAATTTAAAAAAAATTAAGTCATAATTTTTTATAATTAATTAATATATATATTACTAAAGTTATGAGATTTTCAAGCAATTTAAATTTAATGTTTATAGCAACACTTACCAATTTAAATTAGAAAATTTTCTCTCTAAAGATGAGGATCAAGAAATGTAAAATAAGGCTTGTGAAGTTACTTGTAGTTGAGGATTTGCTCCATTGGAAGCTCTCCCTTAAAAAGGCAAGTGAACTTTTTTGTTGTAATAAAGATATAACATTTTGGCGTTATTTTGGTTGTTAATTTGCTATTGTATTGGTTTAAATTTAACTCTTTTTAATAATAAATATGAGCTAAATAATACAAAAATGATACTATATTAGATTTAAACTTTTGACAAATAATATATTTGATTATTTCTTAATGAACAACGCAAAAAAATTAATTTTTTGACATACTTATCACAAGATAGTCACTAAAATTCATGTTTTCACATTTCTCCTAGCCAATATTACATTATGCTCACAACGATAAAGACATGCCTACTTTAAATAATTTACTTATAAATACATAAAAATAGATATTTATTTTACATAATCTAAATAGGAAAGAAAAATGCATCACCAAGTCTTCTATTTTTTTGTCGATCAAAAGCACTGTATTTATATTACCATGGAGAAAAAAAGTAAATTCAAATTTTCATAAGCTCTTCTTGCCTCATTCTGACCGGATTTGTTGGCAAGGAGAGCTAGAACATAAAGCAAGGAGAGCTAGAACATAAAGCATAAGATTTAAAAATTGACACCTTATTTATGGGGCGCTACGAAGCCATACAAACCAAAACACTGACAAAATAAGCAAACAACCTATTAATGGCATATCGATGTGGTGGACACAGATGGTGCATGGTCAGAGCTACTAGCGAACCCTGCTTCTCATGCATGTGATAGTCAATTTTCTCTAGGAAGGTGTCTAACTCTTGCAAGTGTTCATTTGTTTGCCTCTGGCTTCTGCGAACATTATTTAATTGTTCCAGAATTTTCGACTTAGTGAATTGTGTGTTGTTCATTTAGGCCACAATTTCATTTTGATCTTCATATCTATGATCTTGGAGGATATCTAGGTTGGCCTGGATCCCCCTTAATTGATCAACAAGCGATTCCAGGGAAGAGGGTTGAGCAACACGACCAGGGGAGAGAGTTAGGTCTTGTGCTAGCTCCTCCTCCATGTCTAGACTGGTTGAGTGTTCATCACTGGAGGATGAGACGGCACACACGCGAGCAGTTGGATGGACATGTTGTCCACCCCCTCTGTGGGGTCTTCCTCAATAACGTGACATACATGTAGAAGAAAGAGGTTCCCTAGATTGGACAAGACCATAGGCCAATTTCCCTCAATATCACCACCTAACTGCAATATCTAAATTACCCACCAAGAGACAACACTGCATCAGGGAGTCAAGTCAATTATACCAACGCATCGGGACCAAGCTTCCCCCGATCCTCCAACACTATAGAAAGGAACTAAACTTGGAAATGGAGGTGGGCCCCAAGACTTTACAAAGAAAAACACATGGAGCAGAGTCGAGAACCTTAGAGACCGTTGAAGGCCAACAACCTTGACTGGCAAGGCCTCACAATACATACATACAGATGCTTGATTCCACCCAATTACCCACCCAAGCTCTAAACCAAGACGATTTGGGGTCACAGATGAAAAGGGGAGCCATAATTGACCACAAATCCACAAAGAAAATCCTAGATAACTCCTCAAAGGGGCCTGAGACACCAGGCTAAAATATCCAACTGACTTACACCACCAAAAACCCACAAGAACTCTTACCCAAGTCTCAACATTGTCGCCTTTGATAATTACCAAATTGCGACAGAGTTGCCACCCTCTCACAAAATTAATAGCCATGACAAGACCAACAGAAAGAGAATTAAATACAACCAACAGACACCAATGGGGGAGGTAACACATCACCCAAATTGGCAAACCCTTGGTAGCGCCACCAACATAGAGAGAAGATAATCGGCAGATGAAAGAGCAATGACCCAAAAAGGAGAAGACCACCTTAAAAGTGGTAGCTCTAGACCCCAACAGACCTGGGTCCCAGACGAAATCCTGAGATAAATACCACATGCAGGGGTCGACTTATGCATTTTATCCCTCACCACCCTGACCTTTCGACTTTCGTCGCAGGCCTGAATAGCAAGCATGACCGTCATCACCTTCCACGACATCGATTCTCATCAACCAACATAACCAAGCGTTCACATACCACAACCATACAATAATAATTTTAGCTCCCTTCTCCAGAAGCGTCCTTCACCAAGCAATGTTCCCAACACCTACCCTCCTTATCATCTGCATGGGAGACAGGTGGTTGGGGCGGGGGGATCCTAAGGCCCCCTTAACCGAGGGTCGGTCAACCCCATCGGGGGATCACTAAGTCTATTTGAAAGTCAAACAAATGCCTCTTAATCACCATCACATTATTTATCATTTAATTCTTAGCCATAAAATATTTATTAATTCAACTTTTATTTATAATTACCATTGAAAAGAAAATTCAAAATTGTTCCATTATCCATGAAGAAAAAAATTAAAACCTCTCATGCATCCATGTAAGCACATTTTTTTCTCTTATGACCCATAATAATATGTAATCAATATTTTATACATGCATAAGACCTCCTTTTAGTTTACATAATGTTGCAAGAACTGTAATTTAAATATAGTAAACATGACTTTACCTCTCATGTCAAGAATTTAATCTTACATATTAATACACAATTTTTTCATTGTTAAAGTCCTCATAGAGTTATCACTACATGATGATTTATATTGATTTTGAACTAAACAAGAAGAAAAAACATGTGAACTGGTTAATAAACCAATAAGTATTTAAATTGAGACTGAATCTTCAATTTCTAAATTCACTATTATCTTCTCGTTTTGCTATTTGAGAAGGATTGTGACCTTGAATCCTTATTATCATAGATATTGTACACAATTGGAAATACTTAGTTTTAAGTGTAAAAATGTTTCCACTACAAAAAAATGTGTAAAAACATTTGTGAATCTTACCAATTATATTATAAAATGCCAACAAGATGAATAAAAAAATAAATATAATTAGTGAAATAAAGAAAACAAAAACATACAATAATAGTATAAATCATGAAATAACACAAGTACATATCACTCTCTATTGTCATCACCCTGATTATCTTATTCACTTGGCATGATAACACTGTTGTTCTCAAAAATATGTTTTTATCTAGGGTTGTGTCTTAATACAAACTACCAATCCCTATCCAACACATCTGGGTTAAAAAACACCTAGTTGCAGTGTTTTGGGAAAACATAAGGCTCCCTAGCTTCATGCCACATCTTTTTAGAGTTGATAGATATCAACCCACTATCATGATCTTGCTTTACATTATTTTGATCAAAAGTGTCTCACCACTTGCACCTAAAAATAACACATTGGAATAAAGATAAGTCCACTTGAATGATCTCTTGTATCCTTCCAATGTAACCTAACGTCCCATGCATTAGGTTTTGAGCGTGGTGACTAGCATGAATAGATTGGTCGAACTTGACTTCCACTCTGTTAGACTCCGTCTCCTCAAATCTTCTGTAAATACGCTGCCATGCTACCAGTGTACTTCTCAGAGATCTCCTTCCACAACCAGGACAATTTCTGAGCGATAACAACAGCATTAATATTTGTCAATGGACTTGTATTTTTCCGGAGGTATGTTCCTCACCAAGCAGATAGGCTGGAGAAAACAAATGTAATTGGAAGACAAAGCAAGGGTGCATCAGAATTGGAGACCTGGATAGTAAATTTAAATATTTCCTTAAGGAATATTCAGAAAGTACCACAGTGGGAACTGTTGTTAGTCTTCTGATACGAACTGCTCAAAAAGTTCCAAGGCTTGCAGAGGCTCAATCCCGCCAACTCATCCCTCTCTTTTTAACATTTCTTGGTTATTCTAACCAGGATAGTGCCAGTGTTGAAATCTATGACGAGAGCCAATGTAAAGGGAAGGAGAAGAGAGGCATTATCAAGGAATGGCTAATTTTGATTAAAGAAATGAGAAACCCCAGATCATTTTTTAGAGGTCATTTTCTTAAGGAAATTCTTACTAACAGGCTTCTAGCACAAAGTGATCTTGATATTCAGCTTAAAGTTTTGGAATGTTTGTTGAATTGGAAGGATGGTTTTTGCTTTCATATGAGGAACATCTGAAGAATTTAAAGACCGCACGTGAAGAAGTGACGACATGGAGTCTGTCTAAAGAAAGTCAACAGATTGAAGAGGGTCACAGGGATGAATTGATTCCTATAATTATACGGATACTCATATCAAAGGACAAGAAGATTAAGGGTGGCTCTTCAAGAAAGTCTGCAGTTCTCCAAAGGAAGGCAGTTCTGTGGTTTTTGGCACAGCTTGAAATGAATGAGTTGGCTCCCTTTTTCATTTTGCTTTTGAAATCTCTTCAAAATGCATTTATTGATGAGCATACCTCAATTTGTGGATCAAAATATTCTTGGGAAGCTGCTATAGAACAAGGCACAACAATGTATTTCATTAATTTGATTAGTATCTTCATAACCATGCAGTGAGACCATCTTCATAATCAATTATGGGTTTAGACACATTATTTTCCAGTACATTGATTTTGGTATTTTTAACATGGTTAAAAATTAGAAAAATAACATGTAATCACTTATATATAAAAGTTGGATGAGTTTTGTGACATGTGTAGGCATATTTGAAGATTCTAGCACAATCATATTTGGCCTCTGAGTTTCAAATTCGAATTTCTTCTTCAAACTCTTGAAGATTTAAGGTCATTGATCAAGCACAATTGATGAATAAGAATCGTGGAAGTTTTCAGAAGTGTCTCCTATAAAAGCTAGGAGAGATTTGCGAGAAGACTTGAAGAGATGTTAATTGTTAGATGTGAACACATGGTTGTAACCACATGAGATATTTGTTGATTTAGGAGAGATTTGTGGATCTACATTTACGGATTAGTTATCTTAGTATTTGTATAAACATGAGTGCCTTCTCCTCTCAAAAGGGTGTGAAAAGTTTGGGAGCTATGCTCATGCTTCAGTTTATAGTTTTGGATGTTAAGGATTGGCACTATGATTATGATTGATGTAATGAATGCCTTTGTAATTCCCTTTGATATGTGAAACACCCTCCTCCCACATCTACCCAAGCAACCATCTAGTCAGGGTAAACATGCGACGAGAGGCCACTATGATATGATTCGACCTTCAAATTCACCTTAAGGAAGTGGAACCGACGGAAACACACCATACAAACATTCAACGTCAACTTCAGGACCCTTAGGAACCAATCCAACACTTCAGACAACTTGCCCTTGGGTCCCACTAAACTTTTGGATAACTTAAGCCTCAGTCGCTCTCGTGTTATAGACATGACAACATCCAGAAACCCAAATTTGCTCTAACAGGCTTTCCTGCCAGCGACTAGAGACTAAATTTGTCAGTGCTATGCCAACGTCCCTAGGATTTGAGCCACTTTTTCAGGCCCAAAGACTAGGTCACTGCCCATAATTGAACCATCTCTTCAGAATACTAGAATAACATGGAAATGATAGTACTAAAGCAAATGCTTGAATGAAACCTTGACTGGACCCCTACTAGCCATGACACACATTTCGTCAAACATATCACGAATATGTAATCTACACGTGTAAATAACAATTCTGAGCTTAAGGGTCTTATACTTAGCTGAGAATCTCTAAGAATCATTGATGTCTCAACACACCAACTTCCATTCCATCCAATAGGTCATATATACATTGATCATTCAATTATAAGTAAAAACATCATGGAAGCCATACACAACTATTGTCATAAAACATAAACATAACCAACATAATAGTAGAAGAAATACTCATGAAAGTACAACCATATAGACCACATATAATCCATCAAAATGCTCATATAAATACAAGGAGAAATAACCTTTGATTAATGATGCAAAATCCAAACCCACGATGGGACTTCCATGTTCCACCCGATCGTAGAATGGCTGAGCCAAATCTCTCTTCAGCCATTCACCCCCGTGCCATATTCCAAAAATGAATGTGGGATCTCATAGAACACATCAATCAAAACTCATCCAAGGATTCCAGAGGCCATCCACCTCAACCCATCAAACAATGATTCCACCACCCGGTCGGACATCACGAAAACAATTAGCAACTTGGTCTCCATCTAAGCCTTCTAGGGCTTCTAGAGCCTTTGTCCCAACCAAGGCTTCTAGGACTAGTAACTCAACCCACAGACGCCACGGGGCTTCGAGAGTGTTTGTCCAACCAAGGCTTCCAGGACTAGTAACTCAACCCACCAAGGGCTTCCAGAGCGTCTATCCAACCAAGGCTTCTAGGACTAGTAACTCTACCCAAGATGTTACAAGGCTTCTAGAGAATTTGTCCAACCAAGGCTTCTAGGAACTAATAACTCAACCCAAGCTAAGGAAACATGAGAACCAACCAAAAACAAACAATCAAAGTAAACCCACAATCACCATGGCTATCCAGGAAATGAAAAGGCTAGGCAATCCATTTTCAATCCAGGAAATCCTCCATGCCAATGACAGATCATAACCAAGAATCCACATGCATATTCCATGCATGCCAAAAATAGTGAAGAAATCATACATGCAACTCAGTACCTGCAAGAAAATCTGATGTAATTGTTGATCCTGATGCCCTCTTGCATTTTCTTGCTCTTCATTTGCCTTCTTGCTCCAAGAATACAAGTATGCCACACCCACCAAGAGTGCTCCAAGAAAACTTTATGTCTCCAAGAGTATGAGAGAGAGAGAGAGAATAATGAGAGAGCTCCAAAAATGAACTGACAAAAGGTTACCAACTGATTCTTAGAAGCCTTTTTGTGAATGAGGCCTCTATTTTCTTCATTTTCCTTCTCACATGCAAACTGTGACCTTTCACCTCACTTTTCTCCTAATTTCCATTATTTTGATAATTAAATGTGCCAAAAATTTCATTTTGCCTTTCCAAAGCCTTATTCATTACCTTTGCCAATTTCCTTAGCCACAAACAATCACAAGTGATCCCCATCACTAGGATTCTACCCAACATTCAACTCCCATCATCTGTGGTTATTATTTTGCCTTTATTTACCTTTATTACATGGATTTTTCACCAGGGATATTACATAACCCTCCCCCTTGGGGGAACATCGTCCTCAGTGTTCAACAACACCTATAACCAGAAAAATGTTGCAAGCAAAATATATTGTTGATGGATCTTTATAACTTAGCTCGATACAATATTTACAATGATCAACATTCTAAGAAGCAAACCAACATGAAACATAACAACATAACATCATAATGACGTGACACCCATACCACTTATTGGAGCTTTATAGCATAGCTCATGGCGGTGTTTACATCCATATACATAGGCACATAAACTAACATCATCAAAACATACACCACATCATGTACCAAAACCACACCAAACACTAAGCCAAAACTTCTTTGCCTCAACCGGCAAACAAGGAAGGATACATAGCCTGCATCTGATCCACCATCTCTGATGTAGAGTCATTGGGACCAAATTTCTTCCACTCCACCTTAACTTGCTCAATTTCTTGGTTCTATAGCATGAGCACCTTTTTCTGCAATATACACTGAGGCTCCGATGGAATTCTCCATATGGTTCCACCTGCAATATAGACCAGTCAATCACATGATCAACATCTTTCACATAGTTCTTAAGCAATGACACATGGAAAACATCATGAACTGTCACTTTCGGAGGCAGTGCAAGTCGATATGCTACTGGCCCAATCCTCTCAATGATACTAAAGGGTCCACAAAACCGTGGTGCCAGCTTGGCACATGATCCAATCCGTAAGGAGCTCTTCTTCGGTTTGATGTGCAAGTACACATGTTACCCAACACGGAACTCCTTAAACAACCTATTCCAATATGCATAACTCTTTTTCCTATCCCATGCTGCCTTTAGATTCTTCTTGATTACCTGCATTTCATGTTCCATGTCTGCTAACATATTAGTCCAATCAATACCCTGTTAACCAGATCACTCCAACTTATGAGAGTATTGCAACTCCGCCCATATAATGCCTCAAAAGGACTCATCCTCAATGATTCTTGATGCCCATTTTTGTATGCAAACTTAACCAAGGGGAGATACTCTTCTCACTTTCGTCGTTGATGCATCACATACATCCTCAACATGTCCTCCAATATTTTGTTGAACCTCTCTATCTATGGATGATAAGTCATGCTGAAGACCAACTATGTGCCCATACTTGCAAAAAACTTCTTCCAGAACTTGGAAGTGAACTTTGCATCCCTGTCTGACATAATCTTCTTTGGAACACCATGCAATCTGACCACATCTCAGATGAATACCTGTGGTACATTGCGAGACTAGTAGACAGGAAAATTCCTCATGGTACAGGTGGAGAAATCTGGTAGCATCCATGCTTGTTTGGCCTAGTGATCGGGTGGAGATCACGGTAAAGCCTGTTATTATGTGTTCATTGTGTTGGCCTTAGTGATCCGAGATGGATTACGATAAAGCCTAGTTTCTATTGATGAGGGTGAAGTTGTTTAGCCTCGGTATGCCCTAGTTGAGTTCTTTGGTTTGAGTCCCACATTCATTCTTGGAATATGGCACAGGGGTGAATGGATGAAGAGAGATTTGCCTCAACCATTCTATGGTCAGGTGGAATGAGGAAGTCCCATCCTGGGTTTGGTTTTTGCATCATTAATGAAATGTTATTTCTCCTTGTATTTCTATGAGAATTTTTATGGATTATGTGTGGTCTATATTGTTGTACTTTCATGAGTATTCAAATTGTTATTATGCTGGTTATGTGTGTGTTTTATTACAGCTATGTATGGCTCTCAGCATGTTTTTGCTTGTAAATGAATGGATATTGTATCTATGGCCTAATAGATGGTAATGCAACAAATGTCATCAGGGAACAATGGTTCTTAGCGATTCTCATATAAGTACAAGATCCCTATGTGTAATTCTGTTGATTACACCTGTAGATTACTTGTTTGCGACATGTTTGACAAAATGCCTATCATGGTTAGTATGGGTATGATTAAGGTCTTGTTTAACTTATTGCCTTTGCATCATTGTTTTCGTGTTCTTTTACTACTCCTAAGTTATCAGTCCATTATGGGCAGTGACCTAGGATCTCGGCCTGAAAAAGTGGCTCAAATCCTGAGGTCGATGGCATAACACTGGAAATTGGGTCTTTGGATGATGGTGGGCAAGCATGTGAGAGCGACTTCAGGTTTCTGGACATTTTCATGCCTATAGCATGAGAGGGAATGAGGCTTAAGATGTCCAGAACATCAGTGGGAACCAATGACAGGATGTCTTAGTGGCTGACATGTCTCCTTAGGATCCTGTTGTTGATGTGGATAGGTTGGTTGATGTGTTCCGTCGATTCCACTTCGTTAAGGTCACATACGAGGTCAAATCCAATGATAGCAGCCTCTCGTTACATATTTATCCCAGTTGGCTGTTTGCTTGGGTAGATGTGTGAGGAGGGTGTTACATTGTACCTGTACCATCAACGTTACAAGTACCTATGCTCTGTTGTAACCTGTGCACAATATCCATATATCTCACATTCTGTTCACCTGTCCACAAGATCCTATCCTGTAGATCTGTCCCATAAGATCTCATAGTTGGTAAGTGATTTATCTGTATCAGCCTGCTAAGAGCATCAACCACTTTGTTCTCTATACCTTTGATATATCTGATCTCGAAATCAAACTCACTGATTGTAGCCAACCACCTAGTCTGCTTACCATTGAGATTCAGTTGGTCAAATAGATATCACAAATCACTGTGATCACTCATGAATGTAAATCTCTTACCTAGAAGATAGTGTCTCCACATCTTCAATGCATGTATAATTACTGCCAACTCAAGATAATGTGTGGGATAGTTATGCTCGTGCTCATTCAACTTCTGCGACTCATAACATACCACTTGTCCATCCTGCATAAGGACTCCACCAAGTCCTCTCTTGCAAGCATATGTGCATACTACAAACTCTTTATCTGGATCTATAATCCTTAACACTGATGCATGTGTCAACAACTGCTTGAGTTTCTCAAAACTAGCCTCAAACTCCTTTGTCCATTCGAACTTCTTACCTTTACTCTGCAATGATGTGATAGGATAAACGATATGTGAGAAGCTCCTGATGAACCTCCTGTAATAGCCTGCCAAACCCTTGAAATATCTCACCTCATCCACATTCTTAGGAGCTACCCACTCCATGATGGCTCTTATCTTTTCTATATCTACTTCAATTCCCTTCTTGGAGACAACATGCCCCAAGTAATCTACCTCAGTCTGAAAGAAACTACAGTTGTTGAGCTTAGCATGCAACTAATGCTCTCTCAACAACCTCAACACTGCTGCTAAATGTTCGACATGCTCTTTCTCATTTTAGAATATACCAGTATATCATCAATGAACACAATAACAAACTTATACAAATATAGATGCAACACACTATTCATCAAGCACATAAATGTAGTTGGAGCATTATTTAAGCCAAATGGAACTACAACAAACTCATAAGCCCATACTTAGTTCGAAAAGCGGTATTCTAAATGTTTTCCTCTTTGATGCGTACTTGATGGTATCTCGATCTCAAGTCGATCTTAGAGAACACTATTGCTCCCTTCAACTGGTCAAACAAGTCATCAATCCTCGGTAACAGATACCTATTCTTGATGGTCACTTTGTTCAACTGCCTGTAGTCAATACATAATATGAGAGTACCATATTTCTTCTTCGCAAACAATACTGGTGCACGCCATGGTGATACACTTGGCATAATGTATCCCTTGTCAAACATTTCCTTCAACTGCAAATTTAACTCAACCAACTCAAGCGTGGTCATCCTGTAAGGTGCTTTTGATGCTGGAGTTGCCCCTAGCACTAACTCAATGGAAAATTCTACCTCCCTGTGAGGTGGAAACTCTGTAATGTCCTCTGGAAATACTTCTCAACACATCTGCATCCTCAACTTCCTTACCCTTATCACTAGAAATGTGCATTGCAAATAACTTACACCCTTTCTTGCGACTACGCTTCGCTTGCATAACTATCACCATCCTAACCAATGTAGCTTTCTTCTTACCCTGTAAGACTCTTTGTTATCCATTGTCATCAACACACTCAATAGATTTATCATAACAATCCACTTTGGTTCTATGAAGATACAACCAATCCATGCCCAACAACATATTGTATGAACCCAATGGTAATACATTCAAATTTGTTGCGTAGGCATACCATTCAAATCAAATGCACAAGCTCTCACCCAATGATGAACTTGTTTCTTCATACTTGTAGCCAACTGCACTAACCAAGACTTTGCATGAAATTCCTTACTCAAACCACACTTATCAACCAAGTTAGGACTAACATAACTATAATTAGATCCATGGTCAATCAAAATAGAAATAACTTGATCACAAAGAATATTGTCCATCTCAATGATAAATTCTTGACGGTCTGCTTGTTTGTTATCTAATGCTGCATAGATACATGGAATACTCTGACCAACATCACTAACAGTCTGTGCCTCCTGCGCATTGTATATCTAAGGTCTAACACCCTGATTCTACGGACAATCTCTCCTGCGATGATCTTTGCCACAAATCCAACACTCTATAGTCATCCAACCTGTCTCTTTGTTATGTTCTCCTTATCAGAATGCTTGTCATCTATCTGATGCATTGAACTTCTTAGGTGGTGTGACATTCTCCTTGTTACCTGTATCCTAAGGGCTTTCTCTCTTTCTGTCCTGTTAGCGCTTGGAATTTCACCTCAGGCTGAAAAAGGTAAACTCCAAGGCAACATCAAACCACTTAGCCTCGTAGCTAGCCCTACGGGGCAGGAGAGGGCTCTCTCCGGTCTATCTCAGTAAAAATCTTCAATGGGTGAGATGACCAATAGGGAAACACTGATTTTAGGCTAGTAAACTGATCAAGAGGTTTAATTTGGAAATTTTTAATGTTTTGGTGGAAAATTGGGGAATGGCAATTTTGGGTGCGGGGATTGGACACAGTTTTTGCAGGGGGTTCTTTGGGGCGAGGTAGGAAACAGTATTGATGCCTTTGATAGATGTGGATGGATGAGAAAGACCGGTGAGGATTTAAGGAGAGCAAGCAATAACCTTGAATTCCCCTTAAACAGTCGAAAACATTGATATTAAGTAAACTTAAAAGCAGAGCATGACAGTCATGAATTCTACTTTAACACTTCATTTGCCTAATTAACAGAAGGAAAAGTAAGGAAATGATTCACATAACACACTTACAAGTACAAAGAGAAAAACACCATCAATACATGAGACCACAAGAATCCCAAAAAGGACTGCAAAACCCTGGTCTTCCTTTGCCAAAAATTGCAGAGATACAGTGAGTAATACAATAAGAGCTTCTCCCTCAAGAGTCCAACCATGAAAATGAGCAAGAAAGTACATAATATAGGCCATCTAACATCTTTCCCTGCCTCTAGGGGTCGAGCTCACTATCCTAGGAGCTGTTTCAACCAATTCTAAACTAAGCACTGAAAACTAGGCAATCAAAACAACTTGCCTCTATAAGCTAGGAAACCAATTCATTCATTAAATGTATGCTATTTCATGAATGAATCTTCTAGAATAGGTAAATAAGTGTCATGTCATCATGAAAATACATAAATTACATCAAAGAGGGTGAAAAATCCCATCACAAGTCAAAACTGGTCAAAGCTGGACGAATTCCTGAGCTGTAGATGAAGTCCTGTGCAAACTGCCTGATGGGTCGCACGCAATTCCTGGACGGGTCGCGCGCCTTTGGAGGCACATTTGAGTCACTTTCAGGTGTCCAAATAAGGCAAAAGTGGGCTTGTTGGAAAGGTATGGATGTCTACTTTCCAACCCAAGTGGAATTTCTGAATTTGGTTGTCATTTGCCCCTCCAAAATTGCAATCTCCCAAGATTGCTTCCTGTGTGTCAAAAATGTGGCAGAAAGTCATTTTTTGCTTGTTTTTTTGACTTTCTGGAGGCCCAAAACTTGGTGAAATTTCTTGGTAATGGCCGAGCAAGTGTAACTTTCCATGAAAAATCCAGAAATGCTGAGTTTTTCCAAAATGGAGTTGCCAAACGAAAGGGTCGCGCGCCTTCAGGGAGGAAAACCTGTTTTTTGCCAGAAAAATCACAAATGACCCAAAATGCTCAATTTTTTTTTTGAAATTTGTGCTGGATTTGAGTTATTTAGTATCATGCTCCTTCAAAGAAGCCTCAGCCAAGATGTGGAGGGGGTCGGGCCTTTTCCTTCGTTTTTGTGCTTTGGCCAGCCGTCTTTGGAGTACCTTCATTCTTGCCTTGCATACGTGCATTCGGGCCCAATAGTGATTTTTCATGTTCCTAAGCAAGTCCTTATCTTGGTTGGCCTTGGCCAGCAACCTCTCCAAATGAGCATTGACCCGGAGAAGCATAGCCTCTCGCAAAACTCATAACATGACTGATAACGGAAACATGTGACTGCAATTGGACAAGCCTGCAAATCGGTCAAAGAGGTGGGCTCCTCTCTCCTATGGTGACCACTCTTACCACCCCTGTGAGGCCTCCTTTGTACCTCAACCTCTGAAGTTGACACATGGTCATCACTTTGCTCATAGTCGGTTTCGGTTTCGGTTTCTGACATAGTTTCAAGAGCAAAGTGGCTGAAATGTACTGCTGCTTCTGCTCAAAAACCTGTTGTTTCAACTGTTTGAGATGTTGTTTCAAGGGGACAAATAGCACAAGGGAAATGTTAGGGAAGGGAGACTTTGAAGGGAAATTGGGAAAAACATATGAAATAGGGAGTTAAGGGAAGGAATCATGATATATACCCCATCACATATTTATGATTTGCAAAGGTTTTATGAGAGGTAGGGTTTAGGTTGAGATTCTTGATTTTTTGGGATAGGGGTAGGGTTTAGGGCTTTTGGTAACTTTTGGAATGGTAAAATGATGAGGGAGGTGGAAATGGGATGTAGGGAAAAAGTGGGGGTGAAAAGGATCACCTTGAAAACAACAAGACAAACCCTAGCTCAACCAACACTTTGACATTTTTGAGCAAATATGCATTGGATTCATTATTTCAAAATGATTGGCTTTAAACAACATTCACATGCTTTTCACACTTTGGCAAACAACGTATTTTCATGAGGAGAGGCCTACATGCAACCTTGAAGCAATCCGGGGTTGTTTGGCAGCTTACTGGCGAAATTTGGTGGAGGAATTCCCAACGGGTCGCGCGCAAGGCCCAACGGGTCGCGCGCCCTCAACGGGTCGCGCGCCCTCAACGGGTCGCGCGCCCTCAACGGGTCGTGCGCCCTCAACGGGTCGCGCGCCCTCAACGGGTCGCGCCTGTGTATTTTTTGAACTGAAACGGGCAGCCTGACGGGTCGCGCGCCAGGCTCAATGGGTCGCGCGACTTTCAGGTGACTTTTGGAGGCCTTCCCGGTGTCGGAATCGGGCGCAGGATAGCTCGTTGGAAAGGTCTTTGAGTCGAATTTCCAAACCATTTTGAATTTTTCAATTTTGAGTTCATTTTCCCTGTAAAAAGTCAAATCTCCCAAGACTGGTCAAAATGTGCCAAATGAGGCTGCCTCAAGGAAGAGTGCTGTTGCAGTCAACTTTTGAATGCCTTCCTCAACTCCAAATTGAGCTCATGATAGCTCATTGGAAAGCTATTTGTGTCTAGGTATCATTTTAGCCATCAAGCAAATAATTTTTCCAACCAAGCTAGGAGAAAACTTGATTTTCCCAAGGTCACTTCAGAGGTGTCTTTGATTCTCCTGAGGCAACGGTATTCCTGACATTTCTCTCAAACCATGACACCTGTGAAAAAAGTGAAGGAGGTTTTTCTTTTTTGGCATGTTCTGGACAGAAACCTCTCTCAGTTTCCTAAAATTCATCTTTTCTTTCTCTAAAACATCTTTTGAGTGAAACTTATCCCGATGTGTGAAACAAGGAATTTTGTCGAAATGAAGCGAAATGGAGGGAATAAGGGGCTTCTAAATTCTTGGGGAAATTTTTGGAAGTGGGGAGGGATGTTAAGAAGTAGGGGAAAGTGGAATCTTAGAGATTGAGTGAGGGGAAGGGGTCCAAAAGCGCAAAACACAGGCCCAACCTAGAAAATTGCCAGGTTGTAGCTAGAAACTAGGGTTTGTGCAAAAATGAGGAATTTGGGGAATCTCAGTGATGGGAAGAATTTGGTAAGGTACTTTAAGAATAGGGGAAGGTGTATGAACATCACTATACAAGTTTTGCTAATGATTTGACTGTCCAAGAGAAATTGGCTTCAAAACCCTAGGGGAGGGAAATGACCTTGCCAAGGCACAACTGAAGCATGAACAAGGTGTAAAATGACTCATTAGATACTGACATGATAATGACAACCCTATGAATGATGATAGAATCATCTGAATGATGACATGGACTGCCATTTGGACAACTTTGAAAAGAGTGAAAACAAACCCTAGACTAATGCCTAGTGACCAAATTTTGCTTGAAGACTCACTGAAATGACAAAATTTGACCTTGACACTTCAAAATCACTTTGTAAGAGCACATTTGATCACTGGAGGAAGGCTGGAAAGACTGACACTAACATGTCCCATTTACCTTTTTTCTTTGCATTATCTCTCCAGTCTGGCTGAGTCTTAGTTTGTGCTTCGATTCTTCATAGCAATGCCTTAGCTTCCGAATGGCCTCCTCCAATGCTCTAGGCTCATCGAAGTAAATTCTATATTTAAAAGCAACCAGTAATCTACTAACGAATCTATGAATCTTAGCCTTCTCCTCCTTGAGGTAAGGCACATAGCTCAACAACTCCAAGAATATGCTAGTGTAGTCATCATCTGTCATGGATCCCATCTTTAGCTCATAAAAAACTTTTGCTCATAAATTATTTTTCTCTGTCATCAAAGTATCTCTCTGACAAATAGTTCTTCCTGAATAGTCGCTCAAACACACTCCAAGTCAAATCCTCCTCATGAATGCATTTGAAATTCTTCACATCTTCCAACTGAATGTCTGATTTACCTTTGAGATTGAATGTAGCCACTCTAGCTTTCATGTTCTCTGAATAATCATGCAACCTAAAGAATTTGCTTATGCCTCTACATTCTATGGTTTCTTCATCTCTCCATCAAATGTGGGTGGCTTTGATTTCTTAAATTCATCTGGAAAATATCCCCTATCACTCCTCCTGTAAGGATGATATTGATGGCTATCATAGTGCTTATCTGAATCAGAACTAGAATCATACTGGTGTTTATCCGTTCTCCTATTCAGAGTGTTTAACAATATTCCATCTCTGATTGTGTCATCTCTATCTAATTTGTGACCACCATGTGATCTATTACCATGTGCCTCATTAGTTCTATCCTCCTGTTCATCGCTGATCCAACATGGTCCCCGTCGCCACAAATATGACAAACTTTGAAGTATCACTGCATTTACCTCTGCTAACTTTTGTTGTACCTGTATGATTATGTCATGATCTGCCTTACAAATCCTTATTTCTTCATTTAAGCTTCTCAATGTAACTTCCAAATCGAAAGAGTTCCCCACACCATATTTCTCTTCGAATTCATAGGGAGAGTCTTTGTAGTCAACCATCTTGCTAGCTATTTGATATTTCTTCCTGCAATGTATATCATGTCAACTAAACCAAATCACAATAAACCAACGTACCTTAGTATAGCTTGGGGAGGATACCTTGTCTAAAAGATCAACAAATAAACGTGATACATGTATAACATAATCATGACAACATATAGAAACATAAAACATAAGCATATGACCATGCAATCGTAATTCTAGCTAAGGTCCAGTCATCAAAGCATGAACTCAACAACAAAACAAACCACGACCTTATGCATGACAACCACCATCATTACGTCACTATACACTTGACCACGTGAAAACATGAACATGCATAAGAGATGCATAACCATCCACACATATGCATAAACACATTTGATCAAGCATGGATGAACGATACTTGAAACCAAACCTGCAAGAATGATACATGTAACCAAGCATTCAAGAATGTAACCAACAAGTAATATTGCAACCAAAAATACTATAATGATACATGTAAGTGACATAAATCGACATGTAGCTAGTCATACACTCACAACGCTGCATTCCACGACAACAACCTCAAGTTTCACATGACGACATCACTACAAGCATGAACAACATCATGCAAATGCAACAAGCACATGGAATGCAAGTGTGAGAGATACACATGCATGCATGACCAACACATAGCCCATCCAGTCTGAGGGGTGAACCATGCTCTGATACCACTCTGTAACACCCTCCTCACACATCTACCCAAGCAACCGGCCAACTGGGGTAAACATGCGACGAGAGGCCACTATGATATTATTCGACCTCCTAAGTCACGTTAAGGAAGTGGAACCAATGGAAACACACCATACATACATTCAACATCAGCTTTAGGACCCTCATGAACCAATCCAACACTTCAGACAACTTGCCCTTGGGTCCCACTAAAATTTTGGACAACTTAAGCCTCAGTTGCTCTCATGCTATAGGCATGACAACGTCCAAAAACCCAAATTCGCTCTCACAGGCTTGCCTGCTAGTGACGAGAGACTAAATTTGTCAGTGCTATGCCAGCGTCCTCGAGATTTGAGCCACTTTTTTCAGGCCCAGAGCCCAGGTCACTGCCCAGAATTGAACCATCTCTTTAGAACAGTAGAATAACATGGAAATGAAAGTACTAAAGAAAATGCTTGGATGAATCCTTGATTGGACCCCTACTATCCATGACAGGCATTTCATAAAACATACCACAAATGTGTAATCTACAGGTGTAACTAATGGTTTTGAGCATAGGGGACTCATACTTAGATGAGAATCGCTAAGAAACATTGATGTATCAACACATAAACTTCCATTCCATCCATTAGGTCATAGATACATTGATAATTCAATTACAAGTAAAAACATGATGGAATCCATACACAACTGTTGTCATAAAACACAAACATAACCAACGTAATAGAAACAAAAATACTCATTAAAGTACAACCATATAGACCACATATAATCCATCAAAATTCTCATATAAATACAAGGAGAAATAACCTTTCATTAATGATGCAAAATCCAAACCCGGGATGGGACTTCCACGTTCCACCCACCCATAGAATGGCTAAGCCAAATATCCTTTCATCAATTCACCCCCGTGCCATATTCCAAGCATGAATGTGGGATCTCATAGAACACATCAATCAAAACAATTCAAGGCTTCAAGGGGCCATCCACCTCAACCCATCAAATAGTGATTCCACCACCCAGTTGGAAATCACCAAAACCATCAGCATATTGGTCTCCATCTAAGCCTTCCAGGGCTTTGAGAGCGTTTGTCCCAACCAAGTCTTCCAAGAATAGTAATTCAACCCACAGCTGTCACCTGTCTTCCAAAGTGTTTGTCCAACCAAGTCTTCCAGGACTAGTAACTCAACACACCAAGGGCTTCCAGAGCGTTTGTCCAACTAAGGCTTCCAGGACTAGTAACTCAACCCAAGCTGTTACACGACTTTTAGAGTGTTTGTCCAACCAAGGCTTACAGGAACTAATAACTTAACCCAAGCTAAGGAAACATGAGAACCAACCAAAAACAAATAATGAAAGTAAATCCACAATCACCATGGCTATCCAGGAAATGGCAAGGCTAGGAAATCCACTGTCAATCCAGGCAATCCTCCATGCCAATGACAGATCATGACCAAGAATCCACATGCATATGCCATGCATGCCAAAACTAGTGAAGAAATCATACATGAACTCAGTATCTACAAGTAAATCTGATGTAGATGTTGATCCTGATGCCCTCTTGCGCTTTCTTTCTCTTCCTTTGCCTCCTTACTCCAAGAATCCAAGTATGCCACACCCACCAAGAGTGCTCCAAGAAAACTCCAAGTCTCCAAGAGTATGAGAGAGAGAGAGAATAATGAGAGAGCTCCAAAACTTAACTGGCAAAAGGTTACCAACTGATCCTCATAAGTATTTTTATAAATGAGGCCTCCATTTTCTTCATTTTCCATTATTTTTCCTTCATTTTCCTCCTCACATGCAATCTGTGACCTTTCACCTCCCTTTTCTCATAATTTCCATTATTTTCATAAATAAATGTGCCAAATATGCCATTTTTCCTTTCCAAAGCCTTAGTCATTGCCTCTGCCAATTTCCTTAGCCATAAACAATCACAAGTGATCCATATCACTAGGATTCTGCCCAACATTCAGCTTGGAATAAGTGTCACATCATCTGTGGTTATTATTTTGTGTTTGTATACTTTTATTACATGGAATTTTCACCAGGGCTATTACAGTATGGTTGTCCCTTCATGTTGAAATCTGATTCTTGATCAATAGTTTTCTCAAAATTTCACCTCTCATGCAATTTAGAATGGCCACCTAATGAGTATGAGATGCATTTTAATGTTTCATTTTTTTAAAGATAGATTAGTGATTTTTATGATTTATTTTAATTCTTTTAATTAAATGCATTGTTTACATTCTTTTATGCTCATTCCATTTGTGTTCTTTTGCAGGTCAAGCATTATTGCTTTCATGTCATAGACTCATTGCTTTTCAATTTGTTTGCTTTTAGATTCATAGATAGTCATGAATGATTCTAATTTGACAATGCACACATTAGTAATTTCAATTGATCTCTCACTTCTTTTAGAATATGTTGCCTTTAAATTTCATAGATTAAGAATTCAATGCTTTCTTAGTATAGGATTTGTTGCTTTCTAGATTAAATTTACTTTCAAGTCTTTACTTTCCAGTCATTAGAATAGATTTACTTTCCTGTTGATAAGATAGATTTACTTTCTTGTTGATAAATATAGATTTACTTTCATGTCATTAGAATATATTTATTTTCATGTTAATATAGTAAGTTTACTTTCACGTTAAATGTAATTTCAATTTCATAGATTAAAAGATTTCTTTCCAAGTTTCGAATCCGATACTTTTGAAAAAGAAAGTGTGTACGTACTCATCTTAGACATTTTTCATGAATAGGTTTTCTTTCACTCTTGAAACTTCTTTCAATAGATTAGAGTTTCCTTTTGAAATATAAAGTTGATTCCTAGCATATATTGTGCAAGTATACTTCTAAAGTTCATGAACCACGAGTTTGACGATTTAATGACAAGTAATATCACTGGCAATTAAATTACTCAACACTACTTATTTCTCATCATTTAATTTGTATGCTTCTACCTTGGAAAATGGTATCCTTCTAAAACATTTTGCTAATTACCAACCCAAAGGTAATGGCGTAGTTGAGTCCACTAATAAGAACTTAATCTATATCATTGAGAAAACCTTATTGTCACAACAAATAAATTGGCACAATTCTTTGACCAATGCCCTATGGGTTGACCGTGTTACACCAAAATCATCTCTCAGAACTTCTCCTTACTTCTTGGTTTATGGGGAGGAAGTAATCTTGCCACCGAACTTGTACCTGCCCACCCTCCAGTTATCACAAGAATCTCGAGGTACACCTTGTCCTACCATGCAAAATTGAATTGATACCTTACTCAAACTTGAGGAGGAGAGGTAGAAGGCCAAAGAGAAGTTTGTCGTCCATGAAAATTGAATCAAGAGATGGATCAATAAGAAATCTGTTGGGAGTAACAAGTTTAATGTAGGTGACCTAGTCCTGAAATGGGATAAATCCCATGAGGACAAAGGCAAACATACCAAATTCCAAGCCTTGTGGATCAGACCTTTTCAGGTTAAAGAAAGACTTGGCCAACATACCTATCACTTACAAACCCTATAAAGGAAGACCGAAACCCTTCTGTTGAATGGCTAAGACCATAAATTCTACTTTACCTAGTAGCTCTTATAGCTGACCACTCTCCCCTGTACATATATTTATTTTGCCTTTTATGTTTTTAGTTTTGCATTTAGTTTAGTCCCTCACATCCCTTGCATATCATGTACATCGTAATATACTTGTTTATGAATAGAGGCTTTTAGTATGAATAAAGCACTCTCAGACATCCCCCTGAACCATATGTATTCTAGAGTTGAGGTAGCCTGTACATCAATGGATGAACTGTTCACCTCTTGTCTATGCTCAGTCTCAACAACCTTTAAAGACAAAACCTTACTGAGGTGTAAATATCGAGGAAGGTGGGGAACCTTGATTATCCCATATACCTTATCTTAACAGCAAGGCCCTTGATTTTGACTTGGTTTCAAAGGTTCAAAGTTGGTTTTACACCCAGTGAGATGAAAGAGAGAAGGAGAACTTATAATGGGAGAACTACTTTTGGGAAAAATAATTAAGTCTCTCAAAAACCAGAAACAATCTCCCTTATCTTAACAATAAGGCCCTTGATTTTGAATTGGTTTCAATGGTTCAAAGTTGGTTTTACACCCAGTGACATGAAAGGGAGAAGGAGAACTTATAATGGGAAAACTACTTTCGGGAAAAATAATTAAGTCTCTCAAAAAGTAGAAACAACCTTCCTTGCACATAAAATAAGTTGGGATACCTCATCCACACTAGAAAAACAACTACCTAATAAATGATGCTAATGTGCACATAAGAAAATAAAAAAAATTAAGTAAAGGATTGAGAAAAGCTTCCTACGTAGAGAGGTGATACGAAGACTCCACTGAGGCACTGACCATGCTAGCTGGACATAGAGCAATGTTTATGATTTCTAGGAGTGACTCTTTCAGGGTATTGACCAGACTCATTGGCAGCAGAGCAACACCAAAGATTTATAACACACTACCGAAAATTTTAATAGCCCATGCATTGTTTTCCAGAGCCCTGTCGAAGTTATTGGGAACATTCTTAGTTGGTGTGTTAAGTAAGCCCAGTCAAAGTAGTAACATGCTTGTAACCAATATTAGAGGGTAAATTGGAAACATTAGTGGGACCCATAATCTTAGGATGACATGTTCACAAGGTGTGACTTTTTTTCAACAGAGAACAAGTAGAGACTCTGAGGTTCTACTAGTGAATTTCCAATTGTTGTAGCTGCTACAACAACCCCAAAATTTGACCTACTTCGAAATTTTGTAGACCCCCTCATACTGATCTTACATACCTTTGTCTATGTCAGATCAAGGTTTCATACTCTTGTTACTTATCAAGGTTTCCTCTAAGACTTGGGAGGATTCTAATTGGAAAGGTTTCAACTTAGTTCTTCTTCAAGGTCATTAGTTGCACTATGAGTCCATAGACATAGCTCAAATGTCATGACTTTCGACCTTCCCTTTATATCTCCTTATGCCTGAATCACAAATTCACATTTTAGGATGAGCCGCGAAGTCGCACTTGAAGAGATTGTTCTAATTTATGACATCGTGACCTTACTACCTAACAACATATACTGCTCATTGAAGGTTCTTCTGAACCATAGGTTGTCAAGTCACATAATTATTACCCTTCATTCTTGAGACTCGACCAAACTTGCGTCATAGAAACCTGTTGTAGCGGCTACAACCACCCTCCAAAATTTTACCTTCGCTTCATTTTGGAGCCTCCCTCCTTAAATCTTAGCAGCTTGTCTTGCACTGCTTAGGTACTTGTGCTTTCATTTGAATTTATCTGTCACCTTACAAATTGTGTTTGCTTACTTTCTTTTCTCTCTAACCACAAGATGACCCTCCATGGCTTGGTTGATTCGGTTCTTGCACTGCCTTGGCAAACTGCACAGTCCTAGAGGGAAGCGAACCTTGCTCTCAGGAATTGCGCAAAGCAGCCTAGCAGTGAACCTTGCTCTCAATAATTGTGCAGATCAGCCCAACAGTGAGCTTCGGCTTTAGAATTGCATAGACCCAGCTGATATGTTGCCTTCATTTGGGAAATTTCACAGATCAATAAAGACATCCATAGCCACTTAGCCCAGGAATTGTGCAGAAGCATTCCCTCATTTGTTGTCCAATGCATGTGCCGGAAGGTTGCCCGATTCCCTCCAGAACAACACAATTTCTCCATGCATGCATAGCAACCCTTCCCGAAAATAAAAAAGCAAAAATCATCCCTAAAAAATAGGGATCTATTTTTAGTAGTGGGAGATACACTTGAGCTAATTTTATAAAAATGCCGCCACTTGTCGCTTTTTCCTAGATTTCTGGCATGCATGTCATAAACCCTAAATCAATAAAATCTATTTAATTGATGCCATCAGAGCTCATTCACACACTAGATATTGGAGCTCTGGAATTCTTGAAGCATCTAGGATCCTTTGGCATGATCGACATAGCTATTTCGGATAATTTTTCCTTTTCAAGTCTTTTGCTGTTTTTTCTGTCACGTTTGTTTCCATGGCTTGTGTGAGTGTTGTTTTACATGTTTTATTGTACAACCAATGACGTTTTAGTTTGTTTTAACTTGTAGAAGTGTTGTTTCAAGTTTTTCATTGTCTTTCTTGATCGTTGCATGCATGACCCCATTTTTTCACTAACAATCATCATTGCGGCGATTCTTCCCACCAGCTTTGTTATTTGTCTTTTTTACTGATTTCTGCACTTTATTTGATTGCATGCATGGCCATCCACTCAAATATGCACCATCCTTTTCTCATGCATTCAAATCTACTCATTTTCAAGTCACCCTTGATCAGATATGGGCTACCTTGGCTCAGATCTAATTCTTCCCGACATGCACTATGCATCTCTGGAACTCAAGGTTCTTCCTTGGCTCTAGGAATTGTAAAGAGGCTACCAGTGACTAGCTCTAGCTGCGCTCTATGCAGTTCCAAGAGATAGTCCCCAATCTTTCCTACTTTGATTGCGCAATGTGCAATCCCAACTAAGATCAAGCTAGACTAAAGTTCGAGTCCACAACAAGCCACACTGGACTGCACTCTGCACAGTTCCAGTCATCAGTACCTCTCACTGGCAGCAACTGCGCAATGCGTAGATCAAACTAACAGTCCCTCACCTCTAAAAGTCACAATTAGGAAATCTTGCCTAGTACTTGCCCAGTTTGTTGCATGATCGATCCTTGAAGTGATTTTTATTTTTAAGCTGACATTTGCTTGTCGTGAGTGTCTGCTCTATCTCTAGGTACATCAGTTGTTGAGCAGCTTCTCAGTAGTACAGGAAGCATGGTTTCCAAGAGAGCTGGATCAAAGGATACTGTAGAGAGCAGTACTGGAGATGTAGTTGAACAGGTGCCAATGAACTTGCCCATCTGTGCAGACACACAACTGTTCGTAGAGCAGGACACGGAGATTATATAGCAAGAAATAAAGGACATATTTGCAAGCAGTTTCAAGGAATATCTGGAAGATCAACAAGTCTATGTCAACATCCACAAGTCAAGCTTGTACATGGTTGCATGCAGGTACCCCGCCTTCTCGTGCACAAATATCATTCACTGGATTGTCTCACATACCGATCCCGAGATGATGACATTGAGCAGTACCAGTGGAACACAACTTGCCACCTTTAGGATGAAAAACTACCATCATATGTATCACTTGCCACAGTCGGTGAACTACATGGATGCACTGTTCTTCACTCCCAATAGAAATGTGAACACTAGAGACATCATGAAGCGTTGGGTAAAAGAGCCATCAAAGTTCAGAGTGAAACCCAACCAGGTCTACAAGATGAAGTCACTAAGGAAGGCTTACCAACTCTTGGTCATCTTTTCATGCCGCTTGTATGGCCAAGAGAGCATGGAGACCTTTCCACAGAGTTGGGTGGTTATGTTGGAGCAGTATGAAAATGAAGGAAGGTCATTCAATTGGTCTGACATGTTGGGTATTCAGTTGAAAGTGCATTTCTCTAATGCCCGGAGTCCTTTTAAGGATGAGAAAGCAATATTCTTTATGTCCGCGTACCTGCTTGATGTAATCTGTGCCCAACAACAGTTCCTTGGCATGGGTTGGAAATGGACACCATCAGAGGATGTTGTGAAAATCTATTGTAATTTTCTCTCTGAGTGCAGCTACCGAGGAGTCATGGCAAGGTTGTCTGACCACTTCATCGCCCTGCTATACAAGATGATATTCGAACTAGATCCACCTTGCATGTCCCGAGAAGCGATGCAAACATTGCTTAACATTGCAGATTGGTATGCCTCCCTCGATGGCAACTTCATCAGGATGTTTGGCGTGGAGAAGCCTCTGCATGAGCTATCGATGTTTTCCACGGAAAATATGGTAATGTAAGAGGTTGCATGCCACATCTCCATAAGGTTATCAGCAGGACTGAACAAGAGGAAGAAGGCACCATGGTCTACTCTTCCTTTGTGGATTGGGTTGTATGAGATCCGTACCCTAAAGGATGCAGATGTCGAAGCGGAGGAGTTGAAGAAGTCTAGGTTCGACACTAAGAGTTTCAATCCGTATGATCCCCACTGCATATGTAAGAACCACTATGCAAAGGGTTATTACCCATGGATCCATGGGGCATGTCATTGGCTAGAGGAAGATCCGTGGAGGTATTGATATAATTCCTCTAGGCTCAATGAACCGGTAAACATAGTTGTAGAATGGAAAGTAGCACTGCAGGAAGCAGCACCACAAGAAGCAACAACAATAGTAGCAGTGAGCATCAAACCAACGCAAGACAAAGGCATGAGGAATATTTCCTAGAGTGCATAGGCTGAGTAAAGATACAAGTTCAGAGAATATTCTCTTGTTGAGAAAGTAGCTTTGGAGATAGAGGCAAAGAGGCGACAACGAGAAAGGAGAGTAAAATGGAGGAAGAGAGAGAAGAAAAGGTTGGAAGATGTAGAGAGGAAGTTGTAGGAAACATAAAAGACACTGAAAGTAGAGCAAGAGCTTAGGAGGAGAGAAAGGGAAGAAAAGTAGAAACAAGAACAAGAGGAAAGACAAGGTGCACTAACATAGCAAATTGCGCCTATACAGGTTGAGACAATAAAGCAACTTGCAGATGAAGAAGAGGGTGATAAGGTACAGGTTTGGGAACTCACTCAGCAAGTTGAGTAGATGGTTGAGGCAACGAACATGGAGATAGAACAAGAGCCATAGGATGAAGACACCAATCTCATTCTGAGAGCATCCGAGGTCGCACCACAGTCTCCGCCACCTCTAGAATCACAACCGGTCTCGAGCGAGCAAGGAGAGGTTGTCCTCCTTGATGATGATCCAGAGATGGATGCGTACAATCTGTCATTCGACAAGTCACAATACAATATTGTACAAGCACGTAGAAATCAACTCCCGGATGATCACACATCACCTGTGCACATAGAAGAAAGGGTGATTGTATCAAATGTTAGAAGACATCCAACTTCCATGGATGAGAATTCTCAGGCTTATGCAGAAGTCACGAGTTCGACGGTCAAGTTATGGATCATAGAGAATGATCGAATGGCGAAGGACTTGTAAGAGGGAGGAAAAGAATGGAGTAGTTCGCAGGATCCGCTATGGCATAGATGAAGAAAACAATACTTGCAGGGATATCAACTTTGGAGACCACCGTGCGGTTGTTGTATATAATATTTGTCACTGTGCATAAAGCAATTGTCCATCTATACGATTTTCTATAGTAGTTCACAAAGACAACCAAAACTCTCAAAGACATCCACGCTGCCATTGCGCATGTACAAGAATGGACAATGAGGTATAAGGGGGGCCCGCTTTACTTGCATAAGATGATGAAGCCACATGCAGAGCTAGACAAAGCACAAATTCAGATGTTGATATAGAACTATAAGCAACTTCCTCTGCTCATCACCAGCATTGAGGCTTCCTATGCACGGTTGTATAGAATTTTGAATGTCATAGTGAGGACACACATGATCCCTTCCATCGGAACCCTCACTCAAGCCATGAGGCAGAACCAAGTAATGCTGGAGGTCGATGGGTGCATAGATCAGTTGTGCGCGAAGCCACCAGTGATGACTTGTAGGTGAGCACAGAGAACATGCATAAGTACATCGATGGTCCAACCACACTTAGGACAATGTTGTGCATGCTTCAGGATGAGTTGGACAGAGGTTTCAGAACCATATACCTGGAAGCCATGGAGGTGAGAGTCCGCTTCGATAAAGACATCACCAAATAGTACGGGGACATGATAGCGCAATACCAAGATTGGTATTAGTTCGTCACCGAAGATCACCACGAGGAGGTTACCGAGTTGGTCTTTCCCCAAGACCCCGAGTGATGTTGTTTGTCTTGTTAGGCTGACTCAAGCCTATTTTTGTCCCACATGGGTATATGTGGAAATTGTATTATTGTAAACATGTTTTAAGTGAAATTCCAAGTGTCACTAGTGGAATGTAAACAATTGCTATGTAATGTGAAGAGTCACGAGGGTAGTCCAAGAGTCAAAGGGGAATTTCAAGGATCACCCCACCCTTTTCTATATATAGAACCTCATAACTCATAGTATGAGCTTTTGGGAGCCAATCCTTTGGCTAGGCATTTCTTAGGGAAGGCTTGGTGATTATTGTGATGAGCCTTAGCTTCTACACAACATAGAGTGAGTACATCTCTTTGAAGGAGTAGGCGATATTGACTATAATATTTGGGCTAGTGGCTGTCAATTGGCGGATGTATGGATGGAAGTTTCACTTAATAATATATAACATATCCATCACGTTTTCATGCATATGTTGTTATTGTAGTTGGAATATTCTAGTTGCTTTAGCAATGTATTTAACTTATGCATTTGTGTATGAATTATTTTGTATGCAATTGTATGAATCTTGTTGCAGATGTGTTGTTGGTTTAACCCATCACTTTGATTTGTGTATCATTCTACTTTCCAGCTTGTGATGTCTTTCCACTTGTGTGTTCCTTCGAGGTTGTGTACTATTATAGGCTTCTAAGGGACACAATTACAGGCTTCTAAGGGACACACTTCCTTTTCCCCTCCATGTGTTAGAACCCCCATGCATCTTACTTGACTCGCTCCAAGATCACACACTTTCTTCGACAAAGTTATCATACTTACCTTTGCGCGCTACCATAGTCAAGGCACTACTTTACTACGCACTCCTAGGACTCCTACTCAAAACGGTATGAGGTCTAGTTGGGACTTCTTACCGGGGAGATCCTGTGACATGTTTGCGTGTCCAACACCGTCAACAAAACCTCACATGGACTTGTCATGCACTAAGTCGCTAGGTCACACCTTAGGTAGTCTCTTCCCGTGCGACTCCTCCTAATCTATGACCTAGCAATCTTATTTCCTACATGTGTAACATTTTCTATATAACCCTTGTTGCTCATTCTTCCTTCACCCGGTTGTTCGAAGCACTGGAGCGGACAAGTTTGGAAACCTGGAGGACGCATGACTTTTCTCCTCTAGGTAAGTGACCCTTCACCTTCCCCTGAAAGCATTAGTTTTTTAAATTTGTCCTCCTCTCTGATCTTGCCCCTGCATTTTCCATTTTCCGGAAATTTCACCTCTCCCTTGCTTGCGCCTTTGCCAATGCCAAAACCATTCTCTCTAAACTCCCAAGCCCCTCACCATTCATATCTCACCTTCTACAATCTTATCCCATCTAATCTACTTATCACCCCTCATTATCCCTCAAATCCTTGTCACATATACCTATCTCTTTTACTAAACGATCAGGCAACTTGCCCTTCATCCCTATGTTGTCGGTGTCTCATTCATTGGGTGTGCACATACACTCTCTTTCCCTCTTCATTCACCCCAATCCTAAGACTCATCCTTTGGTACGATTGGAAATGAATTATTATTTTTATCAGATTTTGCCTCTATTCTATCAAGTGCAAAGCAAACATCTTAATTTGAATTATTGTATGTAAATAAGCTTTAATATGCTTTAATCCAATTTGCCTCATCCATGAGTTGATACTTGGTTCTAAAATTGAACGTGAGTTATGTCCAGTTTGTGGTGATCCTAACCTAATATAATAATTAATGTTATTAAGTGCATCATTCCAAAAGCCAAGACTACATGAGCACCAGTAAACTAGCATAGATATAAAAACACAAGAAATCATTTAACATAGTGTCACAATTCTTAGTCTTAGTATTCAGAAAATTTTCTCTATAATATCTTGAAGTGTAAACCCTTGTAATTTGGGAGCAATGCTCCTCCTAAACAATATTTTATTTATACTTGCCATACATGCAAATTTTTTGGCTATACTTGATATTATGGGCTTATATTATCAACCATATATTTGATACTTTGAGAATCAGATAGCAGATCACTACATAGTGAGTAGAACATGGAAGTTTTCACCTAGCTAACATGATTCTAGAATCTAAAACAAACAGTGATTATTCAACTAGCCAAAACAAAAGTAGCCCCAATTATGAATTTCCCTTGTCTTTATCATGTTCATGAAGCTCAACCCTTTTGTAATTTCCTCCAACAACATGGTTACATCACCATTTCCTTTCACATAAGGTTTGACAGACATTTTGCACTTTCATCACTGAAAATGGGTTTCTTGATCAGGCTATCTACCTCCTGCTTAATTGTCGGTCCTCTATGAACAAGGCATAATTCTAACATTTGAATCCTTTTGAAAAGGGTGAATTGAAACATTCCCCATGTCACCAAGGTTACTACAGACGAAAATATAAATGTTAAAACTATAATCATCAAAATTTCTAAAAGGGCTTGTAGGGAACTACCAAGCAAAAGAGAGAACAAATTTTGAGCCCTGGGCTTTTCCAACTTAAAGTCAAAATAATGGATATAAGGCAAGAGGTTGCAAATTTGTAGAAGCAAGAAAGTCCTTTGTCACAGTTAGGCTAGCATTTGAGAAATTGGTTTGATATGGAATCAACAAGGTATTTATGGAAACACTCAAGGAAAGAGAAGTTGGGAGAAAAGTAAAACAAAATTTGTGCGAAAAATTAATCTCTCATAGCTTGACAGAAGTGGTAGAGAAAAGATTAATCTCTCCTACCTTGACATAAGTGGTGGTCAATATCAACACTTACAAGAACTTTGTGGTGGAATATTATCAAAACTAATAGAGGGATATGCAAGAGTGTACAGTAAGAACCTTGACAAACACGCCCACTGAAGCTTGCAACATCGTTTGCAAGAAGAGAAAATTATGTTACTTTTTTCCAAACATGTAATTTAGTATATTACAGTTTAATGAATATGTTTTCCTATTACAATATATGGTTTCATACTTTAACAAAAAATTCGCCAAGACTTCACAATGTTTTATTATTCAATGAAATATTTGCCAAGACCTTACAGGATTTTATAATTAAGTGAAAGCTTCGCCATGGTTTTACAAGATAATATAATCTGGTGAGAGATTCGCCAAAAAAATTATATATACATAGTATATTATTGATAAAATTGCCTTCCATTTTTCCTCTGTATCATGGGTATTCGCCCATTTATTGTACATATAAATTTAGAGGGGTTCTTAAAAATTTCCCTGTCGGTCACACTTCAAATCTTCCTCTAGGCTTTGCATGTGTGGAAAAGCATAGAAGAGAGAATGTCTGAACTGAATCTGTCAAATGAGGAAGTCAAATTATGTATTTACATTTTTCAAATGGGTGACTTTTGACCAAGGGTCACACCCTTTCATGTTGGGGCCGATTTGATAGTTTGGAGCCTACATAAAGCCACAAAATTAAAATTTTATTTTAATTTCCATAATTCTTCCAAGTCAACTTAGGAGGCCTCTTGGCATGCGAGAATACCTCCCGATGCTACACAAATCAACACATACGTTGTTGGTTTTCACAAGCAATCATAATTTGAAAACACTTCTCAAAATAGATTTATGAATCAACAACATACCTCCTAGCTGAAATTTCAACCACAAATTGAGGAAGAGATGAATAAAGACATGGCTAGAAGCATTTGCTACAAAAACTTGTCACTTGTGTAATTTAGAACCCCCAAAAAGTGATAAAATGTTGATTTTGTGCATACATAATCACCAAAATATGAACATAAAGGTGGGCAATTTTCTTTTTTTTTTTAAATTTTTGCCCTTTGAAGACAACCCCAAATGAAGAAAATAATATGCAAGAACCCATAAAACATGGATGGAAATCATGATAAGAAGGCTCTGATAAATCTACCCTAAATTTATTAAACAAGTTTAAAATGAATGACTGAAAGTAGGTCTAAAAAAATTCTGAACTTCACCCGTATTTATTAGCAACACAAGGCTAAATTTTTTTGCTTGGACTAGTGGATGTGAGCCTCATGGGAAAGGGTCACGACTGATCATAGACACTAAGTTATGCTCTTCCCCCTTGTTTAAGCTCCCAGGGAGAGGAAATGAGTCGGAGAGCTCCTAGGTTTGAGGGAACTCTGGACAATAGGATAGTGTGTGATCCTTACTCCTTGCGGCAAGTCGTATCTCTCATAATGTCATTGTATGGTGTGCGTGTGATCCTTGTCACTTACGACAAGTTGGGTAAACCCCCCTACTATCAAGTCTGAGACTTCACAGAGTATACCCTACATGCATCCTACCCATAAGTTGGGACTATTGGGATTCCCACCCTTCTAGCCAATGGGCGAGGAGACTTGAGTGTGTCCGCGTGTAGAAATTCTATGTAGATTCAAAATTACTCATGTAATTTACGAAACATAAGACTCAAATCTACTCTACTCGTAAAGAAATTCACGATCAAGAAATAAAATCATAAACATGCGACATGATTCAACACATACATAGAGATTTATCTAGGGGAAAGCAACTACTCAAAATCCATTCCTATATATATTGCGTTAATTAGAAAATAGAGAAGAAATACAATGCTTTCTCAAGCCTGAGCAACCTCTACACTAGTATAGTCTAGCTCATTGCTTCATAGGCTAACCTTGGCCACCAGTTAGCCAATTTTATAGCCTTCCAAGCTCCTACTTCCTTACGTTATTTAGTGAGAAACTAGGCCCCTATTTCATAAGAATTTTCCTTCAAGGAATTGCGCAATTCATTAAGGCTCTTCCTTTGAATGCATGCACCACTTGTACACTTCATAATAATCTACAATTGATAGTACACTGCCCTTGAACTCCAATTTAAACTGGGTAACTTTTATTCTCCACATGCATGATCTAACTGAGGTTGATTGATCATTTAACTAGTTGAACACTGAGTTGTGACTAATCACACACCCCACTACTAGACCCTCCACTAGTTCCTCCAACAGTTGGAACCAGTTTAACTAACCATAACTCAATTTAATTGATTTAAATTGTTATAATTGAAATTAACTCAACCTAGGCTCCTAAAATTTAGGTATCACTGCACACAACTGAAGTTCATGCCCATAACTTGAATTAACTAAGCTAACTGAGTGATAACAACCATGTCACCTTATTTAACTCATCCAAGTTGTTTGCTGATGTGGAATTTTGATTTTTCTCTCTAGTTTGACCAAGGCAAGTTGAACTAAATTTTGTTGTTGTATTTTAAACACTTCTTCTTAGCAAGAAAGGGATTCACATCTACCTCGATCCAACACCTTTGGAATGTACTAAATACAACACTTCTCTTTGTTGTTGATACTACTACAACATCTGCAACTAAGAAGGATACATAAAAATAAAATTGAATCAATTTGCACTGTCTATTGGGAAAAATGTGTTGTTGTTGACTCCACTACTGAACCTCCTGCTCTGCTGTCAACACTCCTCTGAACTCCTCAATATTTTATTGAAATTGATCCTCCTACTACTAAATACTGTGGCCCCCTATAGCAAGGGTAATGATCCATGAGGCAAAAACACCTCAATGGACCCTGCCCAAATTTATGAAACTCTTGGACTAGGGCTTTACATCACCCCACCTCACACCTAGAGGTATGGATGCATGTGATCCCTATACCCACTTAGCTCGAAATTTATCCCTACTGGAGGGCTTGGCTTTAGTGGATGTCTCTACTCAGTCTCCTCTCTACTTCTCCATTTGTGGCTACTCCACAAATTCCTGCGACTGCTTCTGGGGCTCCATTTTTAGAGGTAAATCATGCTCCCTCTCAACTACCAAGTTTCTAACCCTTGCCTTTCGACTCAAAGCTTTGCATTCATTGACTCGAACACCGACCTGCTTCACCTATCCCATGGCTATGTGTCTCTGGAATATTTTTCTTTTGTTAAAGATCACATCGTAACCATGGTCTTCCAAAACTGCAACATAGATTAGATTCTTCTTTAGACCTAGAAAAACATCAAATTCTTGAACTTGATAGGGGATCCTGACTCCCTCTGAAAGGTTACTGTACCGATCCCTGTAGAATTGTACCTTCCGTCATCTCCAAAATCAATGTTCTTCTATAGATCTTTCTCCTCCAAGTCATTGAAAAACTCTGTATTCCCTGTCACGTGGAATGAGGCACCATTATCCAATTACCACCCACTCCCCAACATTGTGCTCACCATGCATGTGATATGGTTGAAATCAAGCTCGAATTGTGAATCCAAAGCTTCACCCACTGCTGCTACTATAGGCTCCTTCTTGTGTGGACATTTTGAGGCATAGTGCTTGAATTAATGATAGTTGAAACACTAGACTTTGGACAAGTATTTATTCTTTCCCTCTTGGCCAGAATCATCCTCACCTTGAGAATTCTTTCCCTTCGCCTTCATTCCTTTATAGGCGAATACAAAGTCCTTTTCCTCTTCTTTTGATGAGGTCCCATCACTGGTATTCTACCTTGTCTCCTTGTATACCAAATTAGACCAAAGGCGTTCCCAATTTGGTAGCTTCTCCCTCCCATTTACCAAATCTTAGTAGTTTTTCCAATGCTTGGAAAGGCCTAGAGGGCTAGGCTCATGATATCATCCTCTACAATAGAAACCCCAACTCCTCCAAGTTCATAATGACATTATATGAACCTTATTAGGTACTACTGAATAGAATCAATATTTTGCATCTTAATATTTCAAAGCTTATCTTTAAGTGTCGGTTTCCTATGGCAGTTGTTGTCCTGGAAAAAATATGTTGGAGCTTGCCACATTGCATATGAGGTTTCTTTCCCATGGATATTGGAGACAATTTGATCATTCAAACCTTACAATATGATTCTCCTCATCTTGGCTACACACTTCCTCCATTCTGCTAGATCCTTGATGTCAGATGATCCCGGTTTTGGAATGTCAATCTCGACAAATTACTTCAACCCATGGTCATCTAATACCATTTCCATGTCGTCCTTCCAAGCAACAAAGTTCGAGCTACCCTAGAGGGCATACTCAAGACTTAGACCATAGAATGCCATCCTATTAGAATTGATCTTGCAAATTTGATCCTCTTGTAATAACAACTTCAAATTTTGTTCTCTACTATGAATCCCACTCTGATACCATCTAGAAATTATATGTAGATTCAAATACGCTCCTGTAATTTACTAAAATATAAGACTCAAATCTACTCTACTCATTTTTCGGTAAGCAATTCACAACCGACAAAGAAAATCATAAACACGCGACATGATTCAACACACACACACATACACATATTTATCTAGGGGAAATAAACTTCTCAAAACCCCTTCCTATGTGTATTGTATTAATTAGGAAATAAAGAATAAATGCAATGCTTGCTCAAGCCTGAGTGTTAGGTCCCTATAATACTAGTGTATTCCCTTATTATTATTGTCATTGTAGCCCCTTATTGTTATTGTTGTGCCGACATTGTCCCCATATTGTTATTATTGTGCCCCATAGAAGCTCACTATTGTTATTGTCGCGCCCTTACATTATTATTGTTATGTTGGCTCTAATTATATTGTGACTCCTTAGACTCCTATATATAGAAAGGAAGTCTTTTCATTTGTATCATCCAAAAATTGTTCATTTGTGTAATGTAAAGGAGGTTTCCCCCTCAAAGAGGCTACTTTTGAAGTCGTTGATCTATCGCATTCTTCTATTTTGTGAGTTGGTTGCATAATGATTGGTATCAGAGCTTTGGATTCTAGTGTTTTGCTGCTTCAAACGGGTCATCGTGGAATTTTATCTATAGCGTTTTTTCTATGAATCTTCAGAAGCTGAACTTAAAACCCATTTGAGTTGAAATCATGATGAACCTCAGGGCTAAATTTCAGATCTTGTCTTGCTATATTTTCGGAGATATGAACTGAGGAAGTTAGGGTTTTTACAGGCTCTCGAATTCAATCTCAAACAAGCCACCTTTGGAAAATCATTATAACTTTTTCTCTGAGCATCAGATTGAAATTTCGCAAATAGTTACAAAAAGAGGACGAACTTCAATTTTTTGTGCATCATTTTCAGGTCCGAGGGTCAAAACAATGATACAAGACACTTCGTACAAGTTCGCTCTACTGAACTAGTTTATAATCAAGTCATCGTGGGAGATTTGACATAACTCTTTCGTGGAGAATCCAATCTAGATCAAACTTGTGGGGTTGGAAAGAGGACGCAAAGGGATATCATAGGACAAAATTTCAGACCTTGGAGATACGACATTGCAGATATACAACAGATTCAATATCGAACTCCTACAAAGAGAAAAAATGTGTGTAGTCTTTTTAATTTTTTTTTGCATAAGTTTGATTTGAAAATTTTGTTTTAAGTGATTCAAAGGGAATAGTGAAGCATATTTATCATTAGTTGATGCCCTGAAGAAATAAAATGGAAACACCTAGTAAGCAACCTGAAAGCTCTAGCATGCATGACTCATGAAGAAGAGGAAGAAATGCAACATGATATATCAAAATTACAAGACCATGTGCAACAAATTTCACTCTCACAAAAAGTAACAGAAGCTAAGACATATGGTTTAAAGAAAGGCATGGAAGCTAAGATGGATGGTTTAGAAGTAAACATTGAAGATTTGAAGAAAGACATGGAAGGTTTGAAAGGAGATTTGGCAAAGTTGATACAAGAAATGCTTCCTAATGGTGAAAAGGTAGTAGAGGAAACTCATGGTGAGAACAAAATAAATGTTAGTCATGATTTTATAGACTCTAACATTGGATTGAAGACCCATCATGTTCCAAATATCGATTTGAGGAAGTTTAATGGCAAGGATCTTGTAACATGGATACTATAGATGGAGCAATATTTCGATCTCCATAATGTGCAAAACACACAAAAGGTACGCATTGTGACTTTATATTTGGAACCCAATTAGTTTGCATGGTATCAATGGCTTTGATCTCGTAAACAAATTGTCACTTGGGCAATTTTTACAGAAGAAATGGTAGCACCTGATGAAGATAAAAAAAACAACACCTTTTTTAGCCAATTGATAAATCTTAAACAAAAGGGTTCAATGGTTGAGCACATTGAGTACTTCCAAAAATTGAATATAAGGGTAAAAAATATTCCAGAGGAGCATAGGATTGATGTGTTCATAGGGACTTTTAAGGATAACATTCAACATGAGGTTCGCCTTTGGGAATCTGATTCATTAGAGAAGGCATTTAGGTTGGAAAGAAAAAATTAAAAGAAAAATTATGGCAACAAGGAAGCCTACCAATCACAACTATAAAGATGGAAGTGTTGTTGCCCCTAGCCTTCCACAACCTACAAGGTTGACACCACAACAATTGGAAGAAAAAAGAGCAAAAGGGATTTGTTACAATTGTGATAGCAAATACACTAAAGGTTATAAGTGTGTTGAGAAGAAATTATTTTACATAGATTGTGAAGAGGAAGAAGAAAAGGAACAAGAAACATCAAAAGAAGAGGATACACACCAAGAAAAAACCCTAGAGAAAGAAGAAATGAATATGATCATATCTTTTAATGCATTGGCCGGAATTACGACTCCTCAAACTATCAAGATAGAAGGATATATCAAGAAGAAAAAGGTAATAGTGTTGATTGATTCAGGCAGTACACATAATTTTATTGATTGTAAGATAGTGAAGGAATTGATTTGTTTCCTATATCCAACGCCAGAGTGTCAAGTGATGGTTGCAAATGGAGGAACCATAAATTGCTCTGGAAAGTGCCATAATATCAAGCTATCCATGGGAGAATATGTGTTGAATAGTACAATGCTTTCCATCCCAATGGGTGTTGTTGATGTTGTACTAGGAGTCCAATGGCTACAATCTTTGGGTATGATAACTTTTAATTTTCAAGTTTTTTTTTAGAAGGATGGAAAGGAAGTTAAATTAAGGGGTATCACAGGGAAATTGGGAAAGATAATTAGCTCTAACGACATGAAAAATCTTCCAAAGAAAGAACAACGTGGCATAATTACAAAATTATGTTCGCTAGAGGTTGCCACATCGAAATCATCTATTTCTCCAGATCTCCAAAAAGCCTTGGACAATCAGCCCAAGGTATTTGAGACTCCCAAAGGCCTCCCACCTATTCGTGATCATGATCATGATATTCATTTCATTCCAGGAAGTGTTCCTCCAAACATGGGCCTTACAGATATCCCTATACCCAGAAGAGTGAAATTGAGCGTATGGTTGCAAAAATGCTAGAGGCTAGTATAATTCAACCTAGTCAAAGTTCTTTCTCTGCTCCATTAGTATCCGTGCACAAGAAGGATGGATCATGATGCATGTGACCAGATTATAGGGAGCTCAACAAGCTCACTATTAAATATAAATTTGCCATTCCTGTCATTGATTAATTATTGGATGAGTTGCATGGAGAAATTTACTTCACCAAGTTGGACCTTCATTAACGATATCATCAAATCAGAATGAAGACTGAAGGGATTTCAAAAACAACATTTAGAACTCATGAGGGTCATTATGAATTTTTGGTCATGTCTTTTGGCCTTACCAATGCACCTTCTACATTTAAAGGTTTGATGAATTCCATTTTCAAACCCTTCCTTAGAAAATGTGTGTTAGTATTGTTGAAAATAGCAACAAGAAATGCTAAAAATAGAATCCAGAATATTCCAATTTTAATTTATCCTTGAATTAAAATTCGAATTTAGTCTCACCAGCTACTTGAAAAATAAATAATTAATTCATCACAGATTAATTAGTTGGAGAAATTCAAGTTAGAAGTCTTTCTGAAGTCATGCAACAGTTATCCCTTAAATTAAGGAGATTATCCCTTAATTAAGGAAATAAGATTGAGTTGTATTTCAGTTGTAATTAGTTAACTCAATTTATTGAGTTAAGTCTAGTTAAATTAATTCCAAATTGTTTGAGGAATTAATAGAGAGTTTATAGTCGGTTGATGCATGCATGCACTCAACAAGTGTATTCTAATTAGCTGATGATTTACTCATCCATGATTCATGCATGTCTATTTTGAGAAAGACCCAGCTGAGATTAAATGTAGGGACAATGTATTATCAGTTACATGTGTTCGCCTATAAAGGAAACACAAGCATGCAGTCAAGGCATAGGTTCCTTGAGGATTACACAGTTCTGACAGGGTGTGAGATCAGTGTGAGTGATCAGTGTTACACTTGGTAATAGTAGGATCACTCAGGGAAAACTGCGCAAGGAAATAGGAGGCTTGGAGGGCAGAGGAGAAGGCTTGTGAGAAGCCTAGATTGCCTGTGAGCATCCAGGAGGATTGTATTGAGAGTTGGCTAGTTGTGAGAGCTAAAACTTTGTGTAATTCTGATGTATTTCCACCTTGTATGATAATAAAGATAGTGGGGTTTTTAGCTGAGGCTTTCCCCTGAGTATTTTCTATGTTTCATGTGCATTGATTCTTCTTCTGGTTATATGTGTTCATCTTGATCTTGCTCAAATATTTTAAGCTTCCGCAAAGTTGATAGTAGAAGTAGGTTATAGTATTTTGCTTTGGTATATTGCATTATCGAGTTAACCTGCAACAATTTCTCTACATGGTCTTAGAGCTAGATCTGTAGAGAGCAGAATTTCTACAGGTATAATAGTCTACAAGAAGTCTTGGAAGGATCATGTTCAACATGTTGATAGAGTGCTCAAACCATTGGAAGAGAATTTTTTTTATGCAAAAACCTCCAAATGTTTCTTTGGAGTACAAGAGGTGGAATATTTGGGTCATAATGTATCTCATGAAGGTGTTAAGGTAGACCCTAGCAAAATTAAAGCCATTAAGAAATGGAAAATCCCAACATCCATAAAGCATTTGCGAGGATTTCTCAGGTTGACAGGATATTATCGCAAGTTTGTTAAGAATTATGGGAGAATAGCAACACCTCTAACAACATTACTGAAGAAAGATGCATTTTCTTGGACTCTAGAAGCAACGAAAGCATTTGAACATCTTAAAGAGGAAATGTGCCAAGCACTGGTCTTAGCTACACCAGACTTCACAAAAACCTTTATTGTGGAATGTGATGCCTCAGGAAATGGAATTGGTGTTGTTTTAATGCAAGAATAAAGACCCATTGCTTTTGAAAGTCGTCCAATCAAAGGAAAGTATTTACACAAAGCTATTTATGAGAAGGAAATGTTGCCAATATTACATGCACTTAAAAAATGGTGACCTTACCTAATTGGAAGACACTTCAAGGTAAAAATAGATCATGATAGTCTTAAATACCTTTTAGAACAAAGATTATCTTCAAAAGATTAGAAAAAATGGGTCACAAAGGTTTTGGGTTATGACTTTCAAATCATCGACAAAAAAGTGAAGCAAAATGTTGTTGCAAATGCATTCTCAAGAAAGGATGAGGATGTGGAAGCATTGCTTTGTGCCATTTCTATTATCCAACCAGATTGGATAAACGAAGCAAGGGATGAATGGAAGAATGATGAAGAAGTGTGGGAAGTCATTCAAAAGTTGCAGCAAGATCCCAGTACATCTGATACATTTAGCTGGAAAAATGATTCGTTATGGTACAAAGATCACTTATACCTCTGTAAGAAAACCCAACTCAAACAAAATATTCTTTTGGAAATGCACAACTGTCCCTTAGGAGGGCATTCAGGAGTTTTAAAAACTTACCACAGGGTTAAGAAGGAATTTTTTTGGGATGGCCTTAAATCTGATATTCAAAAGTTTGTGGTGGAATGTTTGGTTTGCCAAAAAAATATAGTTGAGACAATTAAGACCCCCCAAGTCTATTACAACCTTTATCAATTCCAAGTCAATGTTGGGAGGAGGTTTCAATGGATTTTATCACAAGTTTACCCAAGTCTGAAGGAAAGAGTGTCATCATGGTGGTTTTTGATAGAATTACCAAGTATGCACACTTTTGTGCATTATCTCATCCATTTAAAGCTAGTATAGTTGTCATTGCATTTATGGAAATAATTTAAAAGCTACATGGAAACCCAAAGATTATTGTAAGCGACATAGATCCTATTTTCGTTGGAAATTTTTGGACAAAATTATTTTCTTGTTTGGGTACTCAGTTAGCTCATAACTCTTCTTATCATCCTCAATCTGATGGGCAAACTGAGATAGTGAACAAATGTTTGGAAGGATATCTTCGTTGCTTTGTATATGATAAAACAGACACAATGGGTCAAATGGTTGCCTCTGGCTGAATGGTGGTATAACATTTCCTTCCATAGTACAACAAAAATGACCCCATTTATGGCACTTTATGGATATCATCCACCGTCCATCACATCATATTTAGGATAAATTCTAAGGTTCAAGTAGTGGAAGATCACATCGAGCATCAATAAAAATTTCTCCAACTCTTAAAGGATAACCTGACTTTGGCACAAAATAGAATGAAACAACATGCATATCAACATCGCAGCAAAAGAATTTTTGATGTAGGTGACTGGGTATTTATATGACTACAACCATAGAAACAAAAGTCCCTAATGCGAGCTAAGAAGGATAATAAATTATCACCAAAGTTATGGTTTGTACAAGATGTTGCAAAATATTGGTACTATGGCATACAAATTGGATCTTCCTGCATCTTCCTGAGTGCACCCAATTTTCCATGTTTCATGCTTAAATAAGGTTATAGGTGACAAGCTCCCAGTTCAAACAATATTTCCAGAACTTGACGAGAAAGGAAAAATCATATTGGAACCTGAAGCAGTCACTGAAACAAGAACTCGACAGCTACAAAATCGATCAATTTCAGAGTATCTCATTAAGTGGAATAACTTACCCGTTGAAGATTCTACATGGGAGGATGATAATTTTATACAGAAGCATCCAGAACTACTCAAGCGTTGAGGACAACACTTTTTTTAAGGAGAGGGGCATGTTAGGTTCCTATAATACTAGCGTATTCCCTTATTATTATTGTCATTTTAGCTCCTTATTGTTATTGTTGTGCCCATGTTGTCCCCACATTGTTATTATTGTGCACCATAGAAGCCCACTATTGTTATTGTTGTGCCTTTACATTATTATTTTTATGTCGGCTCTGATTATATTTTGACCCCTTAGACTCCTATATATAAAAAGGAGGTCTTGTCATTTGTATCATCCAAGAATTGTTCATTTGTGTAATGTAAAGGAGGTTTCCCCCTCGAAGAGGCTACTTTTGAAGTCTTTGATGTATCTCATTCTTCTATTTTGTGAGCTGGTTGCATAACACTGAGCCACCTCTGCACTAGTATAATCTATCTCACAACTTCACAGACTGACCCTGACCAACACTTAGCTAATTTTCTAGCCTTCCAAGCTCCTACTTCCTTGCATTGTTCAATGAGGAATTAGGCCCCTATTTCATAGGAATTTTCCTCCAAGGAATTGTGCAGTTCATTAAGGCTCTTCCTCTAACTGCATGCACCACCTGTACACCTCAAAAGAGTCTACAAATGATAGTACATTGCCCTTGAACTCCAATATCAATTGGGTAACTCATATTCTCTGCATGCATGAGCTAATTTAGGTTGATTGATCATTTAACTGGTTGATCAGTGGGTTGTGACTCACTACACACCCCACTACTAGAACCTCCACTAGTTCCTCCAACAGTCGAAACTAATTTAACTGACCATAACCTAGTTTAACTGATTTAAATTGTTACAACTAAAATTAACTTAACATGGGATCCTAAAATTAAGGAATCACTGCACACAACTGAAGTTCACGCCCCTAACTTGAATTAACTAATCTAATTGAGTGATAAAAATCATGTCACTTGAGTTAACTCATCCAAGCTGTCTATTGATGTGGAATTTCGAGTTTTCTCTCTAGTTTGACCAAGGCAAGTCAAACTGAGGTTTTCTTGCTTCATTTTCAACAGTGTGATCCTTACCATTTATGCTAAGTAGTATCTCATTCAAGAGATGGGATGCACGTGTTCTATCACTTGGTTCTTAAGGATCGAGGTGGGAAGATTGGTAGACAATAGGAAAGTATTTGATCCTTACCTCTCATGGTAAGTGGTATATCATCTATTGTCATTGGATATAGGGTTGTAGAGTTATCTTCCCTATGACAATTCTTCTTCTTTAGATCGACAATGTTCAATAGATGAGAAAATATGAGATATGATATGATATGAAGATGATGATGACGAGATATTTGAGATGAGACTTATTATACCGTCAGTAATTCCTCCCTAACTAAGAGGGAGTTTTAAAATTTGGTAGCTTAGGGAGAAATTCACTCATTTGGGAGGCCCTTATCACCCTAAGGAGATCCCTCTTACCGTTTGAAAAATATAATTTTCACACGGGAAAATTATTATTTTAATGTTGGACCTTGTCACATCAAAAAGTACAAGTCAGCCTAGAAGAGGAAATTCATCCTCCACAACCACATATAAATACACCTAATGTGACATAACTTGGAGGCATCACACATCACATCATATCTTCATATGATTGGTTCATACAAATCTAAAATTGCAGGACCGAGTTCACGCGTGCGAAGGAGAGAGAGAGAGAATATGTTGACCAACATTGACTTATGTTTTTGGGACTGTTTGACAAACATTGACTTAGATGGTTTCGACCTTGTTTGAATAATTTTTGGATCTGTTTGAGAGGCTAAGTTGACTGGGAGGTTGACCAATTTTTCGATGCACATTGACCAATGTTGACTATAGTTTATGGGATAGAGTTTCTGTAGGTCAAACCTTGACTTTGACCAAAATTTGTGGGATGGATTTTGGGACTATTTTGACCAATTTTTACCATGCAAGGAAGGCTACATTCTTTGACAGGTTGACCAATGTTTTTGAGCACTTTGACTATGGACTGGTTATGGCACCATTGGTTGCTATTGACTTTGGCAGAAATTATGGAATTCAAGTTTGACCATATTTGACTTTATTTCTCACATTTGGCTGGATCTTGGTTGGTTGGTTTGACTAGTCAAGCCTTTGACCTTTGACTCATTATTGATGTACTTGGACTATGTTTCTCTATGTTCAACATTTGATGACAATCTAATAGAAGAAGAATTTGGAAAGGGTTTCCCCCATGTGCGGTTTTTCCCTGGTCTTTGACTAAATCTCTTTGTCTTTATTGTTCTTGGTTATCTTTTATTGTGCATTTGGCTTATTGTTCTATCTACAATTACTTATTGATATTGGAAGGCTGAAAATATACTAGATAACTGATTTCTATTGCAAGAATTGTTTTTATAAGTGATTATTGCAGCATAAAACATTGAAAAATTAACATGGTATCAGAGTTGAGGTGAAGACAAGCCCAATGAGACAAGATTAATCCGCCTTTGAAATTATCTTATCCGTTGAAGATCACTTAACTTGGTTAGGATGTTTGCCTCATACTTCAAAATTGAAGATAATCTGAATGACTCATTTAACTATGATGTTTGGAGAGCTAGGGTTGATTTGACTTTAGAGGAGAATGATGTTTTGGAATATTGAAGGAAAGGTAATTGGTCCTTTGGGAAATGCATATGTTGTTGTCAAGTCCAAGTACAAGAAAGGTGAGGTCAAAGCTAAGAAAATTATTATTGATTTGTTGAGAGCTCATTTGATTACTTATGTTGCAAAATTGAAGAATTCGAAGAAAATGTATGATAATTTAGTTGGGATGCATAAGATCAACAACTTGAACCATATTCTTTCCTTGAAGAATCAACTCAAGGACATCAATATGAACAAGGGGGAGACTGTGTAGTCATACTTCATGAGGATATCCTAACTCAAGGATCAATTGTTGTTTGCTAGATATATCACAAATGATAGAGGGTTGGATCTAATTGTCCTTGGAGGTATTCTCCCAATTTGGGAGACATTTATTACCGCCATTAGAAACAATGATAGGTTCCCTTAATTTTATGAACTTATGGGAAAGTTCACTCAAGAGGAGACCAATATGATTTCTAGAGGGAGAATTCAAAAGAATGAAGAAGGAGAACCTTCTACATTTTCTACTCAAGACAAGAAGAGGAAAGGAAATGAAGAGGAAGAACATCTAATTCAAGAAAGTATGATCCATAATTAAGATATTCTAATAGAAGAATTAAAATAGTTCTATGCTATAATTTCCACAAGCATGGTCACTATGCCCGAGACTGCCCGAAAAATAGAAATGCTTCAAGATCCAACAACAATAATCATGGCTTCAACAACAATAGGTTCAATGATTGAAGAAGAAGATAAGATTCTACTCCTTGTGATGAAGGCCATCATCCTCCCAAGAGATCAATGAACTCAAGGTATGAAAATAATGCAATTTCTACTCAATCTAAATACTTTCTTAATGTTTCCCTTTCTAGTTCCTCTCCCTGAGATTCGTTTGATATTTGGTTGGTAAATAATGGAGCTTCTAGACACTTCAATGGTTATCATGAACTCATCTCAAATCTAGTTGAGAGGGAGACAATTTTGAAGATTATTCGTGGGAACAATTTTACCTATCCTGTGAAGGGGTTTAGTGTTGCTTCATTTCATTTGGATTATGATGAAATCACACATCTACAGGATTTTCTATATGTGTCGGTATTGAAAAAGAATATTGTATAAATATCTACCTTGGAGGACAAGGAAATGAGAGTTTCTTTTATAAGAGGAAAGGTCCTTACCTAGCCAATGGAGTCTCGCTTGAGGGATGTCTTCACTTTGGGATCAAGAATTGAAGGCCTTTATAAAATCAATGGAAGACCAATTTGAGCATTGGTTCATGATAGTAATCATAAATGTGATCTATGGCACTAGATATTCGCTCACCTTCACTATGAAGCCCCGCCTAAGGTGAGAAGGATGGTTTCTAGGATGCTCGAGATTTGTATAGCTCTTGAAGGAGTTTGTTTGGGATGTGCAAGTTGAAATAAGATGAAGGGACAATTCCCTTCAAGTAGGAGTAGGACCAGTGGAATACTACAACTCATTCATTCCGATATATGTGGACCCATGTCAATGACTTCTCTTGGTGGCTATCTATACTACATAATCTTTGTGGATGACTTCTCTCGTAAGACATGGATTTTATCCCTGAAGAACAAGGACCAAAAATTTGATATGTTCAAGGATTTTAAGGCCCTGATAGAAAATCAAACAGGGAAGAGAAACAAAGTCTCCAGGTTTGATATTGGAGGGGAATTCATTTCAAATGATTTCATTGAATTTTTCTATAAATCGGGAATCAAGAAGGAGACTATTGTACCTTATAATCCTAAGAAAAATGGAGTAGTTTAAAGGAAGAATAGGACCATCATCAAATTTTCCCAAGCCATGTTTCATGATCAAAAGTTTCCAAAATTTATATGGGGTGAAGTTTTTAACACAACAACCTGCGTTCAAAATAGAAGTCCTCCTCAAGCCTTGGGTGACAAGACTACTGAAGAAGTTTTCACAATTGTCAAGCCCGATGTTGGAAATTTGAGGATCTTTGGCTACCCTATTTACTTTCATGTGTTGAATGACAGGAGGAAGAAGGTAGAAGTTTTGAGAAACAAAGGTACATTTGTTGGCTATTATGAAAATTCCAAAGTTTATAAAATATATGTGTCTGGTCAAAGGAATATAGAGTTTAGTAGGGATGTGACATTTGATGAAGATGTTTCCCTTGGGAAAGAAAGGGACACTCCTCCCCCTACCAATGTTGGAAGAAGGAAAGATGACTTGGATGTACAAGAAGACTCTTTGATCCCTGAGCGAGATGTTGTTGATGATCCCATGGAACCTATGGACCCTTTGGATTCCCCTCTTTGTGATCCTCCTACCAGGATGAGACCACTATGGATTTATGACACTTTACAAGATGTTGAGAGACATGTTGTTGCAAGAGGAACCTCCAGGGAAAGAAATAAGCCATGCCAATATCAGGGATATGTTATAGCAATGAGAAACATGATACAAGATTAACCACACACTTTTGAAGAAGCAATAAAAGAACAAGAATGGAAGGATGCTATCACTCAAGAATATGAGTCCATAATGGTTTTTTTGTGTGTGGAAAGTGGTTCTAAGACCCGAATGAAAGTTTGGTGTGACCTCTAAATGGTTGTACAAGATTAGGCATAGTGTGGATGGAAGTATCGAAAAATACAAGGCAAGATTTGTTGCTAGAAACTTCTTCCATAAAGAGGGAGAAGAGTATGGTGAAATTTTTTACACCAGTTTCCTGCTACACTACCATTCCATCCATTGTTTCTCTTGCTGCTAGCCAGGGATGGACACTTCACCAAATGGATGTGAAGACCACATTTCTACATGGAATTCTCAAGGAATAATTATAAGTTGAACAACTACAGGGCTTTGGGGAGCATGACAGGAAGACTCATGTGTACTGGCTGAAGAAATCCCTTTATGGATTGAAGCAAGCTCCTAGGGCTTGGCATGCCCACATCTATAACTACTCTATGAAGCTTGGATTTACAAGAAGCAATGCTAACCTAAACCTATACTTCAAATTCATCCAAGGTATGCCCCTGATTTTAACATTATATGTCGATGATTTATTATTGGCAGGTGGAGAGACTTTTATTCTCGAATGTAAGAGGGAGTTGACCTTTGATTTTGAAATTAAAAAACATGGATTGATGCACTACTTCATGGGCTTAGAAGTGTGGTAGAGGCCTGGTGATATTTTCCTTTCTCAAGGGAAATATGTTGTCAAGCTGTTGAAATTTTTTGGACTAGTAGGATGCAATTCCATGGCCACACCAATGCAGGTGAACTTCAAGAAGTTATGTGGAGAAGTTGAAGTCCCTGATTTGGAAACTCCCACCGAGTACCTACAGTTGAATGGGGAACTAATGTTCTTGGTGAAATCTAGACTGGACATATGTTTTTTAGTTAACACTTTGAGTCAATTTATGACTAAGATTCTGCATGCACACTCAGTCATTGTTAAGCATGTGCTGAGATACTTACATGGGAATACCGATAGTGGACTGAGATATACCATTGGAGATGTGAGGCTACATGGTTACATTGATGCTGGCTAGGCCATAAATGTCGTTGATAGGAAGAGCACATAAGGGTGTTGTTTTAGCCTGGGTTCTGCCATGATATCTTAGATCAGTAGGAAGAATAAGTCCATTGCTCTTAAAATTATTGAGGCTGGTATATTGCTACTAGGCTGGCTAGTTGTAAGGCATCATGGTTGAGGAAGTTCCATGGAGAGTTTTTTGAGCAGGTATTGGATACGATTGTGATATATTATGACAACAAGAGTGGGACCTGACTATAATAAAATCTCGTATTCCATGACAGGTACACGCATATTGAGATTATATATCATTATATCTGCAATATGGTGCAAAGAGGAGCCATAAGACTCCATCATATTTCGATAGATGAGCAGATATATGAAATTCTTACCAAGCCTTTGGCGAAAGAGAAGTTCTTGGTATTCATAGAGCAACTTGGAATAGTGGATGTGACTCTCCTGCAAAAGGGCCACGACTGATCAAGGACACTGAGATATGATCTTCCCCCTTGTTTGAGCTCCTAGGGAGAGGAATTAAGTCAGAGAGCTCCTAGGTTTGAGGAAACTCTAGACAATAGGATAATGTGTGATCCTTACCCCTTATGGTAAGTTTGTATCTCTCCTATTGTCACTTTAGGGTGTGTGTGTGATCCTTGTCACTTATGACAAGTTGGGTATCTCCCCCTACTATCAAGTCCGAGACTTGACATAGTATACCCCATTATGCATCCTACCCATAATATGGGCTTGTTGGGATTGCCACCCATCTAGCCAATGAGTGAGGAGACTTGAGTGTGTGTGTAATCCTTAGCAATTATGGTAAGTGGTATCTCGCTCAAGTGATGGGATGGAGGTGTTCTACCGCTTAGTTATTGAGGATCAAGGTGGGAAGATTAGTGGAAAATAGGATAGTGTATGATCCTTACCTTTCATGGTAAGTGGTATCTTGCCTATTGTCATTGGATATAGGGTGGCATATTTATCTCCCTTGTGATGATTATTCTTCTTTAGATTGGAGTTTTCAACAGATGAGTAGATATGAGATATGATATGATACACCGATGATGATGATGATGATGAGACATTTGAGATGAGAATTATGATGTCGTTGGTAATTCCTCCCTAGCTGAGAGGGAGTGTTGAAATTTGGTAACTTGGTGAGAAATTCCCTCCTTTGGGAAGCCCTTCTGACCCTAAGGAGACCCCTATTTCCCTTGGAGAAAATTAAATTTCACATGGGAAAACTATTATTTTAACGTTGGATCATGTCACATCAAAAAGTACAAGTCGACTTGGAAGGGGAAATTCATCCTCTACAACCACATATAAATACACCTAATGTGACATCACTTGGAGGCATCAAACATAACATCATCTCTTCGTATGATTGGTTTGTACAAGCCTAAAATTGCAGGGTTGAGTTCACGCATGAGAAGGAGAGAGAGAGAGAATTTTTTGACTAACATTGACTTATGCTTTTGGGATGGTTTGACCAACGTTGACTTTAATGGTTTTGACCTTATTTGAATGATTTTTGGATATGTTTGAAAGGAAAAATTGACTAAGATGTTGACTGAATTCTTTTGTTCACTTTGACCAACATTGACTATAGTCTTTGGGCTAGGGTTTCTACAGGTCAAACTTTTACTTTGACCATAATTTATGGGTAGGATTTTATGAATGTTTTGACTGATTTTGACCAAGCAAGGAAGGTCGCACTCTTTAAAAGGTTGATCAAACTTTGTTGGAACACTTTGACCGTTGACTATTGACTAATTAAGGAAACCTTGACTATTGTTGACTTTGACAAAAAAAATCATAATTCAAGTTTGACCAAATTTGACTCTCTTGCTCACATTCGAATAGATCTTCGTTGGTTGGTTTGACTAGTTAAGGCTTGGACCTTAAACTCGTTATTGATGTACTAGGACTATGTATCTCTCTGTTGTACATTTGATGACAAGCTAATAGAAGAAGAATTTGGAAAGGGTTCCCCCCCTTGTGGGGTTTTTCCCTAGTATTTGACCAAATATTTGTGTCTCTATTGTTCTTGGTTGTCTTCTATTGTGCATTTGGTTTATTTTTCTATCTACAATTACTTATTGATATTGGAAGACTAAAATATATTAGATAATTGATTCATATTGGAAGATTCAAAATATATTGGATAATTGATTGTTGTTAGAGGAAGAATTGTTAAAGTGATTGTTGCAACATAGAACATTGAAGAATCAACAAATAGAGTTTGATTTTTTTACAAAAAATTCCATCCCAATGGCTATTCAAGTGGCTCTAAATACAAAATTTTAGCCCTAAAATGATCACCATGTGTGTCATAGATAATATCACCATCAAAATAGAAACAATTTTTATCCGATCGATGTCTCTCAACATGGAAGAAAGCATCAATCCCATGGTTGTTATGTTCCTCGTCTACATATAGAAGAAAAAAAATGCAACTTATCTAGCCTTTGCCTTCATGTGGAAGTTGGATGAATTATTGGATGCTCTAACCACAAAGGGATTTATCAAAGTATTCCTCTTCAATGAAATCATGGATCGACTTTTCCTCTTCATGGTGAACATGGGAGATTTTTTCACCCATGTCTTCTTGATATGCTTGGGCTTTGATGGGTTGATGAGGTGCTTCTTCTCCCCTGGGTACATGGTATTTTTTTAAGGATTTACTAATTTTCCTATATATGGTATTGTAGGCGACTATGTTGGTTTGAAAAGAATGTAGGTGAATATTCAATATAAAACATGTAATTTACTATTAAAATTGGTAAAATTTTGGCGAATATCACCCATTTAATCATATATATGTAAAAAAAAACAGGTGATTTTTTAATGAAATCGACAAATATATTTTTCAGAAAATGTCTAAAAAATAACCCATTTGCGAAATTTCGCCCTTAAAAGTTTCCCTGTCTGGGTGGGGTTTCTATGATATCTTCAATGACATTTTTGTATTCATCACCTTCAAAATGAGGATCTCAACACTTGAGTAATATATTCAAATAATCTACATAGTGATTAGTCTTACTGGTGCACTACCAAGATCATAAAAAACAATCATTTTCTCGTTCTTCAAAAGTGCATACAAAGGTTTGTATCTATCCATCTTCATGAATGATGTGAGATTCTCTCATGACCTTAATAAAAGATGTAATAAGCAACAAGACTGGTTCATGATACCCATTAAAGAATCCAATGAATATATCAAACATGAAACTTAACCATCAACTGAAGTGCTTGTAATGCTTGAGAAATCGAGTGGAGCATAAAGATAATTCCAATATTATAATGTTTATTCTATGCTTCTTTACTTCTATATCTTCAATTTTAAATATAAAGTACCTTCATACCTCATACATATATGGAGTGGAGTTGCTAAGGTGAACCTTAATACCTTCAAAATATTACTTATTTCACCATATAAGCAATGAGTCTTGAAAATCTACAAAGGAAAAAGGATTCTTCCCTTCATGGAATTGTTAGACTATGTAAAATGATAAAACCCTAAGGGAAGCTCTATGTAATCCACCATTATCATCATAGTGGGGCTTTATCTTTCCCACTTTATAATATGAATGGTCTTGGTCAGGGGGGTCTTGCATGAGGTCAGCTAATCTCAATGTGTTATACTATGAGGTTATAGTAAAATACATCTTAATGTTATTATTATCTAACCTAATGTCCATGATAAATTCTTTAATCTCACAACTTAAATCATATTTCTAATTAGCCTTAAAATATTTAAATGATCCACAACACAAGGGTAAAATAAAGCAAGTAAACTCAAGATTATGAAATGACTTAACACACACTAGATTAAAAGAGGAAATATTAATTCCAAATCTACATTTATGATATACTTAATGCAAAAAAATTAGTCTAGAAGGGATTTCTGGACATGGTTCTTTTCAATATACAATAAATGCAAACTAGGCTTTAAATCTAGTAAATCAAGTTATATAATCACCAAGAAGAAGTAATATTTGGAAAATGAACATCTAAATTAATTTAATATCTATTTTAAAAATTAAATTTCAAGATAAATTCCAAATTTTAATCAACATATCAAATGCCCTTTAAGAAAAGATAAAATAACTACAACTAAGGTCAGTTATGCAATACTTTTAGCTTTTTAGTCCTAAAGTCTTCAATGCGAGTCTAACTTGCCGTGAACAATATTAAGAAGAGTAAATTTTAGATATAAGACATAAATATAAAGTTTTTATACAACATTTCCAACCAGCGAAAGAAAGTGGCCAAAAGCACACAAAATGTCAATGGTTTGTGACTAGAGAAGTAAGACGATTTGCATCTAACTCAACAAAATTGATATTAAACATAATTGTTATTTCTTTCAATGAAATGTTCAGATCTAAATCAAATAATAAATTCCCTACTACGATCTTGAAACAAATCACTAAAAAGGGTTCCAACCAAGTAAGGCACCCTAGGGTTTTGGGGGGGGGGGGTTTCAACCATTTGTTCGAGGCAATGTTGCAGGAACCATCCCACTCCCACCCCCTAGTTCTTAGGGTGGATTCGTGTCTCCTGTAGATCTGTGGTTCTGCCTAAAATTGACGCTTCCTAGACATTCATAACCATGACAGTTTTGAACTACGATTTCAACACAATTTCACAAATCCATTCGACCACGGTTCCATAAACCACTTGCACTGTTTCAAGGGGATTTTTATTAGAATTTTTGAACCGCTATTTAAGGAACCATGCTTCTTGAACACTCCCAAAGTTCCCCCTTGACACTCCCTAGACACTTCCTAGATGCTCCCTATTGGTAATGTTAAATTCTTAAAGTAAAAGTGGCATTCTCCTTTATCTTTTATTTTCATACTTTTACTTGAATTTTTAACATTCCCATGAAAAGACTCAGGATGTTTGATAGTGGTTCCAACCTCATCGGACTTCATATGAAGAAAATAGAATTTCATATCCCATTAAAAATTCAATGGACTAACAGTTTTTAGGATTTCATGATCAATGGGATTGTGGAATTCATTAGATTATATCTTGTATGAGGGTATGCAATTGACATTTAATCAAGAGCACCAAGCCCTATATGTACCCAAATGTTGGTGGTGTTGATTTTTTAACTCCTTTCTCTTAGCCTTTGTAAAAATGTGCTCTTTATTGGAGTCAAAATCGTTTATCAGCCATGTTAAGCTTTTTCTACCATATTAATTAGGCAATGTTGACTAATATCCCGCAGATTCAAAGTAGAGGCAAAGGGTAGGAATCTGGATTCTAGAAGAGGAGAGGAATTTAGATTCTAGATGGTTGATGCTTAAATAATTAATCATTAATGTAATATGGATGCCATTTCTATCTTGATTCAGTACAATATGCATGCTTTGATATATTTTGCAACTAATTTAGCATCCTAGATGTTTTTGTGAATATAAATGCAATGATCTTGTGTGTGTGTGTGTGTGCATGTACACACACACACACACACATAATAGGGGCTTTCGGGATGCTTGGCTTCCAATGAATTTTGAAAAATGACACTTTTGATGCTTCGCTTCCAAAAAATGTCCTTGATTCATCCCCGCTTCGTGCAACATTGGTTTGAGTGAGTGATAACCAAGTTTAGGGCATAAATTTTAGGTTTTATGGCTCAAATGCAATATGATATTTAGGTAATTTTCTATAGGAAAATTCTAGATTGGAAAATAAAACAAAGCAAGACAAAAATAAGATGAATCTTGCATTTTTTCGACTGGTTGAGAGGGGAAGAAAGCCAATGCATTATAATGGTTTGGAAATGGGGTGAGGATACACCTCGAGGAGGTGATTATTTAAAATATCTTAATGGAAAATAAGACTATCAAAATCAAATCCTTCAATTCCTAGATCTAGCAACGGAAATTAATACAAGTATTGGAAGGGAGGGGTGTTCAAGCATCATACCACCTCTGAGACAACTAGGTAATGCTTTTACATTTTTCTTTTCAAAGGTACAATGTTGTATATTCCATATGAGGGATATACATATAATTTCAATATCTATCATGTCAATTGGGGGAATTGAACCTAGATGGGGACTATTCCATTCCTTCCTCCCAACCTCTCGGGATAACCCTGATTGACAAAGGTAGTGCTTTTACTTGAAAGGGAATAAATCTTGTTTTTTTTATAAGGAATAATAGTGGAAAAATTTACACACTTCAAGAAAGTAAACAAGAGATAAAAATTACCTCTCCAAAGTAGTGGTATCACTTCTCTGTGGCACTCAAGTAGTCTTTGACAATTTCAAGCCTACAAAAAATTTCACTATTTTGATCTAAGAACCAATTGTCCCATTTCAAGAAAGATTGATCTTCCAACACCATAAATGCTTAAACAAGAGATATGTACAAAAGAGTTTTTCCAATATCTTCCGACCAATTTACAAAATGAGGAGGAGGATATTATTTATATATGAAGAGCTCAACAACCTCTACATTAAAATAACATTAGATCATTAACGAACCTTGGAGCTCTGCTAAAAAACCTTATCATTTAACAAACCTAAGATGATATTATTAACAATAATAATAATATGGAATAACAATGTCACATGTATAATAGATGATTATAGATGTGTTTACAAAGTGGATTCCCCCACAAAAAAATGGAATAGACATGGTCAAGATAAAATAGATTCGCTCATATCAAGAGGTCAAATTCATCAAGATAATACAAGATAACCTAAAAATGCTCTTGAAGTCTCCCATTCACGTGTGTTAGTGTCAGTCTTCCCAGCCTTCCTCCAGTGATCAAACATGCTCTTACAAAGTGATTTTGAAGTGTCAAGGTCAAATTTTGTCATTTCAGTGAGTCTTCAAGAAAAATTTGGTCACTAGGCATTAGGTCTAGGGTTTGCTTTCACCCTTTTCAAAGTTGCCCAAATGTCAGTCTATGTCACTATTCAGCTGAGTCTATCATCATTCATAGGGTTTTCATTATCATGTCAGTGTCTAATGAGTCATTTTACACCTTGTTCATGCTTCAGTTGCGCCCAGGTAAGGTCATTTCCCTCTCCTAGGGTTTTGGAGGTAATTTCTCTTGGGCAGCCAAATCACCGGCAAAACTTGTATCCTGATGTTCATACACCTTCCCCTATCCTTAAAGTACCTTATCAAACACTTCCCATCCCTTAGATCCGCCAAATTCCTCATTTTTGCACAAACCCTAGTTTCTAGCTACAACTTGGCAATTTTCTAGGTTTGGCCTGTGTTTTTCCCTTTTGGACCCCTTCCCCTCCTTCAATCTCTGAGATTCCACTTTCCCCTGCTTCCTAACATCCCTCCCTACTTCCAAAAATTTCCCCAAGAATTTAGAAGCCCCCTATCCCCTTCATTTCGCTCCATTTCGACAAAATTCCTTGTTTTACACAACGGGATAAGTTTCACTCAAAAGCTGTTTTAGAGCAATAAAAGATGAATTTTGGGAAACTGAGAGAGGATTTTTTCCACAACATGCCAAAGAAGAAAAACCTCCTTCAATTTTTTCACAGGTGTCATGGTTTGAGAGAAATGTCAAGAATATCGTTGCCTCAGGAGAATCAAAGACACCTCTGAAGTGACCTTGGGAAAATCAAGTTTTCTCCTAGCTTGGTTGGCCAAATGATTTTCTTGATGGGTAAAATGATAACTAGACACAAAGATCTTTCCAATGAGCTATCATGAGCTCAATTTGGGGCTGAGGAAGGCATTCAAAAGTTGACTGCAATAGCACTCTTCCTTCAGGCAGCCTCATTTGGCACTTTTTGACCAGTCTTGGGAGATTTGATTTTTGACAGGTCAAATCAACTCAAAATTGAAAAATTTTAGTTGGGTTGGAAATTATACTCAAATACCTTTCCAACGAGCTATCCTGCACCTGATTCTGACACTGGGAAGGCCTCCAAAATCCTCCTTCAAAAGCACGCGACCCGTTGAAGGTGCGCGACCCATCATGACACCTTTGCCAGTGCAAAAATTACACTGGCGCGACCCGTCAAGGTTTTCTCCATAAAAAAAAATTACCAGCAAGCTGCGAAGGAGCCACAAATTGCCAAATTTTGTAAGGTAGGCCCTCAAATCATGAAAAATTGTTGCTTGTTACAGTTTAAGAAGATCATGATTATATTTGTAGAGGTCTCCATTTGCAAGTAGAAGTCTCCATTGTGCTTTGGCTTGAAGTTGTCAAATTGCTAGGGTTTTATATGCTGTTTTGAGGTATCCCTTGTCTTCCCTATTTTTCACCTCCCATTCCATATTCCCTATCATTTTTATTTAAATTTCCCTTCCACAATTGCTAAGAGCCCTAAACCCTACCCCTCTTCCTAAGAAATCAAAAAATTAAACCCTAACCCTACCTCCCATAACATCCTTGCAAATGAAATTGTATGATGATGTATATGTCATGCACAGCACCACCCTCGCCACATCATGAGGTTGTTCACGAGGAGGGAGGACCATCACAGCAGCATGACATCCCTGTCACTAGACATGTCAGCTCCTCACCTTTGGTTACTTATCAGAGAGGCCAGAGGGCCTTATTTGCAGCAGCTCGGCGAGTACTATCTCCACAGCAGGTGGAAGGGGTCTCGCCTTCGTCATCAGCTCAGCGAGTGTTATCTCCACATCAGGTGGAAGGGGCCTCGATCTCTTCAGCAGCACAAGCAGCACAGAGGGGCAAGCAGCCCATGATTGATGAGGGGCCATCACGAGTTCCAGATATTGAGCTTGTTGATCTTGAGGCCAGTTCTCCGAGCCAAGAGGCAAAGGAGACCATTCAGCACCTTAGAGCTGAAAATGAGGTATTGCAAAAGAGACTAGAGGGTGCACAATGGACAATCTCATACCTGGAGCAGCGCAACAAACAGTTGGAGGATGAGAAACTTCTTGATGAGTTGTGGAGGATTCAGAGTGACCGAATCTTGAACCGAAGAAGGCCCGGTGATCTAGTGCCAGTGGAGCGGGAGACCATGCTCATCCGGGTCAATGCACACTTGGAGAGGCTGTTGGCTAAGGCCAACCAAGACAAAAAGTTGCTAAGAAACATGAAGAACCATTATTGGGCACGGATGCACGTGTGCAAAGCAAAAATGAAGGTGCTTCAAAGGCGGTTGGCGAAGGCACTAAAACGGAGAAAGAGGCCCGATCCCCTCCACATCTTGGCCGAGGCTTCACTCAAGGATCAAGGCACTAAATAGCCTTGCCACAGCACAAATCCCAAGAAATTTTGAGAATTTTGGGTGAATTTTGGCATTTTCAGGCAATTTGCAGGTTTTTCCCATTAACGGGTCTCACCCCCCGCGCGACCCTTCATCATGGCAACTCAGTTTGGAAAAAACTCAGCATTTCCAGATTTTTCATGCAAAGTTACATATGCCCATGGATGGACTTGAGATTTGGTGAAGTTTTGGGCCTCCAGAAAGTCAAAAAACTAGCAAAAAATGACTTTCTGCCACTTTTTTGAATTGCAGAAAGCAGTCTTGGGAGATTTGATTTTTGACAGGGCAAATGAACTCCAAATTCAAAAATTCCAGTTGGGTTGGAAAGTAGACTCACAGACCTTTCCAACAAGCCTACTTTTTCCCAATTTGGACACCTGAAAGTGCCCCAAACATGGCTCCAAAGGCGCGCGACCCGTCAGGCAGAGGCGCACGACCCGTCAGGCAAACTTCTCCAAATTTCATTGTACAGCTCAGAAAAACGCAGTTTGACCCTGTTTGACTTTTTGGGGTGGATTATTATCCTCTTTGATGTAATTAATGTAATTTTATGACACTTTTACTCTTATGTACCTCTTCTAGAAGATTCATTCATGAAAAAGGTAAATATTAAATGAATGAATTGGTTTCCTAGCTTATAGAGGCAAGTTGTTTTGACTGCCTAGTTTGTAGTGCTTAGTTTAGAAGTGGTTGAAACAGCTCCCAGGATAGTGAGCTCGACCCATGGAGGCAGGGAAAGAGGTTAGATCATCTATATTATGTACTTTCTTGTTCATTTTCATGGTTGGACTCTTGAGGGAGAAGCTATCATTGTATTATTCATTGTATCTCTGCAATTTTTGGCTAAGGAAGACCAGGGTTTTGCAGTCCTCTTTGGGATTCTTGTGGACTCATGTGTTGATGGTGTGTTTCTCAATGTACTTGTAATTGTGTTATGTGAATCATTTCCTTTCTTTTACTTCTGCACATTAAACAAAGGAAGTGTTAAAGTATGAATTCATGCTTGCCATGCTCTGCTTTTAAGTTTGTTTAATTTCAATGTTTTCTGCTGTCTAAAGAGAATTCAAAGTCATTGTTTGCTCTCTTTAGCTCCTCATCTTTCATTCCTGATCATCCACCTCAATCAAAGGCATCAATACTATCTCCTACCTCGCCCCAAGGAACCCCCTGCAGAAACTGTGTCCAATCCCCGCACCCAAAATTGCCCTCTCCTAAATTTGCCACCAAAAACCCTAAAAAACCCCAAATCAACCTCTTTGATCAGTTTACTAGCCTAATATCAGTGTCACCTTGTTGGTCATCTCATCTATTGAAGATTTTACCGAGATAGACCGGGGAGAGCCTTCTCCTGCCCCGTAGGGCTAGCTACGAGGCTAAATGGTTTGATGTTGCCTTGAGGTTTACCTTTCTCAGCCTGAGGTGAAATTTCAAGCGCTAACAACATGGATCGAAGAAAATACAAGGGTCACCCTCCCAAACTAATCCATCTTATGCTCAAAATACCCCACACATCTAATAATGAGGCGTCGAAGTTGAGTTTCTCCTTGAAATCCTCCAATGTACATCACAAAGGATGTTGAGTTTAGAACAAGCATAAGTGATCTTCAAGTTCAATAACCTTAGTCATTAGTCAATAAGGAGCAAGTTATAACCTCAAATTAAGCGATTATGTGGCACATGTGGTCTCCAAGAAAACTATGTAGTCCTTTCATATTAATGTAGGCACATAGGTGCCAATGTAGGTACATAGAGCTTGAGGTGAGCACACTTATCTCAAGCTATATATATTGATCCCAATGCAATAGGATGAGGAATTTCTCGATATAAGTGCTCTTAGGTGGAAAAGTGTCAAGTTCCATCCTATATATTCAAAATAACTAATTAAGTTTATACCTTTTTCAAGTTTAACCATGATGAGGACAATATCAACCTCTAGTAATGTGATGACTCCTGTGACAAGAAGTAGTTCCTAGGACACTAAGTAAGGAGTATGTAATGATAAATGATATGGATAATGCAAGTAACTTTATGAATTGACATGACCACATAAGGTTTGTTAAATATATTCATTCATATGGATGCCTTCAAGGTGAGAGAGCACTTAGCATTAAATTACCATCCCTTAGCCTTTTTTCTCACTACCCCTTTTCTTGCCTTTTCTTTTTTTACGTATTGATCCCTTTCTTTATATATCCATTGGTAACCATGGGAGTAGGGGAATTGAGCTTCTTTATAAGGTGGAATTTCTTAATATTTATTTTTGGATTTTTTTACTTTGGATGCATAAACCTTGAGCTTTTAGCTCTTAAGATGGGGCTTGCCTCATGAGAATATGAAGCATGAACCTTATGACATATGAAGAAAGTGACAATTATCAGGAATGAAAAATATGTGTGTCGAACACGTGTGGAAATGATGGGGAATATGGAATATGATGCATAAACCTTGAGATTTTAGCTCTTAAGATGGGGCTTGCCTCATGAGACTATGAAGCATGAACCTTATGACATATGACGAAATTGACAATTATCAGGAATGAAAAATATGTGTGTGGAACACGTGTGGAAGTGATGGGGAATATGGAAATGGGTGAAATATGGTTGGGGATTATGGATACACAACACCTTCCTAGGTCTCCGCTAGTAAAATTCAAGCCAAGGATGACAAAACTTATCAAAAGGATGATTATGATCCACCATGGTACAACAAGGAAAGTAATGACAACTTAGAGCGTTATGATAAATTATTAATTTTTATTAATATCCACCAAAGTCATGAAAAGTATATGAAACAATATCACCATACATGAGCAAGAATGAAAGATATGATAATATCCAATACATCAAGCCTCATCATCATAATAATCAAATGGGTCACTAAGGCGCTCTCATAATGTGTATAACATCATCACCAATATGCCAAACCAACTAAATATAGTTATCATCATCAAGAAATCATCAATGTTAGGCATATTCACTATGTAAGGAAGATCATTATGCACCAAGATATTTGACATACAGTCTTTAGAAGATCAATTGAAGTTCTTTCAAACAAATGAGGTATGGAGCCATGCCACTAGGAGTGGTTCTCAGACCAAAATATCTAGCATTTGATGTGAATCACATGGTTACCACTCATATAGTATGAGAGGGAACACCTTTCATTTGGAGAGTTCTAACGGGACAATGAATAGGGGTGTATGATTAAGATTTCTGAGTTTAAAAAGGGACAACAAATCAATGCATGTGCATGAGATGCCGAAGCATTATGCTATTAATTTCAATTATTAGCTCATACAAGTTTAATGTTTATGTCTTGTTAAAAAATTAAATAATATTCAAAAATAAAGAATTTGCATTGAGTAGTTACATGCACCAATGGCTTATCAAAATCAATTCCTTCCATTTGGAAAGTTTTATAGAGGGTGTGATCATGAATGCGTGATAAAGAATTTCAACTTAAAAAAGTGAAAACCATAGGATAACAAACCTCTACATTTTCATGAGTTAATGAAACATTATGTTATTAATTTCAATGGTTAGCTTATACATATTCAGTATATGTGTCTTTCCTAAATAATTAAGAATATTAAAGCATGAAGCATTGAAGGGCTAAACCCACCAATGGCTTACTGAAATCAATTAAAAGGATATGCACTATTTAAAAAATGTGAGAACATCCTAGGAAGACACTCAAAGTTAATTCCTTAGACCATACCACCATTAGTCACCTTGATTTTGCTATAAAGAAATAAAATAACATCTCAAGCAAAATTCCACACTTGAAGGAAGAATTTTATAATTTTCTTCTTGGTGTATTAGAAAACTTGGTGACTTTTCTTTCCCATTGGATAGTACACAAGATTTAAGTCAAAGAATAATAGGAGAATTAGACAAAACGACAACATATTTTCCTAAAAATCATATTACATTGGGTATAAAATACCGACAAATAAAGGATCATTGGTAGAATGTGTGATAAAGAATTTCAACTTAAAAAAGTGAAATCATAGGATAACAAACCTTTACATATTTTCATTAGTTAATGAAACATTTTGTTATTAATTTCAATGGTTAGCTTATACATATTTAGTATATGTGTATTTCATAAATAACTAAGAATATTAAAGCATGAAGCATTTAAGGGCTAAACCCACCAATGGCATACTGAAATCAATTAAAAGGATATGAACTATTTTAAAAATGTGAGAACATCTAAAGAAGACACTCAATATTAATTCCTTAGATCATACCACCATTAGTCACCTTGATTTTCCTCTAAAGAAATAAAATAATAGGAGAATTAGACAGACCACAAAATATTTTCGTAAAAATGATATTTGGTTATAGAATACCCACAACTAAAAGATTATTGGTAGATTGTATAATTGCATAAGAAGTGTAGTTAACTTGTAACTTCTTATGCAGTGAACTACATAAGAAGTGCAATAGACAATTTTAGTAAAATTGTAGTGGACATGCACCATTAGAAAAAAATTATGAAATAATATGGGAATATGTAGTTAATTATAGAGTTCACGATTCATTCACTTGTCATAAATTTTGAAGTGACTATTTGTGTCTAAATAGCTTTTATATATTTTTTTTATAGATGGAAGTAAAACTCAACCATAATTATTTTGCTGAAATAAGTAGCAATAACCACAAAAAAATGGGAAACCTAATGGGTCTCTAGAAAAGTTCAAAAGTCTTACAATATATAAAGTATAAAATGTCAATAAAAAGGGAAAAAAAAAGCAATAGAAGATCCTCGAATAAAAGAAATGGAACTGCCTCGAGAGGACTTTGGCAAGGTTGTCCTCTGTTATACTTAATAATGGATGAAGCGCTGAGTTAGAATCTTGAGGCTGTAAGGCTGGATGGATCTCTCCCTGATTTAAGCATTGTAATAAATGTTCAATAAATAAATCACTCTCAGCTCACTGATGATACCCCTTGCTTGGATGCGCCTCCTTAGCAGTAACCTCAATATTCAAAAAGATTTTGGGTTGTATCTTCTTCTATATAGAGGATTGATAAACAAATTGAAATGTCAATTGATTGGATGGAACTGCCTAGGGGCGACTTTGATTGCAATTGCTCGTTTGCTGGGATTTCCTATGGATATTAATCGGAATTCCTTCTCTTATCTTGGAATTCCAATCTCATTTAAGCAGGCCTCAGGGGAGGATTGGGAATCAGTCTTGCAGAAAATTAAGAAAATAATTCAATCTTGGGGAGTTAGGTGGCTAAATCTTGTGAGGAGAGTTACTCTCATCAAATCGGTTCTCTCCTCCCTTCCGGTGTATCTGGGAGCAGGCCTTTTAGCTCCAAAGAATATAAATCATAGAATAAGCAGTTTAATTCGGAAGTTCCTTTGGCAAGGGGGAAAAGTAATGACCATAAATTTCACCTTGTCAACTGGAAATTGGTAAGACAACCAAAGAACTTAGGAGGATTAGAAATCAAGGATCCTGAATTCATGAATTTGGCTCTTGGGGAAAAATTGGTATGGAGGCTTCTTTCAGACTCCAATGAGTGGTGGAAAAAGGCTTTCACAAGAAAGTATTTCCACAAAAATCATCTTCTTAGACCTGAAGGAGAACCATGGTGTTGTGGGGAAAAATGCCTATGCAGGACGATCCTATCCACCTAAGGTGTGACAGTGCCTTAGCAACAAACAGAAACAGCTATTCTAGTATTCTTCCTTTATGAATTAAGAATGAAGAGAGATGGATGGACTAACCGGTGTCTTCCGTTTGTCCCTCGATCCGGTTTCTCTTCTCTTTGAGAGCTCCCAGCTACTTGCCTTCTCGCTCGCCCAGCTTCAATAGGTTTCTGCAAGATCACAAGAAGAGAACACTACACAAAGACATAGATTCATATTCATAACTAGTTCAGGATTAGAAATAAACCAAACATACTAATGCAATCATACATCAAAGACACATCAGCATGTAGGAGAAACCAAGATAGCTTTATTGATAAAATAACAAGGTTCAAGAGGAGATACAACCAAGAGAGTTCCAATCCAGCATCTACCTCCCAGCGAATGAAATCCTTTCTTCACCTCCCTTCAACGCATAAAGCACCCAATGATTCCAATCTCAAACCAACATCAATTCTTTGCAATATCCAAATTCCAGCCTCCCCAGATCTCATGTAGGAGAGATCCATATATAGATGTTTGGGGAGAGGATGAGTCAGCTTGAGATTTGACTAGTGTTCTCTCTCTCTGTCAGTTCTTGCTTCCACTTGGAGACTAAGAGCCTCTTACTCATCACTTAGTCGAACTCAGCAAGGCAAGTGTCATGGAGGAAGATTCTGGAAGCTTCCATAGTCTTTACACCTCGCACAAAGGACCCTGCCATTTGTCATTTCCCGCTCAACGCACCCTGGTAGTGCAATTGGGTGCGTTGCAACGCACCTAGCTAGTGTACCGGGGTGCTTTGCAACGCAGGTGGCCAGTGGAGCCACTGAAATTATCCTGATTTGACTTGTTTTTGAGCAGTTTCTGGTGGAGAACTTCTGTGAATTGCTGTGGTTTGCTGACCTTGTTCCTCTAGGGGTAGGAACAACATATTTAGGGACTTTGGATCCCTTGGATTATGGACATTTCATGCTTAGAGATGTAAGGCACAAAAATGTCTATAACACATGGGAGGGGAAAGGATAAAAAAATTGGAGAATATGTAAAGCATCTACGTCATTTATGCTAGAAAACTTGGGTTGGAAACCGGGTAATGGGAAATGTATCCACCTATGGAAAGATCGCTCTCCCCTATCTGATCTTGTTTCCAGACAAGGGTTTGTGGAATTCTCCAATTGGATGGAAGAGCATGGTTATATTCGTCTTGTTGAAATTTCCAGTTGGGATGATCAAGGAATTTGGAGTGGGTGGAAGTCTTTGGATCTGCCCAATCATTTGTTGAATCATTGGCAATCCATGATTCTACATCTGAAGGGGTTTGCACCAATTGTCACCAGTAAATTGGACAATCAGATTTGGCAGGGAGGTAAGTGTAAAAAATATATAGTTAAGGAGGGATATGTTCTTCTCATTAAGAATCTATCCTCCCATCCTCCTTCAAAAATCTGGGGAAAGATTTGGAATAGGGATGGGCTTCCTAAGGTCAACATTTTTTGCTAGGAAATGGTTCATGAGAAGATCCTAATAGTTGAAAATCTAAGGAAAAGGAATATCCAAGGCCCCTCTTGCTGTGTGCTCTGTGGTAGAGAGGAGGAATCTATTAAGCAATCTTTTTTTCCAATGTCCCTTCTCTAAGGAAACTTGGAAGTTTTCTCTTTCGACCTTGGTTCAATTTCTCTCAATTCCTGAGGAGTGGAATGAGATTTTTATCCATTGGAAATATAAATACCCTAGCCCAAAGAATACAAATTCCCTCTTAATGTGTTGTTGGATGGTTGTTCCTAAATACCTTTGTTAGTCGATTTGGCTCTGCCGAAACCAAACGATCTTCTAGGAAAAGAGATGTTCTCCATAATCTAATGCAATCAAAGGAATGATGCTTCTTCTTGAGGTGATCTCCTCAACAAGATATGAGGAATTAGATTTGAACGAATTGAGAAATATTGAAAAAGAGTGGCTCAAAATTCCTAATTCCAATCCCCAAGTTATTAGTTCAAAATCTCATAAAGTTCCTCCTTATTGTATTATACTGAATGGGGATTCCTTTGAAGAATGGAAAATAAATATAGGACAGTTTCAAATATATTTTGATGGTGCTTCAAAAGATAACCACCGGGAGGTTGGAGTAGGAGGGGTGATTTTTAACATCAAAGAAAAATCTGAAATAAAGTTCGCTTGGGGACTTGGGAAAGCCTCGAACAATCAAGCCGAAGCACTCTCACTCTGGCAAGGCCTGAAGATCAACATCTCTAAAGGCATCAAGAAATTGATCATTGTAGGTGATTCAATGGTGGTTATCCAAAAATGCATAAGTCTTTCCAGGAATGAATACCTTCTTGACTCAGAAACCTCTCCATTGATCATAAGGATAATGTATCTTCTCAAAAAATTAGAAGATTACAAAAATTTTCATGTCAAAATAGAAAATAATCATTTGGTGGATATCCAAGCCAATAAGGGAGTGGAATTAGAGCAAGGAACCTTACTCATTGATCAACATAGTGTTACATGTCATGTCCCTTAATTAAAACAATAATCGTAATCCATATGGATCACAGCTGGAGCACGAGAATTAACGAGGATCAACAAGCAATTAAATATGATAACATCATGAGGATATGAAGGAGTTCCTTGGGAGAGGATGACGGTAGATGGACATTAAAGAACAGGTGGGCACGAGGGAGTAAGGCAACCATGTTACAAGACAAGTGGGCTCTCTGCCCTTGGTTAATAAATGGGACTTCAAGCGAGAGCAGTCTTATGACGATCATGGATCAAGTTGATAGGAAATTGGCAGTGATGGAGAGGGTGGAATGTGGTTTGGCTATGTTGTAGAAAAGGAATGCATTTACGCTTGAGAAGATGGGAGGGAATTTCTTGAAGGAGCAGGAAATTATATATAGTAGTTGGCTGAAGCAGCTCAATCATAGAATTATTCTGATGCAGGGGAGAATTGAAAAAAAGATGGCTTCTACAAGTAATGGAAGTGGGAACGATGCAGAGGAACTTGGGCACAACGAGAGTGTTGCAGAAATGGTTGACAACTCATGCAAGCAGGTTGTTAAGGGGATTGTCAAGGATATTAACGAAAACATGGTTGTTGTGTTTCCCAGTTATTTGGTCTTGGGAAGGACATGGAGTTGATTCAAAATTCAATGGAACACCTGAACACTGGTGTATTGAATCTGAAACATAAAGTGGATAATATTGAACTGCGAGTGGAGACGGCCACTATGGGGGTTTTGAAGGAGGTATTCGGGCTCTGTGATGGCTCTACTCCAATGGTAGAGGGAAACGTTCATGTTGCAAGTCGAGAACTGGAACATGGTGTTGGGAGGAGCATGAAACTGGGCATGCCATCTGAGGTGGCTCAAGAGGAATTTGAGCCTGGAAGTTGCAGGCCATTGTTGTTTTATAAAATTATAATTTTATGTTTTGTCAGATAGTAAAGTACTGTGGAGTTTTTGGAAAATCTATAGTTTGAAAGATGTAAAGAATATATATAGGAATAAGATAGGTAGCAATAGGGTCTCTTTGTTTATGTATCTACACAAATCTGAGACAAAGTTCTCCATGATTGTAAGGGACCTGGCCAATTTCCAACTTTATTAATGAAAAATTCTACCCATTCTTTAATTTTCTTTTGGAAAAAAACATATAAAATCATTAATTATGACCACAATATTTACAAGGATGTTTATAAAAATTATCATAAATGGTAGCAATCTGTTAGATGATAAATGAAAAAACCACTTAAATTATTTAAACATAAACCAAATATTTGAAGCAATCCTATAACCAAAGTATCACAATGAAAATGTCATCTAGAATTGACAAAAGAGATCCATAAGAGGGCTAATGTTGGTATAGAACTCCATTCATAATACAATATTCATCATCAAAATATTGATCCATATATACCGCTAAAAATTTCCCCTAAATGTGGAAAGGTACATCGAAGGAATAGGAAATTTGGGTAGAACATCTTGAAAAACTAAATCACTATTTTTTTTTGTAACTAGGCTGAGCCTAGGTTGAGATCAACCTACCTATTGGTTGGAAGAAGACTGATCCACCCAACATGGGATGCTTATCACCAATATTGTGTGATGCTTTGGTCAAGCCTGGACGCCCCTTGGGAAGTTTAATTTCCCCATAGTGGCTTCCATTCTTCAACCTTTCCCCATGAGGTTTGAACCCGTGACTTGGCGGGGACAAAACTTAATTTTTATTTTTATTTTTAATAGAATAAATACTATATAAAGATTATTTGAAAAAAAAATTGAGATATATAAAATGTATGACTGCATGTATTATATTGGATTTGGCAAATATTAGACTGTTGATCTGATCTATGTCGGGTATGGGTATTCCTAACCCTAATGGGAAAGGCTCAAATCACCATAGGGTGAGAAAATTTACAAGGCTCATTGACTCAGTGCCTAGTGTGTAGATCACCAGATGATCTATCTATTTCTAAGATCTACCAAGTGTTGAGTCATTGATTGAGTGTTTGGTGTACTGATCACCATATGAAATATCTGTTTCTAAGCTACTCTGAGTGTTGAAACAGGATGGAGGTAATAAATTTGACAAGGCAGGCTCCAAAAGAAACCTTTAGGCTAGGACACCTCACTCATCTAAAGCGTTGAACACCTTTTCTCAAGATACCAAATGCAGGTGGATAGCGGGCTTGCCAAATCTAAGAAAATGCAATGGTATTTTCCCCTAATGCCATCGTATATGAGATTCGAGACACCTGAAAATTAAATTCTCCTCAGATTACACCTCCTACAAATAGCATAATCGGAAGTCAGAGACTTTCATGTAAGTTCCTTTAGTTATACACATGTTACATCAATAGCATGCAAAATCTATGGGCTGAATCAAGTTGAATCAATCCAAATTGAACTGAAAAAGTATCATTCTCTAACTTGTTTCAATACCAACAATGATCCGAAATTGATCGAAGACAAACAATAAGGTATTACAGACTCATGTGCATGGATGTGCCTATGTTACTTTATGCAACGGATCGATAAGATTGCGAAATACACAGACATTGAAGTAGTTAGAGAAAACATAATATGCAAAACATATAAACACAACAAGTTTAATAAGGAGTTCACCCAATACTCCTGGGCTACGTCTCCCGGTCCAGCCTTCAGTGGTGGCCTCTCTATTATGTTTTCAAAGAAGAGTTTTTACAATAGTGAGCTCAATTTGAGTCTCACTCAACAGATAGAAATTAGCAAGACTGTACTTGGATTCCCCAAGTCTCTGGAGTACACAGACTCTCTTTATTGATTCTTGACCTCCTATGGGTCACAATGGTATGAGTCCAAACTAAGACTCAATACATGACAGGCATTTATAGAGGAGTTTTCTTGAACCTATCAAGCCTTCTCTGGAGTACACAGACCCTCTGACTCTCTCTGTCTCTGTCTCAATGCTGCCTTTTGCTTTTGCAGGTCAACTCGATTTCTTCTCTCTGTTCTCTGCTCTTAGCTTTCCACTTCTAACTTACTTGCTAACTGCTTGCTTCTTTCTCTGTCAATTCGTGGCTTTAAAGCCAATCTGCTTTCTGACTGTTCATTTCTGCTTCCTGACTTTCTGGTTCCCTTGCCTCTGTCCATTTGAATTCCTCTGTTCTGCGTCATCATCACTGTATAACGCCTCACAAGGAGGTGGCCACCTATTTCATAACGAACTAAGTGTCAGTTCTCTTGGATGTTTTCAACACGACCATTTATTCCATTAACTCCAAGAATGCCCACGAAACACGTTCTTCTGCCAATGCATCGTCCACGTAGGACTTCAAATCTTATACAACTTTGCCTGTTTACCCTGTCGAATCTAGTCATCCATCGGATTGCGTCTCCGCCATCGATCTGGAGCCTCCATATCCTACGATGATCGTTCATATCAGGCGGGTAAGTAACATGATGTTTACCTATCCGATGTGAGCGATTTTCTCTCTCTTCCGCCGGACACGTGGCACCCATTGTGTGACATTGGGCGGGACTCGGTTGAAACCACTTACTGCTCAAAGCCCTTCCGATATTCTGCTAGTTTTTGTGGGACCCCACCTCTGATGGAGTCGGCGCGATATCCGTTACATTTCGTGATTTTTCGGGTCCGGGTGCTCGTGGTTCTTCCTTCTTTAAGGGGTTTTCCCTGCGATATGCGATTAGTGACTTATCGCTAATCACATATCAGAAACTGCCCCCGTTTCTTGAAATGACCTCCTGTTCTGCTAATTCATGACAGCGCGCGTTACCATGGGCCGACGGTCTGCGCGCTTGATCGAGGGTCCTCGTTGCTCCGCGCTGATCACAAATTGCAACTGTTATGAAGATGTCTTTGATAAGATCAATCTTTATAAGACTTTGAAACTTTGGCATGAATTTTGCAGAGTTCATGAAAACTTAGACAGTGTTCTAGGATCCAATTTGGATCACGACCTTCCCATTAAAAAAGATTTTGGACCACCAAAAGTTGGTTTTTAAGCATCAATCAAGTGAGGGTACAAATTCCTTGCTTGCCCAATTTCTATCCATTTCGCACTGCTTGGTTTTGAACCTTTGAGTCCAATCCTGAGGTACTCAACATCCCCTCTGCGTGTCGTTCTCACCTTCCTGTCCAGAACTGTATCTTCCTGCAATTCATTGAGATATTCAGGTAACAAATCATCAATAGAAGGCAACTGACTCTGCTCTTCAGGATCTTCAATCAATGAAGGTTCAAATAATCTCAAGCTTTCTGCATTAACTACCAAATAAATGTGCATGTAAGTTAGCAAATCAAGGCAAAAAGCATTCTCACCAATTTTCTCAAGTATCTTGAAAGGTCATTTGGAGTGGATGGAAGTCTTTGGATCTGCCCAATCATTTGTTGAATCATTGGCAATCCATGGTTCTACATCTGAAGGGGTTTGCACCAATTGTCACCAGTAAATTAGACAATCAAATTTGGCAGGGAGGTAAGTGTAAAACATATATAGTTAAGAAGGGATACTTTCTTCTCATTTAGAATCTATCCTCCCATCCTTCTTCAAAAATCAGGGGAAAGATTTGGAATAGTGACGGGCTTCATAAGGTCAACATTTTTTGCTAGGAAATGGTTCATGGGAAGATCCTAATAGTTAAAAATATAAGGAAAAGGAATATCCAAGGCCCCTCTTGCTATGTGCTTTGTGGTAGAGAGGAGGAATCTATTAAGCAATTTTTTCTTCCAATGTCCCTTCTCTAAGGAAACTTGGAAGTTTTCTCTTTCGTCCTTGGTTCAATTTCTCTCAATTATTGAGGAGTGGAATGGGATTTTAATCCATTGGAAATATAAATAACCTATCCCAAAGAATACAAATTCCTTCTGAATGTTTTGTTGGATGGCAACTCCTAAATACCTTTGTTGATCGATTTGGCTCTACCAAAACCAAGAGATCTTCCAGGAAAAGTGATGTTCTCTAGAATTTGATGCAATCAAAGGAATGATGCTTCTTCTTGAGGTGATCTCCTCAACGAGATATGAGGAATTAGATTTGAACGAATTGAGAAATATTGAAAAAGAGTGGCTCAAAATTCCTAATTCCAATCCCCAAGTTATTAGTTCAAAATCTCATAAAGTTCCTCCTTATTGTATCATCTTGAATGGGGATTCCTTCGAAGAATGGCAAATAAATATAGGACAAGTTCAACTCTATTTTGATGGTGCATTGAAAGGTAACCCCGGGGAGGTTGGAGTGGGAGGGGTGATTTTTAACCTCAGAGAAAAAATTGAAATAAAGTTCGCTTGGGGACTTGGGAAAGCCTTGAACAATCAAGCCGAAGCACTCTCACTCTGGCATGGCCTGAAGATCAACATCTCTAAAGGCATCAATAAATTGATCATTATAGGTGATTCAAACATGGATATCCAGAAATGCATAAGTCTTTCCAGGAATGAATACCTTCTTGACTCAGAAGCCTCTCCATTGATCATAAGGATAATGTATCTACTCAGAAAATTAGAAGATTACAAAAGTTTTCATGTCAAAATATAAAGTAATCATTTTGTGGATATCCATGCTAATAAGGGAGTGGAGCAAGGAACCTTACTCATTAATCAACATAGTGTTACATGTCATGTCCCTTAATTAAAACAATAATCGTAATCCATATGGATCACAGCTGGAGCACGAGAATTAACGAGGATCAACAAGCAATTAAATATGATAACATCATGAGGATATGAAGGAGTTCCTTGGGAGAGGATGACGGTAGATGGACATTAAAGAATAGGTGGGCACGAGGGAGTAAGGCAACCATGTTACAAGACAAGTGGGCTCTCTGCCCTTGGTTAATAAATGGGACTTCAGGTGAGAGCAGTCTTAGTACCATCATGGTTCAAGTTGATAGGAAATTGGCAGTGATGGAGAGGGTGGAAGGTGGCTTGGCTATGTTGTAGAAAAGAAATGCATTTACGCTTGATAAGATGGGAGGGAATTTCTTTAAGGAGCAGGAGATTATATATAGTAGTTGGCTGAAGCAGCTCAATCATAGAATTATTCTGGTGCAGGGGAGAATTGCAAAAAAGATGGCTTCTGCGAGTAATGGAAGTGGGAACGATGCAGAGGAGCTTGGGCACAACGGGAGTGTTGCAGAAATGGTTGACAACTCATGCAAGCAGGTTGTTAAGGAGATTGTCAAGGATATTAACGAAAACATGGTTGTTGTGTTTTCCCAGTTATCTGGTCTTGGGAAGGACATGGAGTTGATTCAAAATTCAATGGAACACCTGAACACTGGTGTATTGAATCTGAAACATAAAGTGGATAATATTCAACTGCGAGTGGAGACGGCCACTATGGGGGTTTTGAAGGAGGTATTCAGGCTTTGTGATGGCTCTACTCCAATGGTAGAGGGAAACGTTCATGCTGCAAGTCGAGAAATGGAACCTAGTGTTGGGAGGAGCACGAAACTAGGCATGCCATCTGAGGTGGCTCAAGAGGAAATTGAGTCTGGAAGTTGCAGGCCATTGTTGTTTTATAAAATTATAATTTTATGTTTTGTCTGATAGTAAAGCACTGTGGAGTTTTTGGAAAATCTATAGTCTAAAAGATGTAAAGAATATATAAAGGAATAAGATAAGTAGCAATAGGGTCTCTTTGTTTATGTATCTACACAAATCTTGGACAAAGTTCTCCATGATTGTAAGGGACCTGACCAATTTCCAACTTTATTAATGAAAAATTCTACCCATTCTTTAATTTTCTTTTGGAAAAAAACATATAAAATCATTAATTATGACCACAATATTTACAAGGATGTTTATAAAAATTATCATAAATGGTAGCAATCTGTTAGATGATAAATGAAAAAACCACTTAAATTATTTAAACATAAACCAAATATTTGAAACAATCCTATAACCAAAGTATCACAATGAAAATGTCATCTAGAATTGACAAAAGAGATCCATAAGAGGGCTAATGTTGGTATAGAACTCCATTCATAATACAATATTCATCATCAAAATATTGATCCATATATACCGCTAAAAATTTCCCCTAAATGTGGAAAGGTACATCGAAGGAATAGGAAATTTGGGTAGAACATCTTGAAAAACTAAATCACTATTTTTTTTTGTAACTAGGCTGAGCCTAGGTTGAGATCAACCTACCTATTGGTTGGAAGAAGACTGATCCACCCAACATGGGATGCTTATCACCAATATTGTGTGATGCTTTGGTCAAGCCTGGACGCCCCTTGGGAAGTTTAATTTCCCCATAGTGGCTTCCATTCTTCAACCTTTCCCCATGAGGTTTGAACCCGTGACTTGGCGGGGACAAAACTTAATTTTTATTTTTATTTTTAATAGAATAAATACTATATAAAGATTATTTGAAAAAAAAATTGAGATATATAAAATGTATGACTGCATGTATTATATTGGATTTGGCAAATATTAGACTGTTGATCTGATCTATGTCGGGTATGGGTATTCCTAACCCTAATGGGAAAGGCTCAAATCACCATAGGGTGAGAAAATTTACAAGGCTCATTGACTCAGTGCCTAGTGTGTAGATCACCAGATGATCTATCTATTTCTAAGATCTACCAAGTGTTGAGTCATTGATTGAGTGTTTGGTGTACTGATCACCATATGAAATATCTGTTTCTAAGCTACTCTGAGTGTTGAAACAGGATGGAGGTAATAAATTTGACAAGGCAGGCTCCAAAAGAAACCTTTAGGCTAGGACACCTCACTCATCTAAAGCGTTGAACACCTTTTCTCAAGATACCAAATGCAGGTGGATAGCGGGCTTGCCAAATCTAAGAAAATGCAATGGTATTTTCCCCTAATGCCATCGTATATGAGATTCGAGACACCTGAAAATTAAATTCTCCTCAGATTACACCTCCTACAAATAGCATAATCGGAAGTCAGAGACTTTCATGTAAGTTCCTTTAGTTATACACATGTTACATCAATAGCATGCAAAATCTATGGGCTGAATCAAGTTGAATCAATCCAAATTGAACTGAAAAAGTATCATTCTCTAACTTGTTTCAATACCAACAATGATCCGAAATTGATCGAAGACAAACAATAAGGTATTACAGACTCATGTGCATGGATGTGCCTATGTTACTTTATGCAACGGATCGATAAGATTGCGAAATACACAGACATTGAAGTAGTTAGAGAAAACATAATATGCAAAACATATAAACACAACAAGTTTAATAAGGAGTTCACCCAATACTCCTGGGCTACGTCTCCCGGTCCAGCCTTCAGTGGTGGCCTCTCTATTATGTTTTCAAAGAAGAGTTTTTACAATAGTGAGCTCAATTTGAGTCTCACTCAACAGATAGAAATTAGCAAGACTGTACTTGGATTCCCCAAGTCTCTGGAGTACACAGACTCTCTTTATTGATTCTTGACCTCCTATGGGTCACAATGGTATGAGTCCAAACTAAGACTCAATACATGACAGGCATTTATAGAGGAGTTTTCTTGAACCTATCAAGCCTTCTCTGGAGTACACAGACCCTCTGACTCTCTCTGTCTCTGTCTCAATGCTGCCTTTTGCTTTTGCAGGTCAACTCGATTTCTTCTCTCTGTTCTCTGCTCTTAGCTTTCCACTTCTAACTTACTTGCTAACTGCTTGCTTCTTTCTCTGTCAATTCGTGGCTTTAAAGCCAATCTGCTTTCTGACTGTTCATTTCTGCTTCCTGACTTTCTGGTTCCCTTGCCTCTGTCCATTTGAATTCCTCTGTTCTGCGTCATCATCACTGTATAACGCCTCACAAGGAGGTGGCCACCTATTTCATAACGAACTAAGTGTCAGTTCTCTTGGATGTTTTCAACACGACCATTTATTCCATTAACTCCAAGAATGCCCACGAAACACGTTCTTCTGCCAATGCATCGTCCACGTAGGACTTCAAATCTTATACAACTTTGCCTGTTTACCCTGTCGAATCTAGTCATCCATCGGATTGCGTCTCCGCCATCGATCTGGAGCCTCCATATCCTACGATGATCGTTCATATCAGGCGGGTAAGTAACATGATGTTTACCTATCCGATGTGAGCGATTTTCTCTCTCTTCCGCCGGACACGTGGCACCCATTGTGTGACATTGGGCGGGACTCGGTTGAAACCACTTACTGCTCAAAGCCCTTCCGATATTCTGCTAGTTTTTGTGGGACCCCACCTCTGATGGAGTCGGCGCGATATCCGTTACATTTCGTGATTTTTCGGGTCCGGGTGCTCGTGGTTCTTCCTTCTTTAAGGGGTTTTCCCTGCGATATGCGATTAGTGACTTGTCGCTAATCACATATCAGAAACTGCCCCCGTTTCTTGAAATGACCTCCTGTTCTGCTAATTCATGACAGCGCGCGTTACCATGGGCCGACGGTCTGCGCGCTTGATCGAGGGTCCTCGTTGCTCCGCGCTGATCACAAATTGCAACTGTTATGAGGATATCTTTGATAAGATCAATCTTTATAAGACTTTGAAACTTTGGCATGAATTTTACAGAGTTCATGAAAACTTAGACAGTGTTCTAGGATCCAATTTGGATCACGACCTTCCCATTAAAAAAGATTTTGGACCACCAAAAGTTGGTTTTTAAGCATCAATCAAGTGAGGGTACAAATTCCTTGCTTGCCCAATTTCTATCCATTTCGCACTGCTTGGTTTTGAACCTTTGAGTCCAATCCTGAGGTACTCAACATCCCCTCTGCGTGTAGTTCTCACCTTCCTGTCCAGAACTGTATCTTCCTGCAATTCATTGAGATATTCAGGTAACAAATCATCAATAGAAGGCAACTGACTCTGCTCTTCAGGATCTTCAATCAATGAAGGTTCAAATAATCTCAAGCTTTCTGCATTAACTACCAAATAAATGTGCATGTAAGTTAGCAAATCAAGGCAAAAAGCATTCTCACCAATTTTCTCAAGTATCTTGAAAGGTCCATACCTTATTGGCTTCAACTTCTTACCTTCACCTTGCATTCTATCCTTGCTAATATACAACCAAACTTTATCACCAACTTGGAAGCTATGCTCAATCCGATGCTTGTCATGCCTTGCATTGTACTTGGCTTGGCTCTTTTCCAGCTATTCCTGTACTACCTGGTGAATCTCTTGGATTTGTTAAATGAACTTGGTTCCCTTGCCCATATCACTGTGTCCATCAACCGCTATGTCTTTACCAAAGACAAAATCCAAGGGAGACCTTGGTGTGAAACCAAAACAGGTCTCGAAAGGAGATCTCTGTGTAGAAGAATGTTTAACAAGGTTGTAAGCATGGTGCACATAACATAAATGTTCATCCCAAAACTTGGGATGCTTGCTGCAATAGCCTCTGAGCAACTGGATCACTGTCATGTTGACCACTTCTATTTGGCCATCTGTTTGTGGATGAAAGGCTATGCTTTTCTTCAGTCTGGTGTCCATCAATTCCAACAAACTCGACAAAAACTTCCCAACAAATCGAGAATCTCAATAAGATACAATGGAAGTGGGTAATCCAAAATGAACCCATACATGCTGAAAGAACAACTTTGCTATTTGTTCATCTATAATCTGTTTGTTACAAGGTATTAAAATGCACATTTCGCTGAACCTATCCACAATAACATATAAATAGTCATGACCCTTTCTAGATTTAGGCAGTCCCCCAACAAAGTCCATGGAAACACTTTCCCAAGGATGAGAAGGAACTGGTAGTGGAGTGTACAAGCCTAGTTTTCTATTGCTGGGCTTGTTTTTAGCACACATAGTACACCCTCTTACATATCTAGAAACTATCTCATTCATTTTTGGCCAATAACAAAATCTTTGCAGCTGTGCAACTGTTTTACTTACACCAAAGTGACTTGATATTAGAGAAGTGTGTGCTTCTCGAATTATCTTTACTCTTTCAGTTTGTGGAATGCATAACTTTCCAAAATGATACAAGAGTTGGTCCTTAACATGATAATCCAATTCTTCTACTTGTTTGCCGCGACTTAAAGTTGCATATACATCTTTAAAATCTATATCTTGAGCATACTGTTCAATGTAGCTTTCATGCAATACTGAATTATGCTTAAGTATAGTAGATGCATTTATGATTGGTTTGGACAACATATTTGCAGCTTTATTGTGTATGCCCTTTTTATATTTGATGACAAGATGAAACTGTTGTAGAAACCCCATCCACCTATAGTGTCTTGATTGCTGCAACTTAGTTTGGGAGTGTAAATATTGAAGTGGTTGATGATTAGTATGTATAACTGTCTCTTTGCCCATTAAATAATGTTTCCACTTTTTCACACTCTGTACTAATGCATATAATTCCTTATCATATGGGATGATTAACTACTGTAGAATTAAATGTCTCAGAATGATAACATATGGGTTTACCGTGTTGCATCAGCACTGCTCCCATGGCATAGTCACTGGGATCTGTTTCGATCTCAAATGGTCTTTGAAGATCGGGCAATGCTAGTACTGGTGCTGTACTAATATTTTCTTTTAAGGTGTCGAAGGCTTTCTACTATTTGCCTCCCCACTGAAACACCTTGTTAGCAATAAAATTTCTCCAATACTGTGCTCCTCCTAAGAAGCTTTTAACTTCTGTAGCAGATTTGGGTTTAGGCGAGTTTACAATGACTGCAACCTTAGAGGGATCTATCTTCAATCCAGCACCCCCTACAATATGAACCAAATAATTCAAAGATGTTTTGCCAAATTCACATTTTGAGAGCTTAACATAGAGATTTTCTCTTTTCAAAACATCTAGTGTCTGCTTGACATGCTTCAAATGTTCTTCCCATGTTTCACTAAATGTAAGAATGTCATCTAAATATACAATGACAAAATGATCAATAAAAAGCATGAGTACATCATTCATTACTCTCATGAAAATAGCAAGAGCATTAGTTAATCCAAAAGGAATAACTAACCACTCATACAATCCCTGCTTTGTTTTGAAAGCAGTCTTCCATGCATCTTGTTCTGCAACTCTGACTTGATGGTAGCCACTATGCAAGTCCAACTTGGAAAAGTAAACAACTTCTTTTAACTGATCTAATAGATCATCTATGCGAGGAAGGGGATAACGATTTTTGATCATTATCTTATTCAGTGCTCGGTAATCAATGCACATTCTCCATGAGCCATCTTTCTTTCTCACCAAGACAATTGGAGACCCACATGGTGATGTGCTAGGTCTTATGAACCCTTTCTCAAGCAGCTCCTGTACCTGCTTCTTGATTTCTGCATTCTCTAAAGCGGACAACCTGTACATTCTGATGTTAGGTAATGGAGCATCTTGCTGCAAATTAATATCATGTACTATTTCCTTTTGGGGTGGTAGACCTTTAGGTTCTTGAAATAGTATAAGATATTCTGAAACAACTTTTTCTAAATCAGCTTGCTGTTTAGCATTACAGCCCTCAAATATACTGGTTTTATCAGGTTTCTTTTCCTTTACAACCATCAGTAAAAATTGTTTGCATGAATTTACAATTCTTTTCATCTACCCTGAGTTTATGAGAGTATAATTATTCTTGAGTTTATGAGCTCTTACAATATATTCGATTCCATCTTTAACAAGTTGATACTTGTTTTCAGCTCTATAGAAAATAACTTTCCTATCATACAAGTAAGGACTTCCTAAAACAATTCCACATATATCCAAAGGAACTATATCTAACTCAACCTCATCTACAAATGTTGACCCAAAAGAAAACTTAAGTTTACATTGTCTAGTCACTTGTAGCTTTGCTTTATCACATAACCAACCTAATGGATATGGCTTCTTGTGAGGTGTGGTTAGTAATCCCAGCTTCTTTACAATTGCTTCAGAAATTAAATTTACTTGTGAGCCACTATCAAACAAAGTATCAATCTTTTGATGCTTGGAAATAACTTGAATATGAAAAAGCTCATGTCTTTTCCTCTCATTTTCTTCATTATCAGTAGATTGTGCAGAATTACTAGTAGATGCTTCAGAATTTTTACCTTTTATACCTGTGGCTGCGATTGTTGTTTCATCCCCTGAGTTTGACCCCAAATCCTTTTGAATAGCTGCAACAGTCTTCTTCTTTTTTCCATCGAACTTCTTGGGTCTCAACTCCAGATGCAGAATCCAACCTTCTTGCCGTGAGTGCACGAAGGCTTGGTCTTTTGTACATCATTGGTCTTCCTCTCTTTCCATTTATGCTTTTTCTTTTCCTTGTTTTTGCTTGCAGTGGGTTTTGATGATCCCCCAACTTCTGGGTTCGCATTCTTGCCTCTAACATCTAGATGTGTAGCCTGAACAGATACCTCATTTATGCTAGTGGATTTAAACATGAGAATGGTGTGCTTTAAATAGCTGTGTAGACCACCTATATGCTTCAACAGAGTTTCAAGTGAGTCTAAAGAAATTCCTAGAATCAAAGCTCTTTTTCTAAATTCTTGAGTGTAGCCTTGTACACTTTGCCCTTTTAATTGGCGAAGAGTTTGCCAGCTCATCATGGCTTGCTGCATATAAGTTAGTGGATAAAATTGCTTTTTAATTACCGAAACAAATTCACTCTACACAGAAAGAATTTTACCATGCTTCTTCATGTCAGCTTGTGTCCTGCCTTCCCACCATACCAAGGTAGTGCCTCCAAGGCGTAGGCTGGCCAGCTGAATCTTACTTTTGTTTGAATCAATGCTCTGCACCCTGCAATACACATCAATCTGTCTAATCCAATTATCCAGCTTCTTTGCATTCAACTCTCCATCATATATCGACAAATCAAATTTAGTATCTAATTTAATAAAAGATGTTTTCTTTTTATTTTCAGGGCTGTTAGGAGGTGTGGGAAACTTTTCTTCTTTCCCATTTCCTTTAGAATGGTCATGGAGGAGAGATTCTTCTACTCCTTTATCTTGTTTGGAGTTTGATGTATCTTCATCTCTACCTTCCTTAAATTCTCTATACATTTCCTCCACCATGGCTCTCATGGTCATGAAACTATCCATGAACTTGGAGTCTGATTCCAAGGGACTTTCTTTGGCCATTTTCCTCTTAGGGTAGACTCTTCCAATTTCTGGGTTAGCTTCAACCAATTCTCCTTCTCCTAATTTGAGCTTTGTCCTAGTTAGCATTCAACAACAAAATCCAGCACAAGCTTGTCTAACCTTAACAACCTAGAGCTCTATTACCACATGATCCGAAATTGATAGAAGACAAACAATAAGGTATTACAGACTCATGTGCATGGATGTGCCTATGTTACTTTATGCAACATATCGATAAGATTGTGAAATACACAGACACTGAAGCAGTTAGAGAAAACACAATAGGCAAAACATATAAACACAACAAGTTTAATAAGGAGTTCACCCAATACTCCTAGGCTACGTCTCCCGGTCCAACCTTCAATGGTGGCCTCTCTATTATGTTTTCAAAGCAGAGTTTTTACAACAGTGAGCTCAATTTGAGTCTCACTCAACAGATAGAAATCAGCAAGACTGTACTTGGATTCCCCAAGTCTCTAGAGTACACAGACTCTCTTTACTGATTCTTGACCTCCTATGGGTCACAATGGTATGAGTCCAACCTGAGACTCAATACATGACAAGAATTTACAGAGGAGTTCGCTTGAATCTCTCAAGCCTTCTCTGGAGTACACAAACCCTCTGATTCTCTCTGTCTCTATCTCGATGCTGCCTTTTACTTTTGCAGGTCAACTCGATTTCTTCTCTCTGTTCTCTGCTCTCATATTTTCACTTCTAACTTACTTGCTAACTGCTTGCTTCTTTCTCTCTCAGTTCGTGGCTTTAAAGCCAATCTTCTTTCTGACAATTCGTTTCTGCTTCCTGGCTTTTTGGTTCCCCTGCTTCTATCCATTTGAATTCCTCTTTTCTGCGTCATCATCACTGTATAACACCTCACACGGAGGTGGCCACCTATTTCATAATGAACTGAGTGTCAGTTCTCTTGGACGTTTTCAAAACGATCATTTATTCCGTTAACTCCAAGAATGCCCACGAAACACGTCCTTCTGCCAACGCATCGTCCACGTCGGACTTCAAATCTTATACAACTCTGCCTGTTTACCTTGTCGAATCCGGTCATCCATCGGATTACGTCTCCGCTGTCGATCTGGAGCCTCCAGATCCTACGATCATCGTTCATATCGGGCGGGTAAGTAACATGACGTTTACCCGTCCGATGTGAGCGATTTTATCTCTCTTTCGCTGGACATGTGGCTCCCATTGTGTGGCATCGGGCAGGACTCGGTTGAAACCGCTTATTGCTCAAAGCCCTTTTGATATTCTGCCGCTTTTTGTGGGACCCTGCCTCTGACGGAATCGACGTGATATCCATTACATTTCATGATTTTTCAGGTCCAAGCGCTCGGGGTTCTTCCTTCTTTGAGGGGTTTGCCCTGCGATATGCAATTATAAACTACCCCCGTTACTTGAAATGACCTCCCATTTTGCTAATTCGTGACACCATACGTTACCATGGGCCGACGGTCTGCGCGCTTGACCGAGGGTCCTCGTTGCTCCGCGCTGATCACAAATTGCAACTGTTACGAGGATGTCTCTGATAAGCTCGGTCTTTATAAGACTTTGAAACTTTGGCATGAATTTTACAGAGTTCATGAAAACTTAGAGAGTTTTCTAGGATCCAATTTGGATCAAATAACATCCATACAAAGTTGACTGGCAAAGGATTATTGAAAATGCACTTGAATAAATGGGATTATTTTAGCAGGCCGGTATAGGTTGGATCCCTCAAAAGTTTACAGAGAAGCATAGAATTGGTATGAACCATGACTCCATATTCGGATCAAATAACATCCATACAAAGTTGACTGGTAAAGGATTATTGAAAATGCACTTGAATAAATGGGATTATTTTAGCAGGCCGGTATAGGTTGGATCCCTCAAAAGTTTACAGAGAAGCATAGAAATTGGCATGAACCATGAGTCCATTATAAAACCATGTGTGTTAATTGTATCCTCCACTTTAAAAAACTTGAACTATTTTACTTGGTAGCCTTGACTTTGGCACATTCATCAGAAAACTTGCATGTCAATTCCAATTCTCCATTCTTTTGGAGTGTAATTATTAGAACATTATAAGCATGAGTGTTTGCTACCAAACCATTTTTCAACATTTCTGCATATAGCTTTAGAGCATCCCAAATGTTTCCTTCTTTGTGGTTCCCCCATATTAGGGAGGTATAAGTAAAAACATCAGGCTTCAAATCACATTCAATCATATCTCTATAGAGGTGGATAGCCTTTTTCAAATTTCCCTCTTTGCACTGTCCATAAATCAGAGTGGTCTAAGTTAAAATTTTGGGCTTACAAACATGGTGATTTATTATACCACGGTTTTTATATACATGTGTCTGCAACATTACCATTGGTTTATTTATCTCTATATGTTATTTTTACCACTTTTCTAGGAGATGCGCTTGCAGTCCCACATTGTAGTCATACTAACTGTACTCTGCTTTAGTCCCATTGACCTACTTTTGAGGTCATTTTTTGGGCATTAAAAAATTTACTTACTTATGTATACATAATTTTAAGTTCACTGGTTTACTTTTTCATGTTCAAAATAAACGAAAAATAGTGACAGGTTAGATAGTCAAATATTGAGTTTTGTTATTTTTTTTTCCGCACTATGTTTATAAATTGTAGGATTTATTACAAAGAGTCGTTTTGAGATTTTTTTTAGCTTAGGTTGTCTTGTTTTCTGTAGGAATTATTGTACATTGTAGAATTTGTTTACCATGGAAGATTCAACACAACTAAGATAAGCTTTCAAATAATTGAAGGTTGGTCCACTAACACCTCTCCAAATATGCAATATCCTCACCTAAAAGGGAAAATCTTTGTGGAGGATCACATCACTTGATCCCTTGAGACATTTCAAGAAATACTTAAAAGGAAAAAACTGAGTTGTATAATGTTGATTCTCAAATGGTTAAATTCAAACAAGCTAGCAGAAACTCTTCAATCTCTATAGTCCAAATATTTGTTTTCTATGTTTTATCCATAAATCGAGCAATTTTCAGTCTTGCTGTCAGTAGAAAATTGGGAATAAAAATTGTTGAGGGATTTTTGAAATATTCTCTTGCAAACAACCATGCCTCCTTAACAAGAAGAAAAAAATAACAATTTTGTTGAATAAGTTAGGTCTACCTTTCTATGGCTCAAGAGATTTGAGAAAATCTAGAAAGGCCCTATTAAGCCTTTAGAAGACCTTAATTCTATATGTAACTTCACCAATTGTAGCCATTGCTCTAAATTTCTAAGATAATCTTAACCCCCATCGTATTCCACATCAGGAAGAGTCCATTACCAAATCTAATAATGGTATCCTGTATCAAAGATAATATGAAAGCAAGTAAACATAACTTGTATGGAATGGTGTTTAAACTAAGTTAGGTCTTTGCCTTCTGCAGAACTTGGCCCTTTCTTTGGAACTCGCAAGATGGTATGGAAATACCTTACAATGGCAATGTTATGTCATATTGTGAAGGAAGATATTGATATTGGTAAATCCAATTACGAGTTTCTTCTACTTATCATTGGCAACCATGTTATCATCACCAATTGTATTATGCAGGTCCCAAACCAAGATGAAAAGTATAAATAACACTTGATCCTCTCAAATGACCAAATATTCAATTTCTCCTTGCCATGTCAGTAGAATGTGTCTAACCTAGGGATCCTCTAGGGATATTAAACAAAATGTGTGGAAACACAAGAAAACCTACAATATGTTAGCAAGGCCACCAAAGAAACAAATAATAACAATATGAAGTACCCCACCTTTGTTATAGCCATTCCCCGCATAAGCATGATGATGGTTGGGGTGTTTGCACAAAAGATGTTCAACTCCAGTTATAGTAAGGAAATAGGCCCCGATGATAATCCCCCGACCATGCTTACCCATTTGCCTTGTTACTTCCATGTTTAATGCTTCTCTGTTTGGTTAGCCTAGTGATTTCAAACCCTTCCAATATTTGAGGATCCTTTTGTAATTACATGTATATCATTCTAAAAGATGTTTGTCTTAACATCAGCTGCTAGGGATGTGCTTCCATACCATACTAATGTTATTGTGCCATATTTGTAAATTACTAAATTATGAGATCAATATTCAAAATCATAAAAAACAAATGTGTCTATTTCCTCACATTTGGGTTGAACTAAGAAATAAGTGTGACAAAATAGTAGAAGGATAAAGCTTAGAAATCCTAATATTTGATAAATCTCAAAGCTCCAAGGTAAACAAAAAGTCAAAGAAAATACACGATGATAAATTGTTGAGTTGTTGGTGACCATTAATCTTCTTAGGTGATTGGGACCATGACTCCAAATAGACACTCTGCCATTAGTATTAAGGTTTGTATGGAATGTGCACATTGTAAATCTAAAGGGAATGAAGTGTAAGAAACTTTAGCCATATCTCACCCTTAAATGATTAGCACATAAGTGCTTCAACATAATTATATCGGTATCTAAAAGAACCCTTGATGATATAGGTGATATTGTCCAGTGGACAGGTATGTATCTAAAAGACTTATTCAAATGAGACAAACCATAATACAAAGAAAACAATGTATTTTTAACAATCCAATCATTTCATTAAAATTCTATCAACTTTAAAATGCAACGCATAATCTAGATTCTACCCTACCTATAAAATATGCAATGCTCTTTTAAGTGCTTCACAACTCTTGATTGGGAAAATGTATATGGCTTCAACATGTCTTGTATTGGTAACAAAGTGGTTGAAGATGTTGCTCAACAACTAATAATTAATGTTGTGGATAGCAGGGATATAGTGACAAAGAATTTTGTCTTACATAGATTTGATATTATGACAAAAAATCAGAGGACATGGATTTCACAATGACATTTTAATTGAAACTAAAGCTTCGAAGAGAAAATGTGTTGTCTGACTCACAACAAGAGGTCCTTAAATAGGAAAGCATACAAACAAAAATATTTAATAATTTTGAATATTTGTCTTCAACTAGCATTCAACAGTGTCATGGACTTGTGTTATATATTGACACGGTTTTTACAAGCAGGTTTCACAATAAACGCTCCTAGCTTCTCGACAAACCCCTTGCTAAATATATTATCCCAAGAGCTAGTTACCTTAATATTTGCATAACTTTCCCTGTTGTCTTTGAAGGTCTCGCATTCTAAAATGAAATGATTTTCTGTTTCCACTCTTCTGGAAGAACAAAAAATACATACTCTTTCCTCCCACACTTATTTGGGCCTTTTCTAGCGCCCTATTTTACAACGGAGTTGATGCGAATTAGTCCTCAACTGAGCAATAAGAATTTTGGCTCTCCAAGATATATTGGCCTCTATGTATGTTTTTTGTTGATGATTATGAGTGAGAATAAACACTTCAATATAATGCTTTTTCTTTCTCCCTAGCTCCTTATCCCAAGTATGCTTGTGGAACTTATCCATAGCAAAAGCTTTTCTCTCTTTGTTGTGTTATTTTTTGTAGCATCGGATGTGTTCTAGCCACGAAATTTTGTGGAGAGGCTAGAATACATGAGATCTCCAAAACCCAAAATTTGTTTATGGAAATTCCACCTAGAGATGATTTAATTAGATTATTAGTCGTTTTTAAACATTTCCTAAGTCTAAACTTAGGAAATATGACTAATTAATCAGAATTAATTAAGTTATGGTGTGAATCTTCTAGAAACTCACATGGATCGACTTCTAGTTAATCTTAGCCATATATTAAGATCTAATATTGGTCGTTGAAGTCTCAACAGAGGGTTATATGAAGAAAGACGATGGGGCTTGGAGAATACACTTGCGGAGTTTGATTTTTCTAAGAAATCGATTTATAGAGTATTAGCTGTGTGTTTCTAAAAGTGATTCACTGAGGTCGAAGTAGTCAGAGAGGGGCAGAGATAGTGATACCGGAGGAAGATTTTCTAGTTCCGGTGAGTACATTGCAGAGAGGTAGTGATTACCACATAGAGGCAACAGAGGCAACCAAAGCCCTCCAGAGGAGATTTCGTTTTGCTGGGGAGAATTCAAAACTCAGTGCCACAAGCTGGATATATGTTCCAAAGGTCAAGAGAATCATTTTCCTAGATAGAAACTAACAAGAAAATGAGAGAAGACATAATAAAGTTGTAGGCTGACGCAGTGGCTACGTAGAGGGAGCAAGGAGCAGCTCAATTCGAGCTGAGGTCAATGTGGGATCACCTATGGAGTGAGGAATTTTTGTCACTATTTATTATTGCTAGTTATTTTTCTCTTTGGATTTCTAGTTTAAGAATCCATAGTTTGTACTCATATTTCACTACTGCATAATATTAAAACCCTCAGCTGCGACATTGTTTTTCCCGAGCTGGGGTTTACGGGGACTTAGTCCAAATATAACAATGTATTTTTTGTGTGTGTATCTTTTCTTCCAGCATTTTTATTTCTTCCACAATATTTATTTTGTGAAGGTTGCAGTGCATTTGTTTCGATATTTGTCGTAGCACATAATAAATAATTTGTTTAATTAATTTAACGAATAGAAGAAATAACATCAGTTGCTGCAATAGGATTCGAGGTAAGCCAAATTTTCACATGGTAAAAGAACCCAGATTATAATCCAGAGAGCTCAATAGTAGAAGGGAAGAGGAATTTCATATCTCTATGTAAGCAGCAGTTCAAAACCCTCAAGAGGTAGCACAGTTTCTTGGCCAAGAGGGTCAATTTCTTGAGGAAAAATCGATTTCTCTAAGAGAACAACAAAGAAATCATATTTCTCAAGTTTGTTGTTATGAAACCAGCTCACAAAAAGATAGAAAAGAGAGATCAACGCCTTAGAATTCAGCCTCTTCGAGGGGGCAACCTCCTTTACATTACACAAATGAACAATTCTTGGATGATTCAAATGACAAAACCTCCTTTCTATATATAGGAGTCTAAGGAGTCACAATATAACCCAGCCGACCTAACAATAATAATATAAAGCCACAAAAATAACAATAGAGGGATTCTATGGGGCACAGTAATAACAATATGGGGACAATAGGGGCACAAAAATATTAATAAGGGATACAACTACAATAGTAATGGGGTAATCACTAGTATTATAGGGACCCAACATGCCCCTCTCCTTCAAAAAAGTGTTGTCCTCAACGCTTGAGTAGTTCTGGATGCTTCTGTATAAAATTCTCATCCTCCCATGTGGAATCTTCAGCGGATAAGTTCTTCCACTTGATAAGATACTCCGAAATTGATCGATTTCGTAGCTGTCGAGTTCTTGTTTCTGTGACTGCTTCTGGTTCCAATATAATTTTTCCTTCCTCGTCAAGTTCTGGCAATATTGTTTGAACTGGGAGCTTGTCGCCTATAACCTTCTTTAAACATGAAACATGGAAAACTGGGTGCAATCGAGAAGCTGCAGGAAGCTCCAATTTGTATGCCATAGTACCAATCTTTTGCAACACCTTGTACGGACCATAATACTTTGGTGATAATTTATTATCCTTCTTAGCTTGCTTGAGGGACATTTGCTTATATGGTTGTAGCCGTAGGAATACCCAATCACCTACATCAAAACTTCTTTCACTGCGATGTTGATCTGCCTGTTGTTTCATTCTATTCTGTGCCAACACGAGGTTATCCTTTAAGAGTTGGAGGACTTGTTGTTGATGTTCGATGTGATGTTCCACTGCTTGAACCTTAGAATTTTCTCTTAAATATGATGTGATGGATGGTGGCTGATATCCATAAAGTGCCATAAATGGGGTCATTTTTGTTGTTGTATGGAAGGAAGTGTTATACCACCATTCAGCCAGAGGCAACCATTTGACCCATTGTGTCTGTTTATCAGATACAAAGCAACGAAGATATCCTTCCAAACATTTGTTTACTATCTCAGTTTGCCCATCAGATTGAGGATGATAAGATGAGCTATGAGCTAACTGAGTACCAAGACAAGAAAATAATTCTGTCCAAAAATTTCCAGTGAAAATGGGATCTCTGTCACTTACAATAATCTTTGGGTTTCCATGTAGCTTTTGAATTGTTTCCATAAATGCAGTAGAAACTGTACTGGCTTTAAATGGATGTGATAATGCACAAAAGTGTGCATACTTGGTAAGTCTGTCAACTACCACCATGATGACACTCTTTCCCTCAGACTTGGGTAAACCTGTGATAAAATCCATTGAAACCTCCTCCCAACGTTGGCTTGGAATGGATAAAGGTTGTAATAGACCCGGTGTCTTAATTGTTTCAACTTTATTTTGTTGGCAAACCAAACATTCCGCCACAAACTTTTGAATATCTGATTTAAGGCCATCCCAAAAAAATTCCTTCTTAACCCTGTGGTAAGTTTTTAAAAATCCTGAGTGCCCTCCTAAGGGAGAAGTGTGCAATTCCATAAGAATCTTTTGTTTTAGCTGGGAATTCTTACAGAGGTATAAGCGATCTTTGTACCATAACGAATCATTTTTCCAGCTAAATGTATCAGATGTACTGGAATCTTGTTGTAACTTTCGAATAAGTGCCCACACTTCTTCGTCATTCTTCCATTCCTCCCTTGCTTCGTTTATCCAATCTGGTTGGATAATAGAAATGGCGCACAACAATGCTTCCACATCCTCATCCTTTCTTGAGAGTGCATCTGCCACCACATTTTGCTTCCCTTTTTTGTAGATGATTTCAAAGTCATAACCCAACATCTTTGTGACCCACTTTTGTTGCTCTTCAGAGGATAATCTTTGTTCTAAAAAGTATTTAAGGCTATCATGATCCGTTTTTACCTTGAAGTGTCTTCCCATTAGGTAGGGTCGCCATTTCTTAAGTGCATGGAGTATTGCCAACATTTCCTTCTCATAAATAGCTTTGTGTAAAAACTTTCCCTTGATTGGACGACTTTCAAAAGCAATGGGTCTTTCATCTTGCATTAAAACAGCACCAATTCCATTTCCTGAAGCATCACATTCCACAATAAAGGTTTTTGTGAAGTCCGGTGTAGCTAAGACCGGTGCTTGGCACATTGCCTCTTTAAGATGTTCGAAGGCCTTTGTTGCTTCTGGAGTCCATGAAAATGCATCTTTCTTCAATAATGTTGTTAGAGGTGCTGCTATTCTCCCATAATTCTTAACAAACTTGCGATAATACCCTGTCAACCCGAGAAATCCTCGCAGATGCTTTATGGATGTGGGGATTTTCCATTCCTTAATGGCTTTAATTTTGCTAGGGTCTACCTTAACTCCTTCATGAGATACAATATGACCCAAATATTCCACCTCTTGTACTCCAAAGAAACATTTGGATCTTTTTGCATATAATTGTTTCTCCTCCAATAGTTGTAGCACCCTGTCAACATGTTCAACATGATCCTTCCAAGACTTGTTGTAGATTAGTATATCATCAAAAAATACTAACACAAATTTTCTAAGGAATGGTTTGAAAATGGAATTCATCAAACCTTGAAATGTTGAAGGTGCATTGGTAAGGCCAAAAGGCATGACCAAAAATTCATAATGACCCTCATGAGTTCTAAATGCTGTTTTCGAAATGTCTTCAGTCTTCATTCTGATTTGATGATATCCTGAACGAAGATCCAACTTGGTGAAGTAAATTGATCCATGCAATTCATCCAGTAATTCATCAATGACAGGAATGGGAAACTTATCTTTAATAGTGAGCTTGTTGAGCTCCCTATAATCTGGACACATGCGCCATGATCCATCCTTCTTGTGCACCAATACTACTGGAGCAGAGAAAGAACTTTGACTCGGTTGAATTATACCAGCCTCTAGCATTTCTGCAACCATACGTTCAATTTCACTCTTTTGGGCATAGGGATATCTGTACGGCCTGATGTTTGGAGGAACACTTCCTGGAATCAGATGAATAGCATGATCATGATCACGAATAGGTGGGAGACCTTTGGGAGTCTCAAATACCTTGGAATGATTGTCCAAGACTTTTTGGAGATCTGGAGAAATAGATGATTCCAATGTGGAAACATCTAGCGAACATAATTGTGCAATTACACCTCTTTGTTCCTTTTTTAGAAGCTTTGTCATACCGTTAGAGCTGATTATCTTTCCTGGTTTCCCTGCAATACCCCTTAATTCAACTTCCTTTCCTTCCATAGAAAATTTCATGAAAATTAAAAGCTATTGTACCCAAGGATTGTAGCCATTGGACTCCTAGTACAACATCAGCACCTCCCATTGGAATGGAAAGCATTGGGCTAGTCAATACATATTCTCCCATGGATAGCTTGATATTATGGCACTTTCCAGATAAATTTATTGTTCCTCCATTTGCAACCATCACTTGACACTCTGGTGCTGGATATAGAAGCAATTCAATTCTTTTGCTACCTTACAATGAATAAAATTGTGGGTACTTCCTGAATCAATCAACACTATTACCTTTTTCTTCTTGATTTGTCCTTCTATCTTGATGGTTTGAGGAGTGGTAATTCCCGCCAATGCATTACAAGATATGGTCGGATTCATTTCTTCTTTATCTAGGCTTTGTTCCTGGAGTATATCCTCTTCTTTTGACCTTTCTTGCTCCTTTTCTTCTTCCTCTTCACAATCTATGTAGAATAATTTCTTCTCAGCACACTTATGACCTTTAGTGTATTTGCTATCACAACTGTAACAAAGCCCTTTTGCTCTTTTTTTTTCCAATTGTTGTGGTGTCAACCTTATAGGTTGTGGAAGACTAGGGGCAACAACACTTCCATCTTTATAGTTGTGAGTGGTATGCTTCCTGGTTGCCATAATTTTGCTTTCCATTTTTCTTGCTAACCTGAATGCCTTCTCTAATGAATCAGGTTCCCAAAGGCGAACATCATGTTGGATATTATCCTTTAAAGTCCCTATGAACACATCAATCCTATGCTCCTCTGGAATATTTTTTACCCTTATGTTCAATTTTTGGAACTCCTCAATGTGCTCCATTATTGAACCCTTTTGTTTGAGACTTATCAATTGGCTAAAAAAAGTGTTGCTTTTTGTATCCTCATAATGTGCTATCAATTCTTCCGTAAAAATTGCCCAAGTGATAATTTGTTTACGAGAGCAAAGCCATTGATACCATACAAACTGATTTGGTTCCAAATATAAAGTTGCAATACGTACCTTTTGTGTGTTTTGCACATTATTGAGATCGAAAAATTGCTCCATCTGTAATATCCATGTTGCGGGATCCTTGCCATCAAACTTCCTCATATCGATTTTTGGAATATGGTGGGTCTTCGATCCAACATTAGAGTCTATGGAATCATGATTAACATTTCTTTTGTTCTCATCATGAGTTTCCTTTACTACCCTTTCACCATTAGTGACCATTTCTTGTAGCAACTTATTCATATTTATCTTCAATTCTTCCATCTTATCATCCATGCCATCAATTTTAGCGTCCATGCCATTCATCTTAGCTTCCATGCCATCCATCTTAGCTTCTACGCCTTTCTTTAATCAATCCATCTTAGCTTCTACACCTTTCTTTAAACCATCCATCTTAGCTTCTACATCTTTCCTTAAACCATCCATCTTAGATTTTGTTGCTTTTTGTGCAAGTGACACTTGTTGCACTTGGCCTCGTAATTTTGATATATCATGTTGCATTTCTTCCTCTTCTTCATGAGTCATGCTAGAGCTTTCAGGTTTCTTACTAGGTGTTTGCATTTTCTTTCCTCGGGGCATCGATCACTGATTGAAACTAATTTTTCAAACCAAGCTTATGCAAAAATTTAAAAAAACTACACACCTTTTTTCACTTTGTAGAAGCTTGATATTGAATCTGATGTATCTCTGTAATTTCAGATCATCCAGTTCTGAAATTATGACCTATGGTAGCCCTCTGTGTCCTCTTTCCAATGCCACTAGTCTGATCCAAATTGGATTCTCCAAGGAAGAGTTATGCACAATCTCCCAAGATGACCTGATTATAGACTAGTTCAGTAGAGCAAACTTGTATGACGTGCCACGAGTCACTGTTTCTACCTTTGGCTCTGAAAAATATCTACAAGAAACTACAGTCCGTCCTCTTTCTGTACCTTCTTACAAAATTTCAATCCAATGCCCAGAGAGAAAGTTATGACGATTTTCCCCAGGTCACCTGTTTGGAATGTAATTCAGGAGTCTGCAAAAAGACCAACTTCCTCAGATCATATCTCCGCAAATATAGCGCGAAAAGCTCTGAAATTCGGACCCGAGATTCAGTGCGATTTCTTCTCAAATGGGTTTTTTTTTAGCTTCTGAAACGTCGCAGAAAAAAGTTATAGCGAAAATGCCACGATGACCTGTTTGGAGCAGCGAAACCCTAGAATCCAAAGCTCTGATACCAAATGTTATGAAACCAGCTCACAAAAAGATAGAAAAGAGAGATCAACGCCTTAGAATTCAGCCTCTTCGAGGGGGCAACCTCCTTTACATTACATAAATGAACAATTCTTGGATGATTCAAATGACAAAACCTCCTTTCTATATATAGGAGTCTAAGGAGTCACAATATAACCCAGCTGACCTAACAATAATAATATAAAGCCACAAAAATAACAATAGAGGGATTCTATGGGGCACAGTAATAACAATATGGGGACAATAGGGGCACAAAAATATTAATAAGGGATACAACTACAATAGTAATGGGGTAATTACTAGTATTATAGGCACCCAACATTCGTGGATTACCATAGGCAGAGGGAGCAACCAATATTTTCCTTGCAAAGAAGATCTCTAACTAGGCGCAGTATTTTGTTGCAGTTTCTAGTACAAAATAGCATCAGGAGGAAGAAAGAGCGTAGACTAATGGAAAATTTCCTCAGGGGACTTCTCTGCTTCAGAAGTTCGATTTTCTCTTGCAGATCAATAGTTGTCGTGAATAGATTTACTCACTCCAACAAGGAGTGTGTAGAGCCTAACAACAGCTGAGCAGAAGAGAAGAGGAGGATTTCGACTTATTTTGTTGAGATGGCCACCGTCGAACTACAAGATCATGATAGTTTGGACGGTGCTTCCAACTATGTCATCTGGAAGGCAAGGATGTCCTTCCTTCTGGATGAATATGGCCTAAAGCCATTCATAGATGCACTCATAGTTATCCCCATGGATGCAGATCAATTGAAGGAATACCGAAAGAAGATGGCGAGGGAAAAGAGGTTTATTCTTGATGGTGTTCGAGATCACGTTGTATCACACATAGTGAGCTAGGGAACGACTAAGGAGATGTAGGATACACTTTCCATGCTATACCAAGGCACTTCCGAGCACCACAATATGTACTTGGAGGAAAAACTGAGATGCAACAGGATGCAGAAGGTGGAATGCATAGACCCCTAACTCACTAGGACTCAGGGGATCTGGGATCAACTATAAATTGCTGGAGAAACACCTCAAGCCACATAACTAGTATGATTGACACTCAGTAATGTCTCCAAGGAGTGGAAAGTATTCATCCAAAGCATTTTGGGAAAGAAACCTTTCTAAGGTGTGATAGAATGTGGGTCGATTTGCCCCAGGAGGAGTGTTATGAAACCAGCTCACAAAAAGATAGAAAAGATAAATCAACGCCTTAGAATTCAACCTCTTCAAGGGGGCAACCTCCTTTACATTACACAAATGAACAATTCTTGGATGATTCAAATGAAAAAACCTCCTTTCTATATATAGGAGTCTAAGGGGTCACAATATAACCAAGCCGACCTAACAATAATAATATAAAGGCACAAAAGTAACAATAGAGGTATTCTATGGGGCACAATAATAACAATATGGGGACAATAGGGGCACAACAATAACAATAAGGGATACAACGACAATAGTAAAGGGGGAATCACTAGTAAGGGACCTAACATGCCCCTCTCCTTCAAAAAATTGTTGTCCTCAACGCTTGAGTAGTTCTGGCTGCTTCTGTATAAAATTCTCATCCTCCCATGTGGAATCTTCAACGGGTAAGTTCTTCCACTTGATGAGATACTCTGAAATTGATCATTTTCGTAGCTGTCGAGTTCTTGTTTCTTTCACTACTTCAGGTTCCAATATGATTTTTCCTTCCTCATCAAGTTCTGGCAATATTGTTTGAACTGGAAGCTTGTCACCTGTAACCTTATTTAAGCATGAAACATGGAAAACTGGGTGCACTCGGGAAGCTGCAGGATGCTCCAATTTGTATGCCATAGTACCTATCTTTTGCAACACCTTGTACGGACCATAATACTTTGGTGATAATTTATTATCCTTCTTAGCTTGCTTGAGGGACATTTGTTTATATGGTTGTAGCCGTATGAATAGCCAATCACCTACATCAAAACTTCTTTTGCTGCGATGTTGATCTACCCACTGTTTCATTCTATTCTGCGCCAAGGTGAGGTTATTCTTTAAGAATTGGAGAACTTGTTGCTGATGCTCGATGTGATCTTCCACTGCTTGAACCTTATAATTTTCTCTTAAATATGATGTGATGGATGGTGGATGATGTCCATAAAGTGCCATAAACGGGGTCATTTTTGCTGCAATATGGAAGGAAGTGTTATACCAACATTCAGCGAGAGGCAACCATTTGACCCATTGTGTCTATTTATCAGATACAAAGAAACGAAGATATCCCTCCAAACATTTGTTTACTATCTCAGTTTTCCCATCAGATTGAGGATGATAAGATGAGCTATGAGCTAACTAAGTACCAAGACAAGAAAATAATTCTGTCCAAAAATTTCCAATGAAATTGGGATCTCTGTCACTTACAATAATCTTTGGGTTTCCATGTAGCTTTTGAATTGTTTCCACAAATGTAGTAGAAATTGTACTCGCTTTAAATGGATGAGATAATGCACAAAAGTGTGCATACTTGGTAAGTCTGTCAAATACCACCATGATAACACTCTTTCCTTCGGGCTTGGGTAAACCTGTGATAAAATCCTTGAAATCTCCTCCCAACATTGGCTTGGAATGGACAAAGGTTGTAATAGTCTTGGGGTATTAATTGTTTCAACTTTATTTTGTTGGCAAACCAAACATTCCGCCACAAACTTTTGAATATCCAATTTAAGGCCATCCCAAAAAAAATCCTTCTTAACCCTGTGGTAGGTTTTTAGAAATCCTGAGTGCCCTCCTAAGGGAGAGGTGTGCAATTCCCTAAGAATCTTTTGTTTGAGTTGGGAATTCTTACATAGGTATAACTGATCCTTGTACCACAACGAATCATTTTTCCAACTAAATTTATCAGATGTACTGGGATCTTGTTGTATATTTTGAATGAGTGCCCACACTTCCTTGTCATTCTTCCATTCATCCCTTGCTTCGTTTATCCAATCTAGTTGGATAATAGAAATGGCGCAAAGAAATGCTTCCACATCCTCATCCTTTCTTGAGAGTGCATCTGCCACAACATTTTGCTTCCCTTTTTTGTAGATGATTTCAAAGTCATAACCCAACATCTTTGTGACCCATTTTTGCTGCTCTTCTGAAGATAATCTTTGTTCTAAAAAGTATTTAAGACTATCATGATCTGTTTTTACCTTGAAGTGTCTTCCCATTAGGTAGGGTCGCCATTTCTTAAGTGCATGTAGTATTGCCAACATTTCCTTCTCATAAATAGCTTTGTGTAAATACTTTCCTTTGATTGGACGACTTTCGAAAGCAATGGGTCTTTCTTCTTGCATTAAAACAACACCAATTCCATTTCCTGAGGCATCACATTCCACAATAAAGGTTTTTGTGAAGTCTGGTGTAGCTAAGACTGGTGCTTGGCACATTGCCTCTTTAAGATGTTCAAAGGCCTTCATTGCTTCTGGAATCCATGAAAATTCATCTTTCTTCAATAATGTTGTTAGAGGTGCTGCTATTCTCCCACAATTCTTAACAAACTTGCGATAATACCCTGTGAACCTGAGAAATCCTCGTAGATGCTTTATGGATGTGGGGATTTTCCATTCCTTAATGGTTTTAATTTTGCTAGGGTCTACCTTAAAACCTTCATGAGATACAATATGACCCAGATATTCCACCTCTTGTACTCCAAAGAAACATTTGGAGATTTTTGCATATAATTGTTTCTCCTCCAATAGTTTGAGCACCATGTCAACATGTTGGACATGATCCTTCCAAGACTTGCTGCAGATTAGTATATCATCAAAAAATACTAACAAAAATTTTCTAAGGAAGGGTTTGAAAATGGAATTCATCAAACCTTGAAATGTAGGAGGTGTATTAGTAAGGCCAAAAGGCATGAACAAAAATTCATAATGACCCTCATGAGTTCTAAATGCTATTTTTGGAATGTCTTCAATCTTCATTCTGATTTGATGATATCCTGAATGAAGATCCAACTTGAATTGATCCATGCAATTCATCCAATAATTCATCAATGACAGGAATGGGAAATTTATCTTTAATAGTGAGCTTGTTGAACTCCCTATAATCTAGAGACATGCGCCATGATCCATCCTTCTTGTGAAACAATACTACTGGAGCAGAGAAAGAACTTTGACTAGGTTGAATTATACCAGCCTCTAGCATTTCTGCAACCATATGTTCAATTTCACTCTTTTTGACATAGGGATATCTGTAAGGCCTGATGTTTGGAGGAACACTTCCTGGAATCAAATTAATATCATGATCATGATCAAAAATAGGTGGGAGGCCTTTGGGAATCTCAAATACCTTGGAATGATTGTCTAAGACTTTTTGGAGATCTGGAGAAATGGATGATTTCGACGTGGGAACCTCTAGTGAACATAATTGTGCAACTATGCCTCGTTGTTCTTTCTTTAGAAGCTTTGTCATTCCATTAGAGCTTATTATATTTCTCGGTTTCCCTGCGATACCCCTTAATTAAACTTCATTTCCTTCTAAAGAGAATATCATGAAAAGTTCTTGAAAATTAAAAGCTATTGTACCCAAGGATTGTACCCATTGGACTCCTAGTACAACATCAACACCACCCATTGGAGTGGAAAGCATTGGGCCATTCAATACATATTCTCCCATGGATAGCTTGATATTATGGCACTTTCCTGAGCAATTTATGGTTCCTCCACTTACAACCATCACTTGACACTCTAGTGATGTATATAGGAAGCAATTCAATTCCTTGGCTATCTTATAATGAATAAAATTATGGGTACTTCCCGAATCAATCAACACTATTACCTTTTTCTTCTTGATATGCCCTTATATCTTGATAGTTTGAAGAGTGGTAATTCCATCCAATTCATTACAAGATATGGTTAGATTCATTTCTTCTTTTTCTAGGGTTTGTTCCTAGTGTATATCCTCTTCTTTTGAAGTTTCTTGTTCCTTTTCTTCCTCCTCTTCACAATCTATGTAAAATAATTTCTTCTTGGCATACTTATGACCTTTAGTGTATTTGCTATCACAACTGTAATAAAGCCCTTTTGCTCTTTTTTATTCCAATTGTTGTGGTGTCAACCTTGTAGGTTGTGGATGGCTAGGGGAAGTAACACTTCCATCTTTATGATTATGAGTGGTAGTCTTCCTTGTTGCCATAATTTTGCTTTCCATTTTTCTTCCCAAAGGCAAACCTCATGTTGGATGTTATCTTTTAAAGTCCCTATGAACACATCAATCCTATGCTCCTCTGGAATATCTTTTACCCTTATATTCAATTTTTGGAAGTCCTGAATGTGCTCCATCATTGAACCCTTTTGTTTGAGATTTATCAATTGGCTAAAAAAGTGTTGTTTCTTGTATCCTCATAATGTGCTATCATTTCATCTGTAAAAATAGCCCAAGTGACAATTTGTTTACAAGAGCAAAGCCATCGATACCGTACAAACTGATTTGGTTCCAAATATAAAGTTGCAATGCGTACCTTTTGTGTGTTTTGCACATTATGGAGATCGAAAAATTGCTCCATCTGTAGTATCCATGTTCTGGGATCCTTGCCATCAAACTTCCTCATATCGATCTTTGGAACATGGTGGTTCTTCGATGCAACGTTAGAGTCTATGAAACCATGATTAACATTTATTTTGTTCTCATCATGATTTTCATTTACTACCCTTTTGCCATTAGTAAGCATTTCTTGTAGAAACTTTGTCAAATCTATCTTCAAATTTGTCTGCAAATGCCTTTCTTTAAATCATCCATCTTAGCTTCCACGCCATCGTCCTTAGCTTCCACGCCGTCCATATTAGCTTCTACGCCTTTCTTTAAACCATCCATCTTAGCTTCCACGCCTTTCTTTAAACCATCCATCTTAGCTTCTACGTCTTTCTTTAAACCATCCATCTTATTTTTTGTTACTTTTTGTGCCAGTGAAATTTGTTGCAATTGGTCTCGTAATTTTGATATATCATGTTGCATTTCTTCCTCTTCTTCATGAGTCATGGTAGAGCTTTTAGGTTGCTTACTAGGTGTTTCCATTTTCCTTCTTCGGGGCATCAATTATCGATAATAATTATTCACTATTCCCTTTGAATTCCTTCAAACTAATTTTTCAAACCAAGCTTATGCAAAAATTTAAAAAAAACTACACACCTTTTTTTCACTTTGTAGGAGCTCGATATTGAATCTGATGTATCTCTATAATTTTGGATCTCCCAGGTCTAGAATTTCTTCCTACGGTAACCCTATGAGTAATCTTTCTAACCCCGCAAGTCTGATCAAGAGTGGATTCTCCAATGAAGAGTTATGCTGAATCTCCCATGATGACCTGAGTATACACTGGTTCAGTAGAGCGAGCTTGTACGACGTGCCGCGGGTCACTGTTTCAACCTTAAATGATACCCAAAAAAACTACAGTCCGTCCTCTTTTTGTAACTTCTTACGAAAATTCAATCTGATGCTTAGAGAGAAAGTTATGATGATTTTCCCAAGGTGACCTATTTGGAATGTAATTCAGGGGTCTGCAAAAACCCTAACTTCCTCAGATTATATCTCTGAAAATATAGTGAGACAAGATCTAAAATTCGGAGCCGAGGTTCAGACCGATTTCTTCTCAAATGGGTTTTTTTTTAGCTTCTGAAACTTCGTAGAGAAAGAGTTATAGTGAAAATTCCACGATGACCTGTTTTAGATGAAATTCTGGAGCTTGCAAAAACCCTAACTTCCTCAGATCATATCTCTGAAAATATAGTGAGAAAAAATCTGAAATTCAGACCGGAGGTTCAGCGTGATTTAGTCTCAAATGGGTTTTTTTTTTAGCTTCTGAAACATCGCAGAAAAACATTATAGTGAAAATTCCACGATGACCTGTTTGGAGCAGCGAAACCCTAGAATACAAAACTCTAATACCAAATGTTATGAAACTAACTCACAAAAAGATAGAATAGATAAATCAACACCTTATAATTCAGCCTCTTCGAGGGGGCAACCTCCTTTACATTACACAATGAACAATTCTTGGATGATTCAAATGACAAAACCTCCTTTCTATATATAGGAGTATAAGGGGTCACAATATAACCAAGCCGACCTAACAATAATAATATAAAGGCACAAAAATAACAATCGAGGGATTCTATGGGGCACAATAATAATAATATGGGGACAATAGGGGCACAACAATAAAAATAAGGGATACAACGATAATAGTAATCGGGGAATCACTAGTATTATAGGGACCTAACAAGGAGTTGAGGCGAGACTTAGTGAAGAGCTCCATTAGTGGAAGCTGTAGCAGATCGAAGTAGGCGAAGGAGGAGGAGAATGTGGCCCTCGCATCGAAGGGTCCCAGTCATGGACAAGGGGGAGCAAAGGAGAAAGAAGGACCTATTGAAGGTCAACTGTTTCAGATGTGGTGAGCTTGGTCACTACAACACCCAATGTCCTCTCAGGAAGAAGGACAAGGAGGAGAAGCAGGACCAACATGAAGCATCAACATAAAACGATAGTTTTTCCTCCAGGATGGAGGAATACTTCACAATGTTTGCTGACATACCCCAGGAGTGAAATGGGGCGACTTGGTTTTGTAGCCTCAGAGTGGTACAAATGGCCAAGATTCTTGAGGAGGTCCACCTCTTGAATCAAAACCTTGTTACGAGAGGCCATAATATTATAGCAGCAGGATGGATCAGTGGGAGTAGATGCAGTTAGATGCCAAAGTGACAGATGCAGAGTGTGGTTGCATGTCAGATGTCAGGGACCGTAGAGTTGGTAGCAGTGTAGTTGGCACAATGCAGACTCAGTAGCAACGCATATGCCTCAGTGACAACGCAGATACTAGCAATAGTCAAAGAATCGGGTGATAGATGTATCTTACTGATCACATTTGATTTAGTATTTTGGATGCTTTTCAGCTGCAGAAACAACATATGGAGAGGGAGTTGCAGTGCAGATGCAGTGTTGGCATCAGTTCAATCAACAACAACACAAATGCAACACATATCAAAGTTGCCCAGTGGTTGGTGGGAAACAACAACCAGACATCAACAACGTGACAGGAGATGATGCAGAGACAGGGTGTTGTTTCAGTGGGCAGAAGCACTAGAACACATTCCTTGCTAAGAGGGAGTGTTAGTTTTTGTAGCATCAGATGTGTTCTAGAGAACAAATTTTGTGGAGAGGCTAGAATGCATGAGATCTCCAAAACCCAGAAATCCTTTCTCGAAATTCCACCTAGAGATGACTTAATTATATTAGTAGTCGTTTTTAAAATATTTCTTAATTCTAAACTTAGGGAATATGACTAATTAATCAGAATTAATTAAGTTTTGGTGTGGATCTTCTAGAAAATATGTTGCTTTGCTTTGGGCTAACCTAGGTTCAATCTATACTGCGCACCAACAAAACCCTTAATCATTGGCCCTTTCAACAACAACCTACAAGTAGGTCGTAATCTCACTCGAAGTAACTATGGGAGGATGCAGAACTAGGTTTCCACAACCTTGAGGGATGAAGAGATGTGGCATTATTGTGCCTTCTTATACTTAACATTCATACATTGCTTCACATTCATACATTACTTTGCCATATTACATTCATTAATTAAACATATCATACAAAATAATGAATCATCATTATGCTGGAAATAAAGTGCAACTGTAAGAAACTGCTATGCTACAACATATAATAAGAAAATAAACACATGAAGACACCAATTTTACCGTGGTTCACCCCAATGTGGGGCTATGTCCACAAGAACTATTGCTTATAATAATAAATTTGTACACTAAACAATTCTTGGCCTATGCACTCAGCTGCAGGGTGTCCTCACACTCATCTACAGACTCAGGCCACTGCGCACTCAACTTCAGAGCCTCGCCTTCTTGCCCAAACCACAAATCACAAAGATATAACCATTCAATTTAGATGTGATTCTAAGTTGATTTTATTCTTTATTATTGAAACCTATATATAATATTACATCGAGGGATATGACATGGTCGACATACGATGGACTCCCCTAATACAGGATACTATGGTCTAAAAAACATTGGTCTTTTACAATATTATATGTTTTTACAAAAAGGAGGGGCTTCGACCCGCCTTGAATCCCCCCACACCGTGTGGTATATTTACTATGCGGTCCAGTTGGCGCTCTGTTTCAATCCTCCACTAAGCACTCCGCTCCTCAAAATGCAAAGTCTTTACCAAAATCTTGGGCCAAGTTGGGTTGCGCCTAACAGGCCCCCAACACTCACATGTGACTTGTCCCACGTCACTCAACTGCTTTGCCTCTGATTTTTATTGCAATGTTGTTGTAGGCCAGGTTGAACTGCTCCAGAGTATTTGTTCCTTACTTTTCCTCACTACGCAGTTCCTCCAACAGTGCTTCTATTATATGTTCTGCAACCTTTTGCACCAATGTTGTCTCCCTCTGCCGAAGCTCTTGAAGCTTCTCATCTATTGTCTGGGATAGTTGAAGAGCCCCATCCTTCCATGGTTGAGTTCTCTTCACCAAAACATGCTCTTCCTTCTTCAATTCTTCTATCTTTTTCTAGAGGTTGCTTCCCTCATTGATCTTGGTGAGCTTCTGGGAGATTGGTAAGGTCTTTGCAGTTGCCTAAATCTATTCAAACTGTTCCTACCTCTACTAAATGTCTTCCTGTAGTTTATGTACATTGGATATTCCTACAGTGAAGTCTAAATTTGTAAACTCTAGCCCAAGAGTTTTCCACAGTCTTCCATTGTTGCAGAGATGCTGATCATTGTAGTCATTAGGTCGATCTCCCTTTGATCTCTTACATCCTATTGCATGGATGGCTGCAGCTTCATTTGCAACTTCTTAATTTGCATTTCATATTTAAATTGCACTACGGCAATTTTCTCCTTATAAGATTTCACTGCAAAGTCGAGCTTCGCGACCTTGTCCTCCTCTGGCTCTTCTTCTCGGACATCAAGGCCCGGAATTTCTTTGCGATCCGCTCTTCGACACCGGTCAGAAGTGCACCTTAGCGATCTTATAACCTGCTCTAAGATTCTGTTGTTTCTTCCTATATCCTGTCCCTGATTTGATATAAGTCCCCTTCAGTAAGGACCATTGGTGTGATATCCTTCATCTTATTTGTTCTTCTGTTTCTTCTTTATCTTCATGGAAGCCTTGCCATGTGCTTTTCTCTTTTCTGAGACATTTTTTTGTTTGTTTTTTTCTTCTCAGACTCCTTAGTCTGTTCATATCCTTTAAGAGGATCATGGTGTGATCCGAATTGGATCCATGAAAAATAATCAAGATGCCATGACTGTATCAAAACAGGACAAACTTCGGATTTGTGAACAAAGAGCGATCAGAAAGACCTCTGACAGTGGCAGTTTGCAGCCAGCGAGGAAAGACGAGGACCTCGGTCAAAGCGCTAAAGCGAAAGGCGGGTCCCACGCTCCAAAACCGACAGTATATCGTGGGCATCCTTGGGCGGTAAGCAGATTTGGAGAAAAGTGAGCGATTCCATTCAGCACCTGACGTGTGGCAGGTGGATGAGAGAGAAAACCACCACTCATCACACGCTAACGGTCGAACGAGTCAACTGCGCGAAATGAGTGAATGTCATAGGATTTGGGGGCTCTAGATCTGACAGCAGAGATCACACCCGATGGAGGAATCGGATTTGACAGGGGATTAAGCTGCGACATAAATAATTGTGAAGTCTGAGTTGACCACTGAGATGGTGGGTGAGTCATACCATAGCGTAACTGGAGAACCGAACCGATGAGGAAGAGCTGGCACAGTTCGCGAGAGGACAAGTGGCCACTCCCTGTGAGCCATTGACGATGACGCAGAGACAGGGAACTCCAAGCGAGCAGTAGCAGGCGATCCGACGGGGGCGGAAGAAGAAGTGAACAGTCAGGGACAAATTGGCTTTAAGCCATGAACAAACATAGAACAAAAGACACAGAGAAGAGAACGAAGACAGAGAGAGCGAAAGTGAAGAAAAGACAGTGAAGCAAGAATCAGAAAAACAGAGAGCCGAGTTGACCTAAGGCAGCATCGAGCAGACAGATAGCTTGAGAGGTTCAAGCAATCCCTGAAAGGATCTGTTGGGAATTGAGTACCACATTGGGCTCCTCCCATTAAAGACCAGAGAGGTCAAGACTTGGAGAGGAAAAGAGTCTGTGCACTCTAGTGGCTTTGGGTATCCAAGAACCACCCTGCCAAGCAAATTTTGTTTCAGGAGACTTAAATTGAGCTCCTCATTGTAATTCTTTTCTTTAAAGACACAATAAAAGAAGGCCACCACTGAAAGCTAGACCAGAGATGTAGCCCTGGAGAATAGGGTGAACTCCTTATTAATTGTTGTGTTCTTGTATTTGCTTACTGTGTTTCTCTTACTGTTTTCCATTTTCCAGTGTCTGTGTATTTTGCAATCTGATAGATTCGTTGCCTAAAATGACATAGACACACACCAGCACATGAGTATGTAATACCTTCATTCATTAATAACTTAACTGAGGTCACTCAAGAGTGATTTCCAGATCAAGTGGTATTAGAGCTTTAGGCTATTAAGGTTAGACAAGCTTGTGTTGGTTTAGCTGTTGAATGTTCACCAAATCAAAGCTCAAATTAGGAGAAGGAGAGTTGGTTGAAACTAATCCTGAAATTGGGAGAGTCTATCCTCAGAAAACAATGTCAAAGGAAGGTCCTATGGGGCTAGACCCTCAATTCATAGAAAGTTTCCTAGCCATAAAGTCCATGGTAGAAGAAATGTATAGGGACTTTAGAAAACATAAGGATGAAGATTCATTAGGCTCTAAATAAGACAAAGGAGAAGATGAGTCTCACTTCCATGACTAATCAAAAGGAAAGGGGAAAGAGGAAAGCTTTCTCACACCTCCTAACAGCCCTGAACACAAAAAGAAAGCATCTTTGATCAAACTAGATGTAAAATTTGATTTACCTATATATGATGGAGAGTTAAATAAAGAAAAGTTGGACAATTGGATTAGACAAATTGATGTGTATTGCAGAGTGCAGAATATCGACTCAGACAGGAGCAAGATTCAGCTGGCAAGCCTACGCCTTGGGGGCACTGCCTTGGTTTTTTGGGAAGGCAGAACCCAAGCTAACATGAAAAGACATGGTAAGACCATCTCTGTCTAGAGTGAATTTGTTTTTGCAATAAAAAAGCAGTTCTATCCATTGGCCTATATGCAACAAGCCATGATGAGTTGGCAGACTCTTTGATAGTTGAAAGGGCAAAGTGTGCAAGGGTACACTCAAGAATTTAGAAAGAGAGCATTGATTCTAGGAATCTCATTAGACTCACCAGAGACTCTATTGAAGTACATTGGTGGTCTACACAACTACATGAGGCACACCATCCTCATGTTTAATCCCACTAGTATAGATGAGGTATCTATACAAGCTACTCATCTAGAAGATAGAGGAAAGAATGGGAGTCTAGGAGTTGGGGGACCATCCCAACCCACTGCAAGCAAGAGCAAGGAGAAAAGAAAGCAGAAGTGGAAAGCAAGGAAGGCTAACATTGCACAGAAAAGCAAGGCTTCATGCACTCACTGTAAAAAGGATGGGCATGATGATGAGCACTATTGGATTCTGCATCCAGAGCTGAGACCTAAGAAGTTCGAGGGCAAGAAGAAGAAGACTGCTGCAGCTATTCAGAAAGATTTGGGGTCAGACTCGGGAGATGAAACAACCATTGTAGCTACAGGTATAAAAGGTAAGAATTCTGAAGCATCTACTAGTAATTCTGCACAATCTACCATTGATGAAGAAAATGAGAGAAAAAGACATGAGCTTTTTCATATTTGAGTTATTTCCAAACATCAAAAGATTGATACTTTGTTTGATAGTGTCTCACAAGTAAATTTAATTTCTAAAGCAATTGTAAAGAAATTGGGATTAGCAACTACACCTCACAAGAAACCATACCCATTAGGATGGTTGAATGATAAAGCACAACTACAAGTGACTAGACAGTGCAAATTCAAGTTTTCTTTTGGGTCAGCATTTGTAGATGAGGTTGAGTTAGACATAATTCCTTTGGATATATGTGGAATTGTTTTTGGAAGTCCTTACTTGTATGATAGGAAAGTTATTTTCTATAGAGCTGAGAACACGTATCTACTTGCCAAAGATGGAATCAAATACTTTGTAAGAGCTCATAAGCTCAAGAATAATTGTACTCTCATAAAGTCAGGGTATATGAAAAGAATGATAAATTCATGCAAACAATTCTTACTGATGGTTGTAAAGAAAAAGAAACCTGATAAAACCAGTGTATTTGAGGGCTGTAATGCTAAACAACAAGCTGATTTAGAAAAGGTTGTTTCAGAGTATGATATCTTGTTTCAAGAACCTAAAGGTTTGCCACCCAAAAAGGATATTGTGCATGATATTATTTTGCAACAAGATGCTCCATTGCCTAACATTGGAATGTACAGATTGTCTGCTTTAGAGAATGCTGAAATCAAGAAGCAGGTGCAAGAGTTGCTTGAGAAGGGGTTCATCAGGCCTAGCACATCACCATGTGGGTCACCAATTGTTTTGGTGAGAAAGAAGGATGGCTCATGGAGAATGTGCATTGATTACCGAGCACTCAATAAGATAACCATAAAAAATCGTTATCCCCTTCCTTGCATAGATGATCTTTTAGATCAATTGAAGGAAGCTGTTTATTTCTCCAAGCTAGACTTGCATAGTGGATACCGTCAGGTCAAAGTTGCAAAACAAAATGCATGGAAGACTGCTTTCAAAACAAAGCAGGGATTGTATGAGTGGCTGGTTATGCCTTTTGGCTTAACTAATGCTCCTGCTACTTTCATGAGATTAATGAATGATATACTGAGACCTTTTCTTGATGATTTTGTTATTGTGTATGTGGATGACATTCTGATTTTTAGCAAAACCACTTAAAGCATGTTAAGCAGACATTAGATGTTTTGAAAAGAGAAAAACTTCATGTTAAACTCTCAAAATGTGAATTTGGCAAAACATCTCTAAATTATTTGGGTCATATAGTAGGGGGTGGTGAATTGAAGATAGATCCCTCTAAGGTGGCAGTCATTGTAAACTGGCCTAAACCCAAATCTGCTATAGAAGTTAGAAGCTTCTTAGGAGCAGCACAATATTGGAGGAAGTTCATTTCTAACTTTTCCTCAATTGCAGCTCCCTTACATGCTTTAACAGGATTGAACAAGGTGTTTCAGTGGGGAGGAAAACAACAGAAAGCCTTCGACACCTTGAAAGAAAAGATTAGTACAACACCTGTACTAGCACTGCCTGATCTTCAAAGACCATTTGAGATCCAAACAGATGCCAGTGACTATGCCATGGGAGCAGTGTTGACACAGCATGGTAAACCCATATATTATCATTATGAGACTTTTAATCCTGCAGTAGTTAACTATCCTACATATGATAAAGAATTGTATGCATTAGTACAGAGTGTGAAAAAGTGGAAACATTACTTAATGGGAAAAGAGACAGTAATACATATTGATCATCAACCACTTCAATATCTACACTCCCAAACTAAGTTGTAGCAATCAAGACACTACAGATGGATGGGTTTTCTACAACAGTTTCACTTAGTCATCATATATAAAAAGTGCATACATAATAAAGTTGCAGATATGTTATCTAAACCCATTATAAATGCATCTACTATACTTAAGCATAATTCTGTGCTACATGAAAGCTACATTGAACAATATGCTCAAGATCTAGAATTTAAAGATGTATATGCAACTTTAAGTCAAGGCAAACGAGTATAAGAATTGGATTATCATGTAAAGGACCGACTCTTATACCATTGTGGGAAGTTATGCATTCCACAAACTGAAAGAACAAAGATAATTAGAGAAGCACACACTTCTCTGATATCAGGTCACTTTGGGGTAAGTAAAACGGTTGCACAACTGCAAAGATTTTGTTATTGGCTGAAAATGAATGAGACAGTTTCTAGATATGTAAGAGGGTGTACTATGTGTGCTAAAAGCAAGCCCAGCAATAGAAAACTAGGCTTGTACACTCCATTACCGGTTCCTTCTCACCCTTGGGAAAGTGTTTCCATGGATTTTGTTGGAGGACTGCCTAAATCTAGGAAAGGTCATGATTATCTATATGTTGTTGTGGATAGGTTCAACAAAATGTGTATTTTGATACCTTGTAATAAACAGATTACAGCTGAACAAACTGCAAAACTGTTCTTTGAACATGTATGGGTTCATTTTGGACTACCCACTTCCATTGTATCTGATCAAGACACCCGATTTGTGGGGAAGTTTTGGTCAAGTCTGTGGGAACTGATGGACACTAAACTAAAGAAAAGCACAACTTTTCATCCACAAACTGATGGCCAGACATAAGTAGTTAACAGGACAGTGATCCAGTTACTCAAAGGATATTGCAGCAAACATCCTAAGCTTTGGGATGAACATTTGTGTTATGTGCAGCATGCTTACAACAGAGCAAAACATTCTTCTACACAAAGATCTCCTTTTGAGACCTGTTTTGGTTTCACAACAAGGTCTCCTTTGGATTTTGTCTTTGGTAAAGATACCACAGTTGAGGGACATAGTGATGTGGACAGGGCAACTAGGTTCATTGAACAAATCCAAGAAATCCACCAGGTAGTACAGGAACAACTGGAAAAGAGCCAAGCCAAATACAAGGCAAGGCATGACAAGCATTGGATGGAGCATAGATTCCAAGTTGGTGACCAAGTCTGGCTGTATATCAGCAAGGACAGGATGCAAGGTGAAGGTAACAAGCTATAGCCCCAGGTATGGACCCTTTAAAATACTTGAGAAGATTGGTGAAAATGCTTTTCGCCTTGATCTACCAGCTTATATGCACATCTACTCAGTCGTGAATGCAGATTGCTTGAGATTGTTTGAACCCTCACTAATTAAGGATCCCGAAGAGCAGAGTCAATTGCCTTCTATTGATGACCTGCTACCTGAATATCTTGATGAATTGCAGGAGGACACGGTTCTAGATAGGAAGGTGAGGACGACGCGTATAGGAGATGTTCAGTACCTTAGAATTGGGCTCAAGGGTTCAAAGCCGAGTAATGCAAAGTGGATAGAGATTGGACGAGTGAGACAACTGTACCCTCACTTATTCGATGCTTGAAAACCAAATTTTGGTGGTCCAAAAGCTTTTTCAGTGGGAAGGCCATGATCCGAATTAGATCCATGAAAATTAATTAAGATGCCATGACCGAGACCCATGGAGACTGCGCAGGAGGCAAAACTGGCACTTGGGAAGCCTGGATCGGGAAAAGGAGGTCGTTTCTGATGCGTGATTAGCACTAAGTGCTAATCGCGCATCGCTTGGGAAAAACCCCTCGAGAAGGAAAAAGCCCCAAAGTGCTTGGTCGCATGGAAGCCGGGAAAACCATGGGCGCTAAAGCGAAAGGTGGGTCCTGCGCTCCAAAACCGGCAGTATATCGGGGGCATCCTTGGGCGGTAAGCGGATTTGGAGAAAAGCGAGCAATTCCATTCAGCGCCCGACGCGTGGCAGGCGGATGAGAGAGAAAACCACCACTCATCGCGTGCTAACGGTCGAGCGAGTCAACCACGCGAAATGAGTGAATGTCGTAGGATCTGGGGGCTCCAGATCTGACGGCGGAGATTGCGCCCGATGGAGGAACCAGATTTGACAGGGGATTAAGCTGCGACATAAAGAATTCTAAAGTCCGAGTTGACAACTGAGATAGTAGGTGAGTCATACCACAATGTAACTGGAGAATCGAACCGACAAGGAAGAGCTGGCACAGTTTGCAAGAGGACAAGTGGCCACTCCCTGTGAGTTGTTGACGATGACGCAGAGACAGGGAACTCCAAGCGAGCAGTAGCAGGCGATCCGAAGAGGGTGGAAGAAGAAGTGAACAGTTAGGGACAAATTGGTTTTAAGCCATGAACAAACACAAAATAGAAGACACAGAGAAGAGGATGAAGACAGAGAGAGCGAAAGTGAAGAAAAGACAGTGAAGCAAGAAGCAGAAAAACAGAGAGCCGAGCTGACCTAAGGCAACATCGAGCAGACAGACAACTTGAGAGGTTCAAGCAATCCCTGAGAGGATCTGTTGGGAATTGAGTACCACATTGGGCTCCTCCCATTAAAGACCAGAGAGGTCAAGACTTGGAGAGGAAAAGAGTCTGTGCACTCTAGTGGCTTGGGGAATCCAAGAACCACCCTGCCAAGCAAATTCTGTTTCAGGAGACTCAAATTGAGCTCCTCATTGTAATTCTCTGCTTTAAAGACACAATAAAAAAAGGCCACCTTTGAAAGCTAGACCGAAGATGTATCCCTGGAGAATAGGGTGAACTCCTTATTAATTGTTGTGTTCTTGTATTTGCTTACTGTGTTTCTCTTACTGTTTTCCATTTTCCAGTGTCTGTGTATTTTGCAATCTGATCGATCTGTTGCCTAAAATGACATAGACACACACTAGCACATGAGTCTGTAATACCTTCATTCATTAATAACTTAACTGAGGTCACTCAAGAGTGATTTCCAGATCATGGTGACCCTCGTCATGTTGCTCCCCTTCCTTTGATTCATTCTCATCCTGATCTTTCTCCTTGTCTTTCCCGCTCGCTTCGCCATGCTTCAAAGTGTCTTCTTCTTCTGTCGCACTGTCTCCTACTTCTTCCTTCAGTGTTGTCATCCATTCTACGGGCCATTTTTGTACTAGTGCTAATATATCATCTTCTGCAACTAAGTATGGCAGAGCATGCCATTTCTTCTTTGTATCCCTGCGCGCCTGTATGTACACTTTATGGAAATCTACCTTGAACTTCGCCACAGAGTTATACTTCCCATATAGGCTTTGCAAGATTCGAGGGTGCTGATTTACTAACATGTGTAGGTATATGTGATATAATAAAAAAAATATTATATTTTATTTGTGCTTGTGATGCTTTGGTGGTATACCACAACGAGGCATATTGCACGGCTTCATCGACATCTGAAGCCACCATAGAGAGTTGCAACTCCTCTGACTCTCTCCATTTTAACATTGCTATAATCAAAATTAAACCAGCATAATGGAATGTTGTACCTTTTCTTGGACCTCGTAGTAGTCGTCCAGAAAATCCTTGCAAAGGTACCCGACCTAGTTATACTGAACCCCATTGACACATTGCGCGATTAATGAAACCACTGGTGCATGAACTTCATTTGGCTGACATTTCCTCATAATCTTCCTAGCCACATTTCCTCATAATCTTCCTAGCCAATATGTGCGTTGCAAAGCAAATCGCCTAGTCACTGATGTAATTTATGTCGCATAATCTTTTTCATTTGGCTAGCCCAAACTTCGTTTTCATGTTGTTTGCTATGGCGCGGTCCTGATCCTTTCTGAAAAATTCTTCTGCGGAGTTCCGCCCTTGGTAAGGTAGTCTCGTGATCCTCTAGATCAACATTGGGTCTATAGGGATCTTATTTCCTATCCATAATCCTCCAGCGTGAACCAGCATGAGCAACTGACACACACACATCGTGCTCCCCATACTCTTTCTGAAGTGCGACACATTCAACATATTCAGCAGTCCTGATTGTGCCAACCCGTTCACCCATTGTTGTGGTTCTAACGTATCACTTTTTTATCTTGGTAGTGCACCTGTTTCAAATATCATTCTGGTGAAAACTGTGTGTAGTTATTCCTATCATTAAAGTCGTACTTCTCCCGAAAACATTACTTTCTCCAACAATAAAGGTGTGAAGGGTCCATACATCGCATCCTTCGATTCCTTCACAGGTTTGGCATTCGGTTTCCTCAGCAAAATATATGGTGGTAGGGGTGAAAATTTAGTGCCGCCTATTTCTATCTGCACTTACTATGTTTCTTCTTCACTCTCTTCGACTTGCTCAGGTTGTTGTTGAGGTTTCATAGGTTTCTTATCTTGTTTATTCTTTGCTCTTTCTTCCTTGGTCGGTTTCTTCCTTGGGGATCTCCGTTGTTTTTATGCTAATGTTTCTGTGGTTGATGCTACTACAGGCAATGCTATGGGTGATGTTGCGGGTGTACTTACTGCTTCAGTTGCTGCTTCCATAAATATGTCTAATCCCTTTGCCATTGAATATACGAATGAATTCCTCGGTTGACATGATGTTCATGATGAAATTCTCTGCAGCTACTTCGCACTATCAACACTTGATTTATTAATTCAACAAAGTTCAAAATCTAGGTGCGAGGCATCTTTTTATAATACTTCTGAAATTCGAACCCCATCATTAGATCATATTTTTTCCAGATTACATTCAGATTGTGTTCATTAATTGCATATATATCCTTAGATCTTGCCAATCTGTCCTCATAAATGCAACTTTTCATGTGTTTTTCCCTTTTAACGGTCATTTTTTTGTTTTCCAGCTAACTTTGACACATTCCACATTGTAGCGAACATCCCTTCTTACGTCGTGACTCCAACGAACTTCGACATACTCCAGAATGTAGCAAAGTAACTCCTTACGTCGAAGCTCTCTGCAACGTAGTTTATAGTCCAGTGCCCACTTTCAACTACAGGTGGCACTAAGACTCTTCTCCTTTCTTTCTTATAGCGAGGTTGTAGGGATAGGGTTGTCCCTGTACAACTTCAACCTACTTCCATTTACTCTTCCCTGAATCAATTCTCCATTTAACTTAGCTAATTGAATTGTGCCTCCATTAATAATATGCTTAATAATATATGGGCCTAACCAATGCATCTTGAATTTCCCTGGAAATTTCACAAACTTACTGTCATATAGGAGAACAAGGTCTCCTACCTGAAACTTCTTTTGCTTAATATGTTTGTCATGCCAAGCCTTTTCTCTTGCTTTTTGTACCTGCTGATGAAATCCTACTATGAATCTGTCTTCCTCCAAAGCAATCAACTGCGCCATTCTTTCCTTCATTATATCAGGGTCTTCCATATCTGTAAAAGTTGCAATCCTCAAGCTAGGGATGATGTATTCCATGGGCATCACAACTTCTTGCCCATAAACTAATATGAAGGGTGTTTGACCTGTCAACTTCTTACATGTGGTCCTGTAAGCCCATAAAACTGTTGGAATTCTAAGATCCCAGTCATCTCTATTCACATTTCATACCTTAGTAAGTGCATTCTCCAAAATCTTGTTAAATTCTTCCATTGTTCCATTGGCCTGAGGATGATAATGGGTAATCTTCTGATGATAGACTTGGAATTCCTCAGTCAATTCTTTAATAGTTTTATTCAGGAAATGTGAACCTTGGTCACTCATCAAAATCTTTGGACATCCAAATCTAGACAATATATATTCAAAAATAAACTTTGCAGCAATCTCTGCGCTGCAGTCCCTTACTGGTTTTGCTTTAGCCCATCTTGTCAAATAGTCAGTCGTTGTGATTATGTACCTCACACCATCCCTTTTCTAGGTGGGTTGATAGGTCCAAAAAAATCAATAGCCCACTTATCAAAAGCCTGCAATGTAACTTGTGGTACTAATGGAATTTCATCTCTTCGTGAAGGCTTTCCTGTTCTTTGACACACATCACATGCTCGACAATATTCCTTTGCATCTTTATGTAATGTAGGCCACCACAATCCTGCTCTCAAAATCTTCTGCACAATAGATTTTCCTGTATAGTGTCCACCCGTTGTGCCTTCATGATCCTCAACTAGAATCATCTATCTTTCATGTTTAGAGACATACCTGTGCAATATCTCATATGGTCCCATATTATATAATTGTCCTACTATCAATGAGAAGTCAACTGCCTTGACCACTAATTCTTTCTTCTGCTGTGTAGTATATTATGAAGGAGTCTTTCCTGCGTTCAAAAACTGGATCATGTGTGCAAAATGGTCATCTACAATTTTGATTGCAAATAATTGTGCATCAAGGAGATTATCTTCTATGTTGGTTCTTCACCTATTTCCAACCTTGATAGATGGTCAGGCCCTACTTTCAGTCTTCTTGGTTTAACAATGATCTCAAAATCATACTCTTGAAATAATAGTAACCATATGCAAATATTTCCTCCTAGGACAAGCTTATTAACCAAATACTTTAGTGCAGAATGATCTGTAAACATTCTAAAGTGTGACCCCAACAAATAATGTCTAAATTTATGCAAAGCATATACCATAGCCAATCCTTCTCCTTTTGTAGTTGAGTACTTTTTTTTTTTCTACTTTGGATAACTTCCTACTTGCAAAAGCTATAGGGTGATCAATCTCTCTTGCACCAGGTTGTGCCAGTACTATTCCCAAAGCTATACAAGAAGCATCAACATGGACATGAAATTCCTTGTTCCAATCAAGGAACACTAGTATAGGTGCAACTACCATCTTTTCTTTCAATATGTTGAGGCTCTTTTGACATTCTTCATCCCACTGAAAAGTTACTTCCTTCTTTAATAATTTCTCCATAGGCACAGTAATCTGAGCATACCCCTTGATAAACTTCCTGTAATACCCTGTATGTCCCAATGTAGTGCGAAGTTGTCTTACTATCTTAGGTGGAGGCAAGTTCACAATGATAGAAATCTTAGCAGGGTCCACCATTAATCCTTGCTTACAAACAATATGTCCCAACAATATGCCAAAAGGTACACAAAATATGCACTTCTTTAGGTTCAAAGAGATCTGATATTGTTTGCATGTGTCAAGAATAAGTCTTAAACTTCCAATATGTTTGCTTAACAACCCAAATATTGTCCAATCATGAAAATATACCTCCAAAAGTTGTGGATGTATTCCTTAAAAGCTACAACAACCACCCTAGAAAATATAGTAGTGGAATTTTTTAGTCCAAAAGGTATCACTGTGTATTGATATGAGCCCCATTCTATAGCAAATGTGGCCCTGTGTCGATCTTCAAGTGCAACTCTAATATTATGATAACCTAAGAATCCATCTGTAAATGAATAAGCTTCTTGACCTCCTACATTGTCTAACGCTCATCTGTGAAAGGGGTAGGGAATGGATCATGTAAACATGCATTATTAAACTTTCTCAAATCAACACATATCTTAATTTATCCTTGAGTTTTCTTTTCTTGCACCACCATATGACTCACCCATTCTGATTCTTCCATTGGTCCAATAATTCTTGTTGCTATCATCTTATCAAGCTCTACCTACACTTTCTCCTTAGACTTTGGGTTAAATCTGTAAGGTCTTTGCTTGACTAGCTTCACATTAAGATTAAGGGGAATATTCATAACTCCTAGATCTCCTACTATACCCTTCATTTCTAAAAAATTTGTGGGAAACAATTCTTGATATTCATGAAGTAACTCTGAAACTTTACTGACTGTATCTTCATCCCAGTAATTTCCTATTATTGCAAACTTTGGCTACTTCTCTGATCCTATGTTCACCTTCTTTGTTTTCAATGGCTTCGTTATGTCTGGTATTTCTAGCTCAGGTCCATTTACTTCGTAGTATCCTTCTGATTTTGCTATGTCGATGTTGCAAGGATATTCTTCTTCTGCAGAAAGGTTATAGCATTCTAGTGCATTTTCTATATGCACATCTCAATCAGGTTGCTGCCATGTCAGTGGAGTTGCATTCTCAAAGATCCTCTTCTTAACTTTCTGAAGGGCCAAATCTATGTATGGACAATCATCCTCAAAGCTAAATTTCAATATAAAACCCTCAACCATATCTGTCCAGTTTAGTACCATGTTGAAGCTCTGTTTCTAGGTACCAGTTCTTAGGGATTTTGTCCAATGTATGAATGAATCCATGCACCCATTCTTGTTGTGGAATATCCTTCCATGATGTAGTACATCACTAAATATGCTCCCTAGGATTATTTTTACCATCATATTTTATTTCCATCTCTGTATTTATCTTACCAAATCCTATCCACATCAACCTTCGACATTCCTGCCAACCTCCTATATTCTTCTTGTGTGTACTCCGCCATCTAGCAGGAGTAGCTTTCAGGGCTATATCCAAGGCTAACAGTCTTTTATTTTCTGGAACCTGTTTCTCACAATCATCAAGAAAAATACTCACATCACCTAAACCATCATAAGAAGGCAAGTTACATACCTCATATGTCATGTAGTGAACAGATTTGGAAATTCTTGCACAATGCCTTGTAGATACTTCATGTATCATGTTCTGCCAATTTTCCAATTATTCTTCTGGGTCTCATGCACAAGAACTATCATGCTCCCAAGTTAACTTTCCATCAACAATAGGGTTAACAAAATATTGTTCCTTTTCCATCTTTTGATAAATATTGTCTATATTAGCTGCACAATACTATTCTCTAACTGGTTATGTATATTTAGCTCCTTCTGATAGATCCAAGGGAATAATTACTCTCATATTGCTTCCTTCGAATATCATTTGTCTCTTCTTCAGATTAATTATATCCATATTATCAAATGCCCAATCAAGTCCAATCAATGCAGGATAAGGGTTACTATCATCAATGATCTCTATTACTTCAAAGTCAGCCGTAGTGTGAACTCCTTCAATGTCCACTATTACACATGATAATCTTCCTAAGGGGAAGATCTTTTGTTGATTTTCCATTCTTAATTGAATAGGCGACAATTGTAGCTTTGGCTTACCCATTAACTCACATCTCTGCTTCGTCACTACATTAGCATCAGATCCTTGGTCCAAAATAACTTGATCCATCTCATTTTCTCCTATCTGTGCACTAAGTCTCATTTCTCTTGAAGTTCTCTTTTGTCGATGCAAATTATTAACTGAGCGCAACTCACTTCAGGATTTTTCTTTGGATGCATAAGAATCTATCAACTCCTGAAGCCCTTCTACAACCTTTTCATCTCTTAACAGTTTAATACAAGTTTGCATAAAATACCTACTTGATTTGTCGAATCTTGGTCCTATGTTAGAGCTCGATCTTATGTCGAAGCTCGATTCTGCATCGAAACTTGATTCTGTATTGAAGCTAATGATACGCCACATTTAATTTTCTTGCTCGGCTGTGCGCTAGAGGTCGAAGCTTCAACATCCATAAAATTTCTCTTTGCTTCCATAAACACTTCTTTTTCCTTATGAATATCAAACACATGAGTCTTCTCAACAATCTGTGTAACCCATGCATTTTTAGAATCCTTCTTTTCATCCATTTTGTCACCACAGGTCGCAGCTCCACTTCTAGTGAAAATACTAATTCGGGGTTCATCAGTTCTTGTTTCGACAGTCATCATTTGGATATTCTATGTCGGCTGTTGATTTATTTTTTCTTGCATCTTCGCCATAAGTACATGACATTCTTCAATTACATGGTCAAAGAATTTATAATACTTACGTGTCATCGTGGGGTTCTGACAGTCTCTCGCAAAGTGTCGTGGATGGCTGCAGTTATAGCAAATAATATGTCCACGTCCTTGACCAGCACCACCACCTCGACCTCTTCCTTGATAACCACCTCAAACACCACATTGTCCATTGTCCTCAGGCCATGTTCTTTTGCTTGCATTCTATAAGTGTCAGCACCGCGCTTCATCACTAGTTCATAGGGTCGACAATGGTTCTCATCATGTCCTACTGATTTACAAAATTTGTAATATAAGTTCCTGGGAGTCTGCACATATTTTTGTAACAAATAGAAATCTTCATATCAATGTTCACCTCAAGTCTTACATATCTCACACCATAGGTTGGATCCGACATTCAAAGGATTTGGTGCTCCACTAGCCATGTAATTTCTTAAGAGAGGGCACTGTTCTTTAAAATGACCTTCTGATTTGCACTTTGTACACCATACTTCTTCCCTAAATTCTTTGATTTTCTTCATATCTTGTAATTGTTGAGTCAAATTTTCTAACTAATTCTGAATTTGTTCATACCTGCATTGGTATCTCCTATAGGCGAAGCTTCCAATTTCATCGCAAGTTCTAGAGATTCATCTTGAGTTCCTATGATGATTCATGACTTTGTAGAGATTCATGAGTTTCAAAGATTTCAAATACTTACCTCATGGTCCTTTGAAGAATTGTCGTTCTGCTTCGCTGTAGAACACAATCGAGTTAACTGCAAACTAAGTAATGAATCCTCCCAAGATGCTATCAATCCAAAAATCAAAAGCCCTTGAAATCCCATTGTTAATGTTTTTAAGTCATTGTATCAATTCAGGAGTCCACGTCAGAGGTTCGTCACCCTTAAAACAATCCTTTCTTTCATTCAACCTTGATATCCACTTGTACAACTCAATATGAAAAGAACCGAAGAAAATTTAATATTGATCTTCAAAAATATACTTCTGTAACCACACTTTAGATGTTAGACGAGGGATTTTTTTCTCTTGATCTACAAATTCTCGCTCTTTCTATTCTACCCAATCTTGAATTTCTTTCTTCGATGGATGCCACATCCACATATACCTCAAACAGATCTCGGTCCCAACAACAAAACCATTTGTTGGTTTGTTTTGGGTTGACCCAAGTTTGATCTATACTGCGCGCCAAAAAAACCCTGAATCACTCGCCCTTTCGGCAATAACCTACAAGCAGGTCGTAGTCTCACCCAAAATGACTATGGGAGGATGTAGAACCAGGTTTCTGCAGCCTTGAGGGATGCAGAGATGTGGTATTATTGTGCATTCTTATACTTAACATTTATAAATTACTTTGCATTCATACATTACTTTGCCATATTACATTAATCAATTAAACATATCATACAAAGTCATGAATCATCATTGTGCTAGAAATAAAGTGCAACTATAATAAACTGCTATGCTACAATAGATAATAAGCAAATAAACACATGAAGACACCAATTTTGACGTGGTTCACCCCAATGTGGGGCTACTTCCAAAAGAATTGTTTCTTATAATAATTAATTTGTACAACAAATAGTCCTTGGCCTATGCACTCAGATGCAGGTTGTCTAATCACTCATCTGCGGACTCAGGCCTCTATGCACTCAGCTGCAGAGCCTCACCTTCTTGCCCAAACCACAGATCACAAAGATACAACCATTCAATTCAGGTGTGATTCTAAGCTGATTTTCTTCTTTATTATTGATCCCTATATATACTATTACATCGAGAGATATATCATCAAAATACCATGGTCCACATACCATGGACTCCCCTAATATAAGTTATTATGGTCTGAAACCCATTCATATTTTACAATTTTACATGCTTTTACAAAAAGGAAGGGCTTCGACCTGCCTCGAAGCCCCCACACTACATGGTATATTTACTGCGCGGTCCACTTGGTGCTTTGCTGCTCCACTGCATCCTCCACTATGCACTCTGCTCCTTAAAATGCAAAGTCTTTACCAAAATACTGGGCCAAGTTGGGCTGCACCCAACAAACTCACACAGATCGACTTCTAGTTAATCTTAGCGAGAGATTAAGATTTAATCTTGGTTGTTGAAGTCTCAACATAGGGTTATAAGAAGAAAGTTGATGGGGCTTGGAGAATACACTTACAAAATTCGATTTTGCTGAGAAATTGTTTTCGAGAGTAGTAGTTATGTGTTGCCGTAAGTGATTCAGTGAGGTTGAAGCAGTGAGAGAGGGATAGAGACAGTGAGGCTGGAGGAATATTTTCCAGTTCCGACGAGTACATTGTAGAGAGCCAGTGATTTCCACAAAGAGGCAACATAGAGGCCCCTAGAGGAGGTTTGGTTTTACTGGGGAGAAGTCGAAACTCAGTGCCAGAAGCTAGGAGGTTCCAGAGGCCGAGAGAATCAGTTTCCCAAACAACACCTAATGAGACAGTGAGAGGAGATGCAATTCCGAGCTTGTGGGACGTATTAATTTCATAGGCTGACGTAGTGACTGCGCAAAGGGAGCAAGGAGTAGCTCAATTCGAGTTGAGGTCAGTGTGGGATCACCTGTGGAGAGAGAACTTTTTCTCACTAGTTATTATTGCTAGTTATTTCTCTGTTTGGATTGCTAATTTAACCATCCATAGTTTGTACTCAGATTTTTACTACTACATAATATTAAAATCCTCACCTGTTGCAGCAGTTTTCCCGAGTTGGGTTTTAACGGGGACTTAGTCCAAAAATAACGGTGTATTTTTTGTGTGTGCATCTATTTCTTCTAGCGTTTTTATTTCTTCCACAATGTTTGTTTTGTGAAGGTTGCATTTTATTTGTTTCGATATTTTCCGTAGCACACAACAACTAATTTGTTTAATTAATTTACCAAATAGAAGAAATGACATCAGTTGTTGCAATAGGATTCTGGGTAAGCTGAATTTTCACAATTTATGGGACACGTGTTCAAGAAAATACCCCATTTAGTAAACCATTTGTTATTTTGTTGCATCCAAGTCTTCTTTCTTTTGCACAATATGTCATTAAAGACAAGCTTATGCCATCTGACCTCTTCCATTTGCTCATTCTTTTAAATACCTTATGACTCACACCATAGAAATTGCTTCAATAGGAGCAACCCTTGTTTCACTTAACAAGATAACATAAGGAACTGCACTTTTAATTTTGAATTTGTTTGTAATCAAATGCTTCTGAATTTTCTCAATTTGTTTCCACTACATGTCGGATGTACTGCTGGCCAACAATTCACAACTATAGAGAATCACCGAAATCACTAGAAGCCCAAAAAGAGTTTGAGTTGTTTTCCAGTCCCATAACTTTGCCTTTCTACAGCTATTTTGAAAAGCATAAAATGCTTTCCAACCCCCCAAAGTTCTTTTCTTTCTACAACCATCCCAACTTTTTTTTTTTTTTTTTTTAAGTCAATTCCATGGTATTTGTAATCCACAAATTCTTCCATAATGTTGCCTTCAAAGTAGAACTTATGCTGGTTATTTTTTCTATTTTAGAGAAAAGCACTTCTTTCGTTTAGAGAAAACCAATTTTTTCATGCCCATGCAACTTGTTTTTTGTTCAAGAAGAAATCCCTTGTGCAATAGAAGTGGACTATAATACATGAAATGAAATTCATGGTGGAGAGAGCTAAAGGATTGTTGAAATGTGCCATACGTGTTGCTTTAAAATGAACCAGAAAATCACATATTGATATTGTAAATATGTAGGGAAAGATAGAGAAAGATAGACAATTCACAGTAATGAATGTTATTTTATATGTCTCTTTTCGCTTTTGTTCAATGGAATCCTAGCCATTAGCACAATACAGTGCAGAGAATAGCAACAACATGAAACCAAACAAAATACACGTATTGCTACTATATATATGCAGAAAAAACATAAATCACATATTGCAACGATATATATGTAAAGATAGGTGGAGAAATATAGATGATCCAATTAATGGCCATGAATGTTATTGTCTATGTCTCTTTTTGCTTTTGTAAAATGAATCCCAGCCATTGGCTCCATGTCTCTGTCTCTTTCTCTCTCTCACACATATATATCAATGTGAAAATCAAACCTCCATTTACATGTGTTCAACTTATTATATAATTATGACATCAAGATGAAGGAACCTCCGATCTCCAACTGCATGTATGTAGACCAAACAAAAATCACATCTCTTTTTGCTTTTGTTCAATGGAATCCCAACTATTGGCTCCATGTATCTCACACACATATATATCAATGCGAAAATCAAACCTTCATTTATATGTGTTCAACTTATTGTATAATTATGACATCAAGATGAAGGAACTTCCAACCTCCAATTGCATATATGTAGACCAAACAAAAATCGCATATCCTCACTGCATATATATAAGTAAAGATCGATTCCCATGAATGTTATTATATATGTCTCTTTTTTATTTTGCTCAATGGAATCACATCCATCGGCTCCATATCAAATAATTAGTTATATATCAATGGAGTTAATGCATACATGTGCTTATATATGTTTTAGTTATTGTATAATTACAAATCGGGCTTGTATTTATATTTGTTATAATTAATGTATAATTATGACATCAAGTTGAAGGAACCTTCAATTTTCATCATTTTCCACCACAAATAAATGAGTAGGATGTCATTTATCTGGTAAACAATCATACTCACTCCTCGACAAATTGATCATTTTGTTAGTAATAGGCCACTATTGTGAACATTTTCATTGACATATAAATCAAAATATAGTGAGGTTTATATGTACCATCCCTAATTTTCTCAGCAAATGTTAGATAGCATTTTTTTTTTTCTGTATAAAAGTACAGGAGGGCTTGAACATAAAAATCCAAAAACCCCACAAGCCAAAACCATGAAATGTGAAATGAAAATTATTCGCCAGCTTGAACATAAAAATCCATAAACCCCACAAACCAATACCATGAAATATGGAATGAAAGTCCTGAAAAAACTATAATTACTTTGTTCCAGGGAACCTCCCTCATCAAGGTTTCAACCTCATTTTCAATAAGCCCTTATTTGTGATCTCCTCTTGAATGAGGGTTCGCTAGCATATCACAAGCAATATGCAGAATCTGTCCGCGACTCGTGAGAGCTTCATCGATGTAACATTCATGGGGAACCCTGTGAACCCTTGCCTCGTAATCTTTCTTTATCCCGTCCCCCAAGAAATGTGTTTTCGCTCCTAATACCTGTGAATCCATTCAAATTGTCATGTATATAAATACTCCAATAGACTTATCCAAGATGATGAAAGAGGAGAAGAGAAGAGAAAATGCGTGGGTATATTTGGTAGAAGTCGATGGGAAGAGTAAATTGTCTCTCAGGAGCCAATGTAACAACAAAGCTCGAGTTAATTGTGTCATTGAAATCAGGGAGAAAAAAAGAAGAATTTGTCTTCCCAATTGCTTGCCCTGCATCTTAGTTCCTAGCATGACAAGCTCTATCTCCTCCATGTGCTTCTGCTGCTAGTGAGGGGAAGATGAAATATTGAATCTAGTCTCCTTGTGATGTTATATCCATCAGAAAATTTGTGCAAAAAGACAAGCGCATGGCAAGGGGAAAACCAAAGGAGTGCCATTGTCAGTCATAACCAATGTGGAGTTGTGGTGTTATGGATTGAGATAAGGTTTTGCTCCAACATCTGCATTGACAATGTTGTTATTGTTACCCCCAATTTTTACATAAATATGGCGTGTACAACCGTTGATATATTTTACATTGGATAAGAAAATAACATAGTTATGATTCAATGTCAGGGGCAAGGGCCACCACGACGCTCAGAGAATGCATGGGGTTCGAGGGGCTTTCCCATGTTCGAATGCCACAAGGAGACTAGCATTTCTAGGATGGCATTTGGCTTGAGTGTGCACTCCATCTAGGCAAGTAACGTTGGCACTATGGCTCAATCAAATGACTCTGAAAACAAAGTCGAAGCTTCGACAACAAGTTACAGGTGATCTGTTCCACATGGTAAAAAAATATTGGACAGAGAAGGAATAAATTCGAAGAATGTGGTTGGCTGAATTTCCCTTATATGTGCTTGTTAGGAAAGGCGTGAAATTACACAATGTGTTGTGGTTTAAATATCTTTTACAAACCATTGAAATTTCAGCTATAATGAAGAAAACTCTAACTCATTCCTTCTAAGAAAAAAATTGATGCAATGGGCCTTTAATCCCCTTTTCCTACCCTTATCCCCGCTTCCTACCTATTTATTCTTACTATCAAATGCATTTTGATATTTCTTATTTTGTCATTAATAATTAGAGTTTTAACATAGGTCAAAATATGTGTCATAGTCATGCCTTAGATATTTTAAAATGACACCATACTCATGGGAAAATATCCTAAAGTTTCTCAATTTGGAAGGTAATGTTAAAATTCTACGAACATGAAATTTTAAAAATGCCACACACTGAAAACCATGATCAATAATAAAAAATCAATGCCAAAGGTAACACAAAATATGGACACATACTTGACATGAGTCTCAATTGAGTTTTTTATTTATAAGTAAACAAGAAGAGGGGACAATATTAAGTCTTCATCTCATATATAAACTAAACACATAAAAGTAATGGGAAGATTGATCTAAGATGGATCTTTAGATAAATTTTCATTGTTCTTGGTACATTCTAGGAGGAAAAATTGGAGGAACTGGCTTGTAGGGCACATTTTAGTGGCAAGTCCCAATATGGAGGTCTAGAGCCTAGAACCTGTTATCACAAAATCGTGTACTAAGGGCTGCTACTTAGCAAGATCTCATGCAACTATTTCAAACCAGGCTTTAGGCTAAGGCTTAGCCTCCTTAGTCAGAGAGGGCTCTCTCACAGATTTTTGATATGGATTGATAACAAGAAAAGATGGCTAACTCTTCAAACAGTACATGAAAATAAGCTGGTTGGAACAGCAAAATAACACTTCTTCCATTGGGCTCATGGAGTCAAACACCTCTGCAGTAAACTATTAACTACTCAGTCATGGAAGCCAAGGCATATAATGTTTAAACACTCAGAACATTTCTCAAAAAGAACCTCAACTCATAAACATACACAGGAAGTCTGAGCACTAGGTGAATTCAGAGTGATTGCATGTCTATTGAGCTGTAAAACAGAAAGGATAAAGACAAAACCACATATATTCTGAGCCTTTGAACACAAGATGAATCTTGGGAAGAAAAAGTAATCTTTCTATTACTGTCAAAAGTCTTTTACATTAGCCAATATAAAAACTCTGTTTTTTTTCATAAATCTCCAACCCTCCTTACATCAGAGTTTCTCCTATATATAGGAAAACAAAACTAAAACTACCTTGAGTCTCCTCCTCCAGCATGAGGGGAGCTCGATGGTCTATCATTAACTAACCTTATCTATTTTTAAACAAACTTATTAAATACATAAGGTATTTTGCTGTAAATACATAGAGTCCTAATCACATTGAAATTCTAACTCTATCTCCTCGTATGCATGATGTCTTTCTTGAGCTTTGACACCTGTACATTTTCTGTTGTGGCCGAGATATGTTGGAGGAGCATTCACTGAACGAGCTGGCCTTGGATACTAGCTGTGTAGATGGCTCATTAATTAGTAAAGATGAGTGCCCTGTTTTCACGGTCCCTGTCTTCCATTATTCTTTACTACTTAAAGACCACGCTCCAAGCTCTTTAATTCTTCAATAACAACGCATAACACCATATGCCTCATGATCTGGATGCCTTGTGGACTGAACAGGTGTACAAACCAAAAATTCCGGTAACCCTACCAGAACCCTAGTAATTCGGTCATAAAGTACCTTTAAGAAAACTTTAGCAAAAAACAAAATATTTCACCTTTTCTCCAAAACTCACACCTGTCACTGTTTGAATTGCTATGATAGCCTTGTATGGTCTCCCTCCTGTCCTCGAGGCATTCCTTTCAAAATTCGCTGACCTCATCATCAAATTCATTGTTTTCTTATAAAACAACATCTACAGCAGTTTCGTAGCGCGCTACGAAACTGCTGTTTTTGTCAAAACAGAACATATTTATCTTGAAGCGCTTTCTGCTTAAACTCATGATTTCTTCAGACATTTTGTACAGGTGTTAGGGACCTAAATAGTTTCAAAATGATGGAGCTTAAACCAAAATTTATCAAAACTTGAAAAGCACCTTTCCTTTTAAATCAGTGAGCTAGTTTACCTAGCTTCTTCTTCAAACTGCTAACCTCTTTCTTCAAAGCCTTATTTTCTGATCTCAGGCTCATGTTCAGCTTTCTTATGAGTTTTGCTTGCTTAAGTGCTGGTACCATCCACGAAAATACATCAGACCCCAAGTCAGCTAGACCCACTAGGCTTGTGCTGCCTTTTAATACAACCCTTCTATAATTAGCATATCTCACTGCATGTTCTCTAGAAACATTCTTTATCTGGGCCACTTCTTCCTGGGTTGTTCCTGCCTGGTTCTTGATAGCTATGACATTTCCTCCTTGGTTAATAATAACCTTTTTACTCTTGTCTTTACGCCTGGCTGCATGCACTGTTTTAGTCAAAACTTCAAGAAACTCTGTACTGGGCATTTTTACAGCTGCCTCCTCTTTATGCACTTTCTCGGCCTCTTTCATTTGTCTTCTTGTAATTGGCCTCCGTGGCTTGAACACATATTCTTCACTAGGCGCCTCAAACCTTAACCTTTTCGAAGCCTTTGATTTCTTCATGCTCTCTGGTGAGGATTGGGTTAAGTCAATGTGCATTGGCTGCACTGGCTGATCCTGCTCAAACTCTATTGGCTCAATCTGCACTGGCTGATCTTGTTCAAGCTCAATTGCCTCAAGTAAATCAGTTAAACTAGCTTTTGACATAGGACTTTCTTCAACAGCAATTGACTTGCCTTTCTCCTTGCTTAACTGACCTCTGGTTTTTACTCTTGATACCCTTTCAACTTCACTTGGTCCAGGTGCATCCTTCTTCTGTTTGACCTTCTCTTTTGATGATGATTGAGGTGTCTCCTTGACTACCAAGGGCTTCACTGGTTTCTTCAACTTGGTTTTGGACTTCTTCTGATCTTTCACCTCCTTTCTAAGCTCAGCAAGAGTAGGTTCTTCACTTGTTTCTTCTCTTTCCCTAACAGGCAATGGAGTGAGGCCTGTCTTACTCTGAAAGCCAACCATAAAAATAAAGGAGTTCCAATCTTTACTAATCTTCTGCAAACCATCTAACACTAACAGCTTTACCAAACCATGGTGAAACAGTGATGTTTCACAGTCATCTTTTTTCAGTTGAATTTTATCACACATTTTACTGAGGCTTCTGAACAAGTAGAAGGGGATATCTATTGATGCTTTGCCTGTGAAATGTAACAAAAGTTTAAAATGATAGGAATAAACTTTGTTATACCTCCCTTCGCATGTTAAATATTTTTGGATGCATGTAAGGAGCAGTGCAAAATGTTCCTTCACGTAACTCCTTGGCACAGCCTTTGTGAGATCCTCATTTACATAAGGCTCCTTCAAGAATTCCTTACAGGGGCTCATATCGAATTTGAAATTTTTGAACCATTCATGTCCTCCTCTAGGAATCTCAGTCACATTAGAAATGGCTTCTGGAGATACAGGGAATTCTAGCATTGACACCTTAGAGTTTAAACCAGTAAAATTCAATGCAAAAGCTTTTGTTACCTCTGCATGCCCTCCCTGCAACTTCTCACAAAACCTCCAGCAACCAGCATCTCTAAAAGCTTTTGCTACTCCTTCATCCTTTAATGCAAGATCCAGCCCCTCCGGTTCTGTTCTTTGGCACCTTCCTGATCTATGCTCCCTCTTCTCCATTTTGCTTTGAAAACTTCCGCACAGAGAAATAACAACAACTTCAACTCAAAAAGCAAATTTAAACTTTGGAATGCAGGCTCGCTTGCAATCAGGTCCTTTTAAATAACAACTCGGGCTCCTTTGCGCTTTAACAGTCTTATCAAACAGCAGGTCAGTTTACGCACTATGAACAAATATCATGACACTACCATACATTACAACATCACTTTGAATGATTTTAATGTGCGTGGTTCTGAACCTTATGGCGGAATGATGACTCATAATGACTTAGAGAGGACACCAACTGACAATAGATGGACGGACCTAATGACTCATCCCCCCAGACTTGACATTTCAGGAATCCGCGCTGCAAAATCCCCGAATCCCCGATTTCGTAGTGCAGACAGTTATAAATTAACGAAATGCGCTACGAAATGGCTGGTTATTGACACGCTACGAAAAAGCTAAAACATCATTGCGCTGCCAAATCAGCCAATCAAACTGCGCTACGAAACTGCGAAAAGGACCAGTGACGCAAACAAGATAAGATATGCTTTAAATGATCATGATGGAGGACGACTAATGGTTTTTGAAAATGATTCACATCAATACCTTTTTAAAACATGATCCCTAAGTAACACACATAGGACCATAACCATTTGACACACAATTTTTGACAATGAAATTTTGGACTCAACCTATATACATGTGACTGCAGTTCTCAGTGATAACAGAACCTTCCAATGTCATTTTGATGCATTAAATGGTACATTTTTCAGGTCAAAAGCATCTAAGAATAGCTCTAGACCTGTGTCATTGTTCTGCACATTGAGACCTTTCTAGCAATGTAAATAACCTCAATTCGATTTCATATGTGGAAGGTATGCCCCTCGCAAGTTAACCTATATTATTGACCACCATCGCATCAAGTGGATGCCTTGTCAACGCCCATTACTCACATATGTGGGCTATTCAAATGTAGACTTTCATAAAATTTTAGACGCTCCAAAACCTTTGCACTAATTGAGGGTTCATGATGCAAAAACCGTAACCCTAGATGGATATCAGACCATGTTAAATTCTGGATTGCTAAAAAGAGGGAATTCCATTCTTTTAGCATTGTACTTATTCCATAGTTGAGCATTAGATATAGGAGTGATACTTAAGAGAATATGAGAGGAATAAGATCTAGTAGTAGCAACTAAGGCCACAAAGTCATAGCCAACTCTGTAGTGGGTGTCTCTTTCTTTTTATTTGCATCTTCATAACTAAATGAAAGAGAGCAAAGGATGGGCCTTGCCTTCTAGCTAAGTTATCTCCTATTTAAAGTTTCCTAGGATACATCTTATGGTCATTTGTGTGGATGGTGTGCTCAATTTATTATTCTTTCATTTTTGTATATTACTTATTTTCATAAATTTGAGCAATAAAATAGTTATAATGAATATGAGGTTAAAGGATCTTAGCTCGAGTGGTTTGGTGAAAAGTTTGTTTCCTTAGCTACGTGGTTTCAAGTCTATGGAGACATGTTCTAACTACTCCGTTATTAGCATTTATGGATAGTTGTATATGGTGTTATAGTGGCATCTATATATATATATATATATATAATATTTGATGTGACGAGTTGTTCTAGTGGAATTTCCATAAAAGTTCACAGAGCAAAGATAACATAATCTAGGTATTTCACTCAATAATACAGGGGAATCATTTTCAAAATAAATACTAAATAATATTGTTGCACTACAAACATGAAATAAATTACATCCTAATCGAGGTGGATATCAATGGCCACCCACCTGTTCCACTGGATCAAAACAAAATTTTCCTATTTCGGTAGTTTTCAAGCTCTGAACTTCCAGATCCATTTTGAGGCCCTGAACGACGTTTTTTGGGGAAACAAGTTGAAAACAATTTTATTTTGCCATCAACAGTAAAAAATTGTACTCCTCGGATAAACATTTCCAATGACTATAATGTGCGCCTGACGGGGATCATATGCCAAAGTTAAAACCCTAGGAAGTTGACATTCCAACTTACCCCATCGGGGCCCATAAACCTTTGGTGCGTCATATCCTAGGGTTAGGTTTTATGATGTTTAGGGTTTTTCATTGCTTATTAATAATAGAAAGGCCTCTAAGCCTCATTACAAAATGGTTTATGAAGGCACATAGTCATCACATCTTTTATCAGAGATAAGCTACCACCGTTCGAGCTAGTTTGCTTTCAGTTTGAATGTATACAATTTCAACATTTTCCATTTATTAATAGAAGTCAATTTTCACTATACCTTTATCTTTTGGATTTAAATATGTATTTCATTTTGTTCCCTTCTTAAATTCAGATCAATTGTATCAGAACAATTTTCTCTTCCTTTGTTTTTCTATGCATGTTCCTAACAAGGTTGGGGTATAAGGAGTTGGCACTCGAACTACCTGACCCCTTGCAAGATTGTCCTTTCCAACCTCTGTAGCCTCCCATGGAAGAAGAAAAGAAAGATAAGGGAGAAAGAAAACCTATCAAATTGTTTCTCAAAGAAGCCCTCAAGTGACAAAGGAATGAGATGATGGATAATTTTTGCTAGATCCTTCAACAAATACCAATAGGCGATGCATTTTCATCTATTAGCCACTTTGGAGGCGTCATAGCCTTTAAGGTACAAATTAAATTTTTATATTCCTACATTTGAAGGCCATGTAGATGTAAATGCTCTAGACAAATGGTTAAATCTGCTAGAATAATATTTTTTTAGTCCATGTTTTTTCCGATAGAGAAAATATTACTTTTGCACTCCTTAAGGTCGCCCCCTATGTCAAGGACTAGTGGGAAACTTGTTGTGAGAAAAGAGCCATGGAGGAACTTGCAATATTTTTAGTTGCACCCACTTGGAACTCCTTTACAGATGTTATTAAGGACCAATACTGCCTTGTTGGAAGTTATGAAGAGTAGTACATGAGATGGACCATATTGTGGCAAGAAAGGGACCAAGCATTGCCAAACTTCACAAATATATTTCATACCTTGCACACCAAGCTAGGTATCAAGGACTATGAATAACATTTGGTTCTAAAGTATTGTGGATGAATACACGTAAACACTGAGATATAAATGGAGTTCCTAGATATCTTATCACTTAACACAACATATTGATATGTTGTCAAAATTAAACAAAAATTTAACAAAAGAAGCGAGACTTTGGTTCTACAAATCCTTCACAATAGAAGCACGTTAAGAGCATCCCCAAACCATAAAAAAAAGGATGGATCTAGGGTGGATCACCCTAGAATAACCCATCAAAGCCACAAACAAATAATGGTAATGGGAAGATGAAGAGAGAGACGAGAAAGTGGTGGGAGTTCCATAATAGCCCCACTCAACACAAATAAATGTTGTGAAAATCAGCCACCAGTGACTGAGCTAAAAGCTTCATAGTCACTCACAAGTCTGACTCAGAAACAGATCTAGATAAAGGGGAAACAAATTATTGATGCAGAACCCAATGTCATCATTGCCACCACCAAGGTCTAGCAAAGTGAGCCCAAAGATCTGGAGGAAGGTGAGTGTCTCTTTCACTCACAAATGTGGGTAACAGGTGTTGTATTACGTTTCATAGTTGATAACGAGAATCAAGAGAACCTCATCTTAGCAGAGGTCATTAAGTAGCTCGAATTGTTGAAAAAACCGAACGCGTTGCCATAAACCATTGGGTGGCTCCACCAAGGACGAGATATCTACATCAACCAACAATGTCGCCTACCCTACAACATCAAGTCTTTCACAGATGAGCTAATGTGTGATGTTTCTCCCATTGATGTATATGATGTATTGTTATAGAAACCACACTTGTGGAAGCATCATGATGTGTATGAGACCAAACCTTGTAGTGTTATTATTACTTTTGGTAGAAAACTAAACAAGACACCAGATGTAGCACCACCTACTACCATTTATTTGATCTCTGCAAAGCATTGCAGTAAGATCATCTCCCAGACTAGGAAAATTCTCTTCTTCGTAATTCACTCTCAAAGTAAAGAGAATATCATAGTCACATCCATGACCTCCACATAGGTCTCCTCTTCGTAGCAGAGGCAATTGGATAAGGTCATGGAAGAGTACAAAGACATCTTATCCTCACCCACGAGGGCACCCTTGCACTATTGGGTCAAACATTCAATTGATCTAACCCTTGGTGCACATTTACCCAATGGGTGAATCTACCACCATTTTCTTTTGGAAAATGAGGAAATCAAGTGGCATATCTAGGATTTGCTACAAAAATGACACATTTGCCAAGTTCCTCACCTTATGGGAATCCAATTATAATTGTATCGAAGAAGGATGGGACCTAGAGGCTTTGCACTTATTATCGGGCTTTGAAAAAAATCACAGTTAGGAAAAAGCACTCGATTCCACAGATTGATGACCTTCTTGACCAACTTAAGGAGGCTAATTACTTCAGCAAGATTGAGTCGAAGTTCGGCTATCACCAAGCCCTAATAGAACCAACTGCTGTGTGGAAGATTGTTTTCAAGTCCAAGGAGGGTATTTTTGAGTGGTTGGTCATGCCATTTGGTTTAAAGAATGCCCCATCAACTTTCATGAGGTTGATGGATGACATATTTTGTCCTTTCACCAACTCTTTTGTGGTTGTATATTTGGATGATATCATCATTTTCATCAAGAGTTAGGTTTATCACTTGCAACATATTCTACAAGTCCTTCATACTTTGCGGCAACACAAGCTACATGCTAACTTGGAAAAATTCTCCTTTGGCATGGAGAAGGTCCAATATATAGGTTACATTATTAATGAACAAGATGTGCATGTAGAACTAGAAAATACCTAAGTCATTTAGGATTGGTTGGCCCCAACGAATCGAATATAGCTTCACATCTTCTTGGGCCTTGCTAATTTTTATTGAAGGTTCATGTTGGGGTTCTATTATATTGCTTGGCCCTTAAGTCAAGTTACTAATGGTGGAGCAAAAGAAAAGTTTTTTTAGCCTAAATCGCAACAGAAGGCATTTATAGAACTGAAACACCGCCTTTAATATACACAAGTCCTCACCCTATAAAACCTACAACAACCATTTGAGATTGACATAGATGCCTTCAACTATAATATTGGTGCAATCCCTCTTCAACGAGGAAATATGGAGACCTATAATAGAGAGACACTCTTTGATATTGTTCGAAGATACCCCACCTAGGATAAGGATATGTATTCCATTGTGTAGGTTTGCTGGTAATGGAAAAATTATATTATGGGGAAGGAGACGATCATTAACATGGATCACTATCCTCTTCATTTAATGCAGACATATGGGAAGTTACAAAATGATCACCATTACAAATTGTCCACATATCTACAACAATTCCATTTTAACATTAAATACAAGAAGGGTAGCACCAATCACGTCATATATTTCCTAAGTCGGCCCTTGGTTGTGGCACTGACCACTGTTCTTAACTCTTCTGGGAACGCGACCTCCAATGTCCATAAATATACACCATTGATCCATAATTTGTTGCCATGTACCATTTGTTTATGGAATCAAACCAAGTTCTAGATTGTGTTACCTGGGACAACTCTGTGTTCCTTTAATTGAGTGTGCTAAGCTAATATAGGAGGAATATTACAGTTGGGTAGTAGGGAACTTTGGTATGGAGAAGACAATGGAAATATTGTATAAGTATTTCTATTGGTAGAAACTTCGACAAGATGTTTGCAAATATATCACAACCTACACTGCCTATGCCATTGCGAAACCAACCATTAAGAAGCAAGGCCTATACACCCCTCTGCTTACTCCGAACAGTCCTTGGGAATCCATCTCCATGGACTATATGTTTAGAATTCCTTCTACCAAGCATGGTAATTACTGTGTGTTTATGGTTCTTTATAGATTTTCTAAGATGGCTATCTTGACTGCTTGCAAAAAGAGTATCACAACATAAGCCACTGCTAAGCTCTTCTTTGAATGGGTGTGGGTACATTTTGGGATCCTGAAAACCATCATCTCAGAAAAGGATAGTAGGTTCCTAAGAACATTTTTGTCAAACCTCTAGTCACTATTAGACACCAAGCTAGCCAAATCAACTGCCTTCAACCCCAAATTGAAGGGAAAATATAGATTTTCAACAAGATGATCATGCACATTTTGCACATATACAACTCCAAGAATCCAAGCACATGGGATGAGAGTCTCCCCTTTGTTCAACACATTTACAATAGATCTCTCCATAGCTCAAATGGCCATAACCCCTTTCAGGTGGGTTTGGTTTTTAACCATTAAGTCCCATTGATGTCACTTTGCCTTTGCAACTACATATGAAGAATTTGCACATGTTCAATCTGAAGCCAAAAAATTTACCAAGTTTATTGAACGAATTCAACACATCTTCTAGTAGGTCCATGATATCATGCAAAAATCCAACATTAAGAATAAACAACGCCATGATCAACACTAGGTGCCACATAAAATTCAAGTGGGAGACAAGGTTTGGTTGCATCTATAAAAAGAATGCATTGAAGGAGCCCATTGGAAGCTTCAACCACTCTACTATGGAACTTACACCATCACCAAGGTTGCTAGTGATAATTATTTTGAGCTAAGTATCACCCATCCCTTGGCCTGCACCCAATATTCAATGTGGATCTCCTTCGACCATACTTTCCACCATTGTTAGACACGACATAAATTGTAGGGTAGTTGACCAACAAATCTAAACTAAAATTGCATTGAATAGGCCACAATTGATTAGATCATGGACATAGATTAAGAGAACTCACCAATAGAGGTTCCAACTGTATCGATCTATCAAAGCAAGCAACCTCTTGCACCAAGGTATGTGGCTCACCAGGGGCCAAGTTGAGCAAAAGTTTCCCCATCTCACGGAGGAACCCAACATAATGGATACCATTTATTCCTAAGGTGGGAGGAAATATTTACGTGGATATCTGTGTCCATCCACCTATTCCACTAGTTCATAACACAATTTTCCTATTTTGGCACTTTTCTATTTTTGGCAATTTTTAGGTCTTGAACTTTCGGAGCCATTTTGAGGCCCTAAACGATGTTTTTTTTGGAGATGTTAGCAGTCAAGTATTGTACTCCTCAAATATACCTTTCTAATGGGATATAATGTGAACTAAACAAATATCATATGCCAAATTTACAACCCCATGAATTTGGCATTCCAACTTACCCCATGATAACCCATAAGCCTTTAGTGCTTCATCTCCTAGGTTAGGTTTTTGGATGTTTAGGGTTTTTAATTGATTCTTCATAATTAAAAGGCCTCTAAGCCTAATTGTAACATAGTTCAGGAGGGCACGTAGCCGTCACATCTCTTCTCAGAGATAAGCTACCATTGTTCGAGCTAGTTTGTTTTCATTTTGCATGTATACAATTTCAACATTTCCCATTTATTAATAGAAGTCAAGTTTCAATATATCATTTTGTTTTTCTTTTAAATATGTACTTAATTTCACTCCCTTCATAAATTCATATCACATCCTCAAGTCTAACTGGATATGGTAAGAATAATGCTCTATGACTAATGCCTTTTGTCCTTTAATAAGGTATAAATTATACTATGTCAAAATAAATTGCTTAAATAGAGGATAATTGTAAAGATATAAAGATAAATAATTCAATGAAAATGATATATACATTAGCATATGTTCTTAACTCCAAAAATTTAGAGCATTCACATAAAATATAGTGCAAAACCATGGAACATGAGAAAATAGATAAACCCTTTGAAATATCTCTTGGTTAAAAGAATAAAGGGATGTGTTCAATTCTCTATTCAAGGGGGAAACCTCCTATAGCAAAGTTCCAAATACAAAAACAAATTTTGACAAACATTACATAACCTTCTATGCAATAGATAACTATCCTTAGACAATATTAACTACCTACAGGCCTAATTATAATGAGGGTCGACTAACTAATTTGGGACTTATTAATAAAAATTATCCTTTTTACTATGAGTGGATTCGAACTAAATTTTCAATGGGTCTTTTGAAGAAAGGCAACCTCATACATTAATAAATAATTTAAGTAAGGGGGTTATAGTAGGACCCTAAAATGTCATCCCCCTTTGAAATTCTTGATTTTTGTAACTATGACTGGTATTCATAATTTATATTTGGTCACTTAATGTACTTGAATTTATTATTGAAAAACATATTTTAAAATCTAGAGTCAAAAGAAAAATGACTTTGAGTTAAAGTACCATTGTGACTTTTTAAAGTATAAAATTTGATTTTTTGAAATGTATTTTTTGGCTCTAAAAAGTGACAAGTCAACTTCCCTCCAATTCAAGTCAGCCTTGATAGGAGACACACCCATTTAGCCAAAATATACTACTATATAAAGGCACTTCGACCTCCTCCACTTGGGCATTCGATCTCTCACAAACAAGACAATTTCTAGGAAGCTAGCGAAGGACAAGTAGGACAAAATAGGACAAAAACAAGGAAAAAATATCTCTCTTCTCTCTCTCTTGGAACTTGCACGTGTGGATTGATTTATCTCTCTATGGTTCACATTTTTCTAAGCATTATGTTGTAGGGAGCCAAAAAAATTGGGTAGCTGGGCAGCTGCTGCAAGGCCGAAAGTTTCGCTGTAACTGGGTATTACACGAGGGACGAAATTCTGAGGTAGAATGAATCACTATATTAGATAGGGTGGCTTGACTTGGAGGGAAAGACCAGGTTTGGTCGTAGGTCTAGCTGTGTCTTTCATGAACAAGAATAATTTCTTTATTGAAAAGGTTGCTAGGTATTTCATTGTGGTGGGTTTTCCCAGGGCAAAACTCGTCTTCTTTTGTGCATTGTGATCTCTATTGTTCTATTATTCTTTATGGTTGAATACCTAAAGTATAATCGTTGAATAATACATTGGAATAATTTAAAAGAAGATCTATATCAAAAGTAATTATCAAAATTTTAGAAATATTATGCTAATCTCTATTGCACTTACAAAAATCAATTGAAAGTGATGCTTTCTTCAAGGCTAAAGTTGAGGAAATTCATGTAGCATCATTCTTTATTCCCATGTGGCATCTTCTTGTTGCATATTTTTCCAATTGATTAATATTTATTTGATTATGCATTGGTGTAATCGATGCTCTCTAATATATAATATTATTCTTGGTTGTAGCCAAATGGAACCTTCTTCATCAAGTTTTGGTTAAGCTTTCACCTTGAAATTTGATTAATACTTTCATAATCATCCCATTGTGCCCATTGGTGTATATTTTCATGAGAAAAACATATATAATAAGTTTCTAAGCACTTGTTGACCACTCTATTTGACCATCTGTTTGAGCATTAATTTCAGTGCTTATACATAACGATGTACCTTGAAGTTTAAACGTACATGCCAAAATTCGTTGGTGAATGTGGGGTCCTAATCCAAGGTAATTGAAGTAGGCATAGCATGTAGTTTAAATATCTAATCTATGAAGTCTTGGGCCATTGAGGAAGGAGTGAAAGGATGAGAAAGGGATAAAAAAAATTAGTAGCTTTTGAAAGATTGTAAAAAACCAACATGGTGATTGATTTGCTTGTCTTCTTTTTAGAGTCCAATAATAAAATCCATCGAAATTTCTATCCCAATATATGTTGGGATTTGTAGTGGTTGCAATGCCCCTAGTACCTTCATTGACTCTCCAAATTTCTTTGGCAAGTGTCACAGGATGCTACGAGATCTTGGATATATATTTTCTTGTCATCCTATAATAATTAATGCTTAGTTCTTTCTTAGCTTTTATGTAATCCAAGGGACCTACTATAAATAATTAATGTGGATCCTCTAATACTTGTTGTTTTAGGTCCAAATTCTTTCTCAACACAATTGACCCTTATACTACAATGATTTTTATTTCCATGTATATATTGTAGGTGGGTTGGGGTCTACCTAAAGCAATTACATGAGATTTATTAAAATATTGTTTACTAGCCATACAATGTGGCCTTCCTTGATCCATTTTAGACTTCGTAATAATAAGGCAATGCATAACCCATCCTCCTCAAATTGTCTATATAAAGCATCATCCACAACATTCTATTTACCCTTCTTATATGTGATATGATACTCATGCCCTAACATCTTGATGACCCATTCATGTTTCTTTGGATACCCTCAACTCTATTTGGGGGGTTGGATATGTCCCACACCACATATCAAATCATTAGCTCATTTCCTTCCACTTGTGGAGGAGTTCCAACTTGTGAATGAAATTATAGTCTATGAGGGTAAGATGATCACAAAGGGATAAATTTTATTCTCCTTAACCAAGGATCATCGATGCAGGAACCAAAAGGATTCAAATAAATATTTGGTATTCTTGGTGTGGTAGTGGGCTAGGATGCAAACTCTTTGGCAACAGGGCACTCCTGCATGCAATTCAACATGTAAAGTCAAATCTAATTTTCTCCCTAATCTCATTAATTCTCCATTGGTCGAGGAGTCTCTTCACTCTCAAAAATTTATTCCCATCTCCGTAGGAGCTAAGTATAAAAGTTTTAGTGGCTCTAATTGGCAACTTTCTACGCCTTATTTATCTTTTTGAGGACATTGAACCTTGTTGAGTACCCTAAATATACAATCTAGTATTTGTCCCCCTAGTTCCCCTACTTTATCCAATGGAAGAGACCCCTACCTTTTGTGTCCCCACTAATGGTATTAGTCTTCTGAAGGACTTGGTTTCAATCTCACAAAGGATTGGTTCCCTTCAAATGTTGGCTAGAAGTATTCTATTAAAATTGTGCTAGAAAATGCCTCTTAGAAGATAAACCAAGGCTGATAATGTGTTATTCTGGGATTCATTACAAGCAAACCTACCCCTAAGGTGAACCCATCATTAATTTGATGCCTTTGAATGTGCATCGCCTAACAGGTAGGGCCAAAAATGATTCCCTCAAGTGGATGGTTTAATTGGAAATGATAGATATTGTTCTCATTCAAGAAACCATGGGAATATGTGGTTCCATTATTTCAGACCTAAGAAAGACTTATAAGGGGTGGGATTTTATAAGAATGGATTCATTTGAATTCTTGGTAAGTCTTATAATGGGGTTTAAAGAGATTGCTACTTTGAATGTTTGTTTTGCAATCCACTCATGTATTTTAACTGTAGTCCACCATAAAAATATGAGTATGAATTTTCCCATCTTTAATTTGTATCGGCCCTATGAAGGTGAGCAAAAATATTGGAGAAACATTTTTAGTTTTAATTATTTATAGGTGGAAACTCTCATTTTTGGTGGTGATCTAAACTTTACTACTAATCGAGAGGAGATACGGGGAACTCATGCCCATGAGGATTAACTATCATAATTTTCATGGAAAAGTTTGAAAAAGTTGGTTGATACACCTAGAACCATTAGAATTTGGGCCCACATGGAAAAAAAACAACAATGGGGATAATGCAGTATCAAAATGGTTGGATCACTTTCTAGCACATCATGGTCTGCTACAAATAATACATAAATTTTAGTCTTGGATTGAGAAAGTTCACATGTCAGATCATTATCTTATAATATTGTAATTGGGTTGTGGTGGGTATAAAATAGGTGCCCCTTTAAGTATAATTCACACTAGAGTGAGGAGGAGGATTTTTAGGATAATAAAGGAAAATTAGCCATATTATGAACTAGATTAAAGGCCCATACATGTGCCTAACTTGTATTTGGTCTCAAAAAATTAAGGAGAAGTTGTCCAAATGGGTATGAGAAAAAAAGAGGCATAGATATCATACTCTTCGAGAGCTTAAGATGGAGCTAACAGGGATCATGATGGGCCTAACTTGGGCATTATACCACTAGAAATTTTGGATCATATGCACCATCTAGAGAAACAAATATCTAACTTACTCTTGGACCAAGACAAGAAGTGGACACTCAAAAGTCAAGTATTGTGGCTCAAGGTGGGGGATTAAGAGGTTAGACAATTTGGCTAGTATGGGTGACAACCATTTTGACAAATTATTTATCACACAAGGGAATGTAAATATTGGAAATATGATCTCAATTTTATCCCTCTTCCCGAGGCTAGTTGATTTTGAGGAAAGTAATGATCTATTTTAACCTATAATGATGAATGAACTTCTTGGTGTTATCCACTCTTGCCAAAACGACAAAATTCCTAGGGTGGTTGACTGAAGCATGGAATTTTTTGTTGGTTTTTTTTAGGTTGTGGGGGGGTGATCTAATTCAAGTAATGGAGTAGGTCTGCTAGTTTGGGTGTATTCCTAGTGGTTTAAAATTTATTCTTATCACCCTCATCTCAAAGGTGAATTATCTCACCAACTTCAGTGATTTCACACAAATCTTTCTATGCAACAACTTATACAAAATTATTGCCAAGGTGAGCATTGTGAAACAAAAACCATTACAACTCGAAGGTGATTGTGTTGGAGAAATTTGATTTTCTTAAAATAATATTCATTCAAGAAGCAGTTGAATTGGCTCAAGAAGGTATCCACATACAAAAAAAACAATAGTCCTTGAATGGTCCTCAAAATTGATCTCTCCAAGGCATATGATTAGGTATCTTGTACTTATTTTAAGGTTTATACTTCTACAAGTGAGTTTTGGTTTTCCATTTTTAAATTTGATATGGGTTCTATAATGTCCTTCTTAATTGTTGTCTTAATAAATCACATGAGCTAAAATTTCTTGATCCTATAACTGTTCCTCGAGAAGGTTTTCCATTGTCTCCATACTTGTTTTTACTTGTTCTTAAAGGTCCTAACCATGTTATCTTTGATGCAGCGTGATCACAAAATTTTGAGGGAGTCTTGATTAGTAAGAATATTCACCTCACTCGTTCACTTTTTCTCAATAGTTTTATTAAAAAAAAATTCTCTTGCAATGAGGTTGAAGTTATGCTTCTTAAGAATATTATTGATACATTCTATGGTGCAACCAAGATGGAAATAAATATGAAATTTCATTATTTATTTTCCATTGGTGGAGGTCGATGTCCAGGGGCCACTAACTAATATTTTTGGCTTTCCTTCTTTTGATCTAAATCAAGGTTTTAGGTATCTTTACTACTATATGAAACCAATAAATATGGCATAACAAATTGGAAATGGTTGTAATGATGTGGATAAGTGGGTCAAATTTTGGTGTAACCATCGGATATCTAAAGGGGGATGACTAATTCTTATTTAATATCCTCTTGACGCTATCCTAATGTTTTGGAACCTTTTGACCTTGATTCCAAAGGGAATACTAAGCAAATTTGTAAATTTTGTTTTAATTTTTTATAGAGAGGCAACTTGGAGAAATTCGAGTCCTACTTCATCAAGTGGAAGAAAATAGCCACCCCAAAAATTCGATGGAGGTTGAGGGTTCAAGGATATATTTTACATCAGAAAATCAATGCCAATAAAATCTCTTTGTGTTCTTTTAACCAACAATATTTTGTAGTGATGTATTCTAGTTTCCAGGTTTGTTACGTCTAGATTGATTGTGGACTAGATTAGGAATAGGTAGAAATCCACAAAAAACTTTTCCAACCAATGGAGGGGTCTCACATTGGATTTTTATATAGTAAGGAAACAATTAAAATTGAAGTTGAGTTATAAGTTCAAATTGGAGCTTGTATGGTAGCAAGTTGTGGATAAAACATATTCTTTCTAGTCAACCTTATACTACATCTTTAGAATATGAGTCAATGTACATTTAAAAAAATCAGGAATCTCACAACAATGACGATATGGAATATAAGTTAGCTCTCAGTCCAAGAGCTCAGCTTGGATGTGATTTAGCATGATCATTAGAACTTATTCGTTCTTGATTTAACACAAAGATCGTGGTAGATTTTGGGATTGAAATGATTAACTAATATGGGAATATAATGCCATAGGTGGATAATACACATCAAGGTTGAGATATAAATCATTATAGTAGGTGGATTCAACGAAATCCCAATGGTGGCACATAAAATTATTGAAAATGATGGCCCTAAGGAAGGATTACCCTTTTTCTAGCTCATCATCAAGAATTGAGTTCTCACTTGGGACATGATCCAAAAGAAAAGTTCGAAGATTTTGGTTTATATTATTTATGTTTTAATGAGAATGAGTATATTTCCTAGCCCCACGGGGGTAGGCGAGTTGGTAATCACAATGAGGTGAATTTCGTTAGAAAGGCGGGCTCCGTACTGAAGGTCACGAGTTTAATTCCCTCGGACTAACCCGAAGCTATGGATAGGGGCGAGCGCAGTTTCCCAGGGGTTATAGTGGTAGCGGTCAGAATCGACCCTGTGTAACGTGAGTTGCAAGGCTGCTCCAGTTGCCGATTCCTCTGTTAACAAAAAAAAGAAAAGAAAATGAGTATATTTCCCATCTATTCTTGACTTTACCATTCACCAATTAGGTGTGGGAACACATTGAAGCATAATTGAATCTATAACATTTGTGGGATAAAAACAACATTGTGTATTAATTCAAATCTTTCTTTGATAATTGCAATCTAAAGATGTCTATATCGCTTCCCGTTTTGATGGCTTGGGGAATTTAGTTGGGTTGCAACAAAAGGTTATTTGAGGACAATATAAAACCTCTTATGAAAGTTTCGTTATAGGTAATTTCTCTTCTTGATTTGTTCAAAACCTCCAAAAAAATGAAATTTCTTTCTATGGTTGGTGAAGTGTAGAACAACAAGAATATTGCATAGGGATTTTTTGATGGAGAAACCAGGGGGAATTTCCTCTATGTGCTATGGTCTTCATACTACACTTCTCAGAAAACTTCTATCTCATTGGCAAGGCCTAATTGTGCTTTAGGACTAACAATATGTGGGAATTTAGTGCACTCGTCAGAATGCTTAAATGTGCAATGGAAAGAATCATACAAAATCTTTCCATTAGACGTTGGACAAAGTATAGGTCTGTAATTTGGGTTTTCTTTAAGTTTCACAGTGATTGAAATCAATTGTGAAGCAATTTCAAAAGGATTTTTTACGCATATATTCAAGGAGTTAAATATGTAAGATGACGTTATATCTAAGAAGGCCTTGATCCTTCCATGAACACGCACGACCATGAGGAATTTAAGGATGATCAAATCATTTCTTGTCATGAGATAAACTTCATGGTCTAATGAGCCACATTGTTGTGTTAGATTTCCTAAAAACAACTATGCGAAGTTTTTTGCTATGGTTCTAGCTTTTAATTTTGAGACTCCATGACCTCGCCCAAATATTTATGCGGAAGAAGAATAAATGTATTCTATAGGTTCCATTTCACCACTATTGAATGGTTTAGACTAGTATGGTTATGTATATATAGTGCCTTTGGAATTTACTTTCATTTTTATCTTGAAATATAAGGTATGATTTTTTTCCTAGAAAAATGTAAATCAAGCCTCAATTTGCAAGTTGATGACATTCTTAAATACCACTAAATTTTTGTTGGAACTTTGAAAACATAACTAAAGAAATTGAATAAATAACGCATTTAAAAGGACTAAATGAGACAAGATTCTCATAAATGACTTGAAATATAAAAAATTGAAAACTAAAATTAAAATGCTAAATTGCTAAAATATTAAGAGAGACAAGCATGTAAGAGAATAAGACTCAATTTCTAAAGTATGTCGGGGCATAAACATCTTATATAATAATTTTGAATCCAAAATCAAATTAATAAGAAGGATATGGTAGGTTTTAATCCATGTAGAAAAGTTATGCTCAATCAAGATAATAAAAAATGAATATAATCTTAAAAATTTTCATATTTTTATTTTTGTGTGCACTCATTATTTTGACGTCCTTACATAAAAATCCATATAATTCCACAATGTCAGAGAGTTTACATCATTGATGCAGTTAAGCTTATACAATCAACACATATAATGTCATGTAAACATGTGCAAATTTTAATGATGGCTTGATGTTAAAAAAGTGGGAAATTTGACTTTGTAACTTAGAAAATGGACTTACAAATATACAGACAATTCTCATTGTCTTGATTGATACTTATTTGCAAAATAAAGTTAGATGTTTCGCATGTACAAATGCCTCTGGTTTGAACATATCAAGTAAAGAAAATCCATTGTTCATCTAGCACACCTACACACACACATTCAATCAAATTGGACATAAAATCTTTCATTGGTATGTATGTGAGTGTGTGCATGCATGTGAAGGATTACTATGACACTAAAATAAATAATTAAATTAAATTAATAATATGATATCTAAATAAGACAAGAAGCAATTGAATAAAGCCTAAACAATTGTACTGTGATGCCATCACACGAGAATTTGCACTCAATGTAATTTCCAAACTGGCAAAACTTTGGATGTGAGTAGTGCCTTGTAAACTACATCCTTTTCACAGTTGTCATGCATGTAGGATTATGAACAATGAATGCCCAAAACAAGCTCACACAACATCAGAATGAGTATTAATTTGGAAATTTTCTTGACATAAAAATATGTCACTATGGTAGTAAGAGTTGCAATTATTAGATACATCACAAAGATAACAACTACAAGCTAAAGAGGGTCACTAATACATTACATATTGATCTTAATGTTGGTAGTAGAGTAAGGGAGGATGTTTTCACATTAACTTGGAAGTTTATCTAGGTATTAGAAATTTATGAATGTAATATCTTGTCTTTGTTAACTTCGGAAGCAATTTACCAACATCAATATTGGTCCAATCATACTAAGCCGAAGATTATTTAAAGTAGTTTTGTTTAGTCTAATAAATTTTTAAAGTTTGATTTGGGATTTTCTTATTCATGTTTGTTTCTTTTTAAAATGTTCCCTTTACATTTGAGTGAGAAAGGCGAGAAGTGAGAAGTTAGTTGAAGTTCATTATTGACATGTTAATGGGTTTTTATTTGTAACTTAAAAGACAATAGCATGCATCATTTTATATATGAAAGTGGAGAGGTGACCTTGCAATGAGTTCTAGGATTTTCATAATATCTAATCATTATTTAAGAGACGATTTCTTTGGTTTATGAAGAAAAGGAGGAGGATCTTGATATATTAGATTACATAGAAGGTGACTCCTCAAGTTCCATATTAGTCTTTAGATCCCATTAGGTGGTTACTTACATTGGGAAAATCCCAAGGACATTTAAAGAAGACACGTGATCCACTAACCTAGAACTAAATATGCTAAGCCCAGGAACAATTAGCAACCATGAAAATAAAAATTATCCTAGGTGGGACAGGATGGGTAAGGGAATGTGACTCTAGTTTCAACCTAGAAAATTCTCCTCCCATGTTTTTTTAGGTTTGTGTCATGCAAAACTTATTTAGGCTTATTCCACTATCATGATATTGTCATATGAAATGAGTCATGTCTATTTGCAAGGTACTCGTTCAAACCCTTCTACCAAGGGTGGGAGCTCATTTTCAAGTTTCAAAAGTATTATGAATCACTTGTGGAAGCCCAAAGTAGAGGGGATTAAGTTGATAGAGGTTTGGGAAGAAAATGAAGAGGATGTGCATGAGATACAAGTAAAATAGACTCAAAATGGTCATTGTTATGGATGTACAGGGTTGAAGGATTGATGGAGAAGGTGACTATTGGAAGATTTATGAGAAAAAGTGTTGAAGGTGAATCCTTGGAAGTGTGGATAAAGGAAAAGTAGAATTTGGTTTTATGGTATACTCTAGTTTTTCATTTTCTTGTTCAAGGGTGGATATGCTTCATTTTAAAAAATGGAAGAGAGCAGATACCCCTCTTGGGAAATTATGGTGATGGAGTCATTTTATCTTAAGTCTCTACATATGGAAGTTGAGCTTTGATCCTAGATCATAGCCAACTTGTATGCAACAAATTCTAGTGTTTCTCCTTGGACTTCTAATGGAATTGTGGAACAAAATGATTTTGGTATGTGTATGGAAAGGGAACTCACAAAGATGTTTCATAGTTGTAGATGACAATTGTAATGTCAAAGAATCTTGTAGGGTTTTTAAACTATTGGTGGAAATGCATTAAAGAGAAGGCACCCCACCATTAATTAATACATAATGGGGTCAATTATGTTTCACCCATAAATTAGAGTTTGGAAAATGACTTTCAAGTATGATGCATGCCATTGGATAGGTCATTTGTGGGAGGATTGTAAAAACCCTATAATGGATTTGAAAATGAAGAAAAATATATGGGTCAAGAAAAGTAATCGCCTTAGTGAACACAAAATTCTTTTAGTGTTTTCATATGGAGGCAAGTAAGGATGAAGGTATTTTTTGGAGCCTCTTTCTATTTTGATATCATGAGTAGGGAAAAATCTCTTAAAGTTCATGGAGGCTGAGTAGGAGTTTTAAGGGTCCAATTCAAATTCCTAGATTAAAATCCAATAATAAAGGGTATAAGTATGCCTATCCAATTCCTTCTCATTGTTTTGAAGGAATTTAGCATTATCCGTCCTTTTTATATAAAAATGTTGTTAAGGTTACTTTAAATAATGAAGATCATAGGGTTAGGAGCCCATAATACCTAGATTATCTAATAGGAAGCATGAAGTCATTGACATCACAAAAGCATGTGCTCTAGGGGACAATTATCCTTCTCTACTTAGTTTGGGGAAAGTAGAATTAATATTATTTCCTACAGGTGGTTTAGATAAGAATATCCCAAGTTCACCATATGCCAAGTTTCTTTATCTTTCCCTTAGCCATTGTTTCTTATTTACGAGTTATTTGAATATGATTTAGTGAAGCTTCTTCCACGTGGGAAAACGAACTTACATAAGAATTACTTGGAATTGTAGACTAGTGGATCAAATGTGCCATTTTTTTCTTCAATTTGTTGTTGTCATTATTCATATTGAATATCTCTACTACATGAGATGAAAAGGCATTGACTATGATTCGATTTCATGTTCATGTGCTAAAGTCTAGCTATTGTGAAGGAACCTACCATGGTCCAATTTGACCTTATGTGCCTTGCCATTCACCGTAAGAGGGGAAATACCTGCACAATGATATGCGTTGAAGGAGGGCCTTTGTCCACATTGAGGTAAATGTCCCATAAAATAGGGGAAGAAATAGAATTAGGGTACATCCAAGGGTCCTTCCATGTGTCCAAAAACATAATTAAAGTGGTTCCAGGTGAACATAAATTATATGAAATCCTGATGAGAAGTGAGTGGAAGGAATATTTGGGATGAAGGGACAAAATTTGAAGTCACTTGAAGGTTAATGGAGAAACAAAACACCTAAACAAGTTTTTTTCAAATCTAGAATCATCCATAAAGAAGATTAAATTAAATTGATGAATCCTAGGATTATAGTTCAACAACAAGCCACTATTTTTGAAATCAACGTGAGGATGGAGAAACGATCTTTGCACAACTTCAAAGTAAAAACATAAACCAAACAAAGCATAAAAATAGAGAAATAAACAAAGATATTCTAAGGAAGGATACAAGGACCTGTGAAATGCAAACTTCAAAGTAGAGATTGTAGGGGCTTAGCTCATACAACCATGAAATATTTCCTAGAAGGAACCCCCAAGAAATATCAAACCATTCCAAAGAAGACATAGTGAAGTGAAGCTAAGGTATGAGGACACACAAGCCAAAATGATCCCATCCCTTTTTAATCAAGTAATAGATGAGGGGGTTAAATGGGATAGATCAAACCATTAAAAAAATGGTACAAGCTACCTTAGGATGTGGAAGAGGGAGATGATTAATGTTACAAATGTCAAACAAATGGAATAGACGCTCAAAGATTCTAAAAAGTGAGAAATTATGATGTTTAAAATCTAAAATTTGATAAATGAAGTCATAAATAACCATCTATGTAATATGAAGCTCATGGTTCCTTAATGAGATAGAGAGTCTTCCTTGCTGAAGAGAAGAAACACCAAAATGTTAGCTCTTTCATTAAATATTTTGAGGATGTGAAAGAAATCCTCCTCTTCAAGATTTTTAATTTCAAGTTATATCCTAACATGATTTTTCTCCAATGGGGAATGGTCTTTTGATTTTATATTTTCATGGAGTTTATGATTAAATTACAATCTTGGGGAACCACAACCTTGTTAATCTGCCAAAAGGAATCCAAACAAAGTCCAATATAGAGAGCTAGTGATTCGGCTTCATTATTGTAAGAGTGTCCCTAACCCCATGAATAATTCAATTTCTTAGTTCCATAAAGGTTGATCATAACTCCTATTCCTACCTCCCCTCCTTTGATGATGTCTCCACTAACCCCTCTAGTTATAGTTCATTTTTATATAAATATTCTAAATGTTCTTGAGTCTCATCTTCTTTAGCCCGATCTTCCTAATCTGCCTGCATCCAAGGGCTAAGCATGAGATTTTCTTCCTAATATATATATAGAGTAAATTAGATTCCTATTTAACTATACCATATGGTACCAATTCCTATTGAACCAGAAAATATTCTTTTGATGTTATTTTCCCGATTTTCTGTTGAAGCCTCAGAATTCTGCTGCTCCAACATGGGGGATAACCACCCAGTCCAGACCTTGAAGACAACTCCTTTTCCATTTGATGTGGTGGCTCCGACTGGGGATGATGGGACCAGTTTCCCAAAATGGGTTTGAAAATGAGAATGGGTGGTTTTCAAGTGATTGCAATAAGAATAATGATAACTAAATGACCTATTCTAACATGAAAATCTTTAGTTAACTTAATCTAATATAAACCTGAGGTATTCTGTGCGATATGCTATCTAAAAATATATATATTTTTTGGTATGTGATAATAAAAATCATTCACGTGTTAAACAGAGATGATAACATGTAAATATAATTTCTTTGACTAAATAGTTAGTCAAAGAAATATGTAAATTATATCGCATATATTTAACGATCATATATGAAAATAAAGGCTTTCAGCTAAGCATCATACAGTAGTGCAATTAACACATAACAGAAAGAACATACTCCATATATAATTCATGAAAATTAAATGTTATCACTAATTTAATAAAACATAATTGTTCATACAAGATAAAAGTACCATATGTGTGAGGTTCTGCTCATTTGACTAGTGACATAGAGTAGTTGCTTTCTTCAATCAAATTATTCTCCAAGCATACAATAGTGCATTAACAAAGGAAAGTAGTTTGATATTCAAAATTAATGACCATGTTCCGTAATTTCATGAAGGCATTCGTAAACTTACATAAATGCTTTCTTTGCAAATGTTTTTGATAAAATCCTAGACCCTTCTCTAAATGCATGAGAAGGGTATAAATACTATCTAACTAAAGTTAAAAAATAGATTATACAAAATATCTTAGGAGGTTTCAAACAACCTTCCTCTTAACTAGCAACTAATTCTAAAAATAAAAGTGATTTGATGACCAAAGGCTATGAAGATGTCTTGATGTCCGCCAGCTTCTCCTTGAGGTCGCATATATTGGACATTGGTTTTACTTAAGCAGGTGCCCTGAATTGCATTCTGACCTGTCCTGCGAAGATGGCATTTGTAAGAGGTGGCAACATCCTCTGAACTCAAATTATTGCCATTCAATGTAGTCAGAGATCTTAGTATTTAAGTCATTAAAATCGGTTCTCTGATCAATTGCCTTATCTGTTAATTGATCATTGGTATTCAGATAAGGGGTGATATGGGACATTCTATGGAAGAATAGATCTTATTGTTTTGACAGAATGGAGTTTGGCTCCAATGCCTCTTTGATGAATTCATCAACAATGGGGACATCTTTATATTTCGCCATAGCCTCTTGCAACTCTTGGATTTTCATGTTCTTTACAAAGATGTCTGCTTCGTGACTTATCCTAAGCACTTCAATACTTTGCTACAATTGGACTATTTGTTCAGCAGCTTGCTTGTTCACATTTGTTTTCTCGATTTCCAGCTGTTGCTCAAGCTGTTCTATCCTTTCTTCCCTTTCCCTTAACAAAACAGATACATCAATGGCTTTATCCATGGTGGCAGTAGCATATGCCCCTGTAAATTGTGACAACCTGGTTAAATTTTCAGCTGGATTTGAAGGAATATCCCTCCAGACTATATCCATTGGTTCATTCCCTGGTGGGATTTCGGGTGTTTCCACTCTCTTGCTTTTCCTCTATCTTCTTACTACAACCTTATGCAGTGGGTTTTAGAATACATCTAAAGGAGGTATTGATGTAACCTTTAGGATAATCTCATATGTCAGAAATGTAGGAATGATTTCTGTATTTTGCGAACTTGTCCCTTTCTTATTCATTGGCTCAGACTCTGAAATTTTCTGAGTTTGCTGTGGAGTATGATATCCTGTGGTTTCTTGGACATCTATTGTCTTGGGAGTATCTTGGAGTTTTTTATTAAATTGGTCCCATTCCTTCTCCAAATCGTTGCTTTTGCCTTTGGGATCGATATCCTGAGTTAGGTCACTTTTGACCTGTTTCTCAGTTGACCTTCTGCTGGATTCTGCTGTAGTCTCTGTTTCCTGTGTCTTCCATGTATCCTGGGTTGTATTCACCTGAGATTCTATATGAGAATTTGGTCCTTCACTGTTAATAGTTACACTAGGCGTAGGTTTGTCATCAGTTCTTAACAAATGCAATGGGATTGTTTCGAGCCTCTGATTTCTAAATTCCTGAAACCTTTCAAAGTCATCAGGATTCAAATTCACCTTCGCCCAATTGAATGCTTGTTCGAATGATTTAGTTAATTGTAAAAGATCTTCAAATTCATGAGCTTCATGGACAAAGGGTTTGACCTTTAGTGTTGTAGTAACATTTTGTGCTACTTTCTCTGGGTCAAATTGCCTCTTTGGCAGAGTATGGAGCCTGAGGCTCTCTAGGTTTAGTAATTCTTTGTTTGCATGGTTGAAGTTTTCCAATGAAAAAGAACCACACCAGATGGGAAAGGGTGGCCATAGTGATTTTTTTCTATCTTTCAAGGTCTTGGTTAAGCCTTTTCCAATAGTTTGGTGAGCTATTTCTTTGGCTAACAGCTTGTCAGAGACATACAAAGGGAGTACATGTGGGTCTGTTGTACTGCCGTAAACTTTGATATATGTGAACCATTGTTCAACAAAGTACTTGCCTACTACGAGAAGGTCTGTAGTGACTTCCTTAGAAAATCCGGGGGCCTTTTTATAAAAAATCATTTGATGTAATGGTAGAATAACACCATGGCATATCTTGTAAAAATGGGGTATAAAATGGGATTCCCACATCTGTTTGTGACTGAGATGGATGGGGTAGGGGTCTTGCAAAGTCCATTTCCAACCCATAATTGGAAACTTAGTACAGAAACAGATAGAGTCCATGATATAGGCACTCATATAAAATGGAGGAAGGTTCTCTGTGGAGGTGGATCTCTTTTGACGATATTCAGAAATAGCAGTAGCTAGGTTATCAGATAAGATAGTAGCCCAATTCATTATATGAGAATTGACACATGCATCAATTAAAGGGACCCATTCTATAGAGAACTTGGTATTATTAGGCATTCCATACAATCTACATAACATAGAAGCTGCATAGTTATGGGGATTTGCTAAAGAAGCTATGGGGTACATACCCGTCTTATCATATTTGAATTTGTTTTCTAGGGCTCTCAATCCCTGAATCATCTTGAAGGGTTCTTCATTCTGCTTCGTGAACTTGGCCAGGAATGATTTGTCATATATATCCTAAGGGTCAAGAAGATGATACATTTGTTTCAAATCTTTAACTTTGAATGATCCCATTAGCTCCATCTTTGAGTTCTTGGATTGTCTATTTTTAATATTGACATTTTCTGCCACCTATCTAACCATATCCGTGTATGGTAGTATCTTGGCTCTTGCTCCTATTTTGTGAAGAAAAGAGCAAGCAACATCCTTGAATTGAACTCTTGATGGTTTTATTGAATCTGATGTTGCCTTAAACTCTGTAATTTTAGGGCGCTCATCTTCAAGTCTATTGTAGATGACTTCCCACGTTGTTGCTCCTCCATTAGCACTGCAAACTGTATCAGCAAATATGGGCGACATCTCTGAAACCTCAGACTCTGAAACACTCTGTTTCTTCTGCTTTTACATTACCTTTCGTAAGGACATCTCTTTTGAAGCTTCCCTGAAATGAAAGAGAGATATATCAGTGCACGCAGTAGAGGGAAATTAAGGCTGAGAGCTCTTTGAAATGACTTGAATCGTGGGAAGATTTTGAATGTGATCTCTATGTTAACTAGCCATAACTTGAAAACATCAACTTCTCTCCTTGAGCTACTAAATCATAATTGCTTTGTCAACCTACTTAATATTTCATTACAACTCAGTAACTTCCCATGCTTCACGCCTTATTTTCTGCTTTGCGACTTTTGAATGTTGCAATATAGCGCTGCTTGGAGTTAATGCAAAATGCGATTGTGAAACATCGCAATATCGCATTTCGCAATTTTTTAAGGGATGACACAATGGCATGCTTTATTAAATTTCAACTTGCGAAGTGCGATCGCATATTCTTGGGGTGTTATGATCGGAAAATCGCAATGGGGGCTTTATCGCATATCACATTTTGAGTTTTTCTTTAGGATGTTTATAATTGTCACATGGAAAACTACGAAATGCGATTTGCGATGACATTTCTAAGTATGGGTTGCATTCTAAAGGTTTTAAGGCAAATTTGTAGAGTTAGCATTTATTTTCAAAGGCTAAAATTTTAAAAGGGTCCCCATTTATACGTCAAATATTAACTATTACTACCTATAAATGGGGGGGGGGGTTGTTATATAGTACAAAATTTTCTTAGAAATTACTTTTGGTTCCTCCTTAGGTGGATCTAGGTGAGGCAGATACTCGTTTCTAATAAATTGATGAACTTTATTAGTACCATCCCACCAAGTTGAATTATGGTGGTACTTCCTTACTTTCCTTAGCCCTTTTGGATAATATGTTGCAAGCTCTATTTTAAAGCAAGCTCTACAACATAAGGTTATGTTTGCATAATCCATCTTTTAATTTTAGGAGTAATTTTTTCATGTCAAATTTACATCTGCCATAAAACATTTCTTGAAATCCATTTCCAGACACATTCAAGAATTTATTGTAGTGTTGAGATTATTTATTTCTAGACTTCTAAAGTAGAACCTTCTAAAGGATTTTTTAATCGCTCAAAGGGAGGGTAAAACCCAAAAATAAAAAGGTTGATTTGGAATTTTGATGCATGAAGAGACGATGATAGAGAGTTTATTATTGGATCAATAGATGAAGTTCAAGTTTTCATGCATAATCCTAAATTTCCTTAGAACAATGTCTTGATTTTAAAATCAATATATGTCTTCTGCAAGATCAAACTCAACAATGAAGAATCCCTTTGCACATGGGTAAATGAAAGTCTCTTCTTTCATTTTGGGCTTCCAACAATTTATAATCATCTATGAAAATCAAATAATTGAGGCTAGAAACCATTTAAGTGGCACACAACACTATTTGTATTGTAAATAATTGCATGGTCTATAACATCTTGCATAATTATAATGGATAAATCAAGAGCCTCCTAAACCAAAATGAGATTTGAGAGATGAGAACAATGGGTGTTATTCGTTATATCACTAAAAATAATGCCACCTATATGTCCTTGAGAGGGCATAGGGCTAGATATATTACTATTATCCATGGACGTACTAGACCTACTCCCCACATAGATAACAATAGTGTTGAGAGAGGATAAAGAACAGATCGAAGTTGAGGGAGAAGTTGTTACCACCATTGAAGAGTTTGGGAAACATACTAAGGAAATGGGGGTTGAAATAGGTGACTAAGAATTTTCCATCCAAGTGTAGGCTAACCTAAGTAGTTGAGGAACGACTTGCATGAGTAGCCAGGGTAGCACCCTAACCATTGTTTCCACGCCCCAATTCCATGCTTTATAACTTATTGAAATTAATATCCTTAGAGAATTTGGTTAGTTGAAAGGGCCAATAATATAAGTTTTTCCACAAATATACGTGAGGCCATGTCAAGAATTTAAATACTATCTAGGAAATTTCTAATTTTGATGGTTCTAGGGTCAAATATTTTAAGAAAATTGTAGAAGTATCGAAATTTCATTTAATTTTTTCTTAAAAGATATAGAAGCTACAAACATTGGAGATCTTCTAAAAATGTGAGGCTTTTTCCTAAATTAATCACTGAATATAGGGATAAGGAATTGGATGCATAAGTGTCGAAATATAAATTAAAGGTATTTCCAGTTGATTTTAAACAAGAGAAAATTATGGGTCTTGATGGATGGATTATGGAAAATTTCCTCTCTTTTTTTTTTTTTTTAAGGAAAATTCAAGGAGATTTAAATTCCACTTATAGCCCTAATTCCAATGAAACAATATCCTTAAAATTTTGAATATTATACACCTATTTTATTATGCAATCCTTTTTATAAATTCACTTCAAAGATGATTTAAAATGGGATTAAAGATATTTTGTATAGTATGATTTGAAAGGAACAATTTGAATTTTTCTTAATAGGTAAATCCATGATGTAGTTGGTATAGCTCATGAATGAATGCACTCAATAAAGGTCCATAAAATCTCAACAACAATGATGACAATTGACTTAGCCAAAGTATACGACAACATAAGTTTGTAATCCTCAAAAGTTTCAAGATCTTGTTTCTTTGGAATCAGGACCATGAAAATGGAATTTAAAAATCCTAGAATTTTCTCAAATTGTGTAGATACTTTTACTATTCTCAATAGATTTCCTTCAAGAAAATCACAAATTCCAAGGAAAAAATCCACATTCCATCCAACAATACCTTTCCAATGAACACATACATAGTGAAAGAAATATCATAGCAAACACATACATCATGCACAAATAAACACCAAGATTTTTCCTTGAAACCCTTATCGATAAACCAACAAATGTTTAGAGTTTCGCCTCTAAATCTCATTGTATTAACTTCATTAACTTCACAATTTACAATACAATATGTAGGATTATATGGCATCCAAAACCCTAATCCATTAGCACAAACAAAATTCCTTAATCGAAATTTATATTACAATGGGTTGAATAACCATTGGTTCAAAGAAACCAAAAATTGACAAAAAATACCTAATTTTTTTCTTCATTAAGGCCTCCACCCTTGAACCCTTGAGAAGGAGGAACTAACCAACCCCAAACTTGACGCAATGTACAATTCATGGCGCTAACCATACAAATAATATAACACATTCCTAACAACCATAAGTATAACTCATGAAGGAAAAAACATAATAAAGGTTCATAAAATTTCAATAATGATGATGAAAATTGACTTGACCAAAGCATACGACAAAGTGAGTTGTTTGTACCATACATTTATTATCCTTCAAACATGGATAAATTTGTAGACTATAAATGGGATTATGGGTTGCTTGACATCTATCTATTACAGTGTTCCCATAAATATCTCTCCATTATGTTTTTTAAATGCATCAAGGCATCCAAGACAAGGATGCCCCTTGTCCCTGTTTTTATTTTTATTAGTAGTTAAAACTCTAGGAATATTTTTAAATGACATAAAGAGTAGGGGAATTGTTAAATGGATCAAAACCTCAGATTGAATGGTGATCTCACATTTATAGTTTATTAATGATATTATGATATTTGGTTAAGGCTCTAGCAGTGAACTTAAAAATACTACAATTGGATATTTATTGTAAATCTACATGAATGGAAATAAGCATGACCGAGTCATGATTAATTTTTAATGAAATGAATGAAGAGGCAAAACAACAAACTTTAAATTTATTTCCAATTGTCTTAGTTGAAATGAAGACACATTTTATCTAGGTTTTATATTAAATCCAAATGATTATAAATTTGATGATTGTGGCCATATATAAAATAGAAGAAAGAAATACCATCTGGTAAAATAGATGACTTTCTTAGGTAAACCTAACTTAGTGAAAGAGTCAAAGTTACTCAATCAACAATGGTGTTTTGGGCACAAGGTTTTGATTTCCCATGGATTGTAGACAATGAAGCCTTTAAAGGGCTTGGAAAAAATCCATTGTAAGGGGGGCTAGGGACATGAGTATTGAAGGCTTACTTGGCCAACTTAATTAGGTTTGGGAAAGGGACACTTATTTTTCCCCAAATTGGAATTTTTCAGGATACACATTATGTGTTTACCATTTGCGTTTATTGATGGTAAATTTATACTTCTTTTGTTAAATTTTAGCAAATGGTATCAGAGCCATCGGTGAGGTCAAATATGAGAGAGAATATTGATGGGTATTAATTAGCAGGTGTGAGAATTCCAAGGGCCAAAGGCCATGGTGGTGTTGAAGGTAAAAGAATTGAGATGATATCTCTTAACGTGGATATGCATAGAGAGGTTATACATCAATAAATCATGAAGTTGGAAAGAACCATGGTCTTGTCAGCATGATAATAGTTGGTGATGGGAAAATCATATAAGGGATGCTACTTCCTCGCCACGAGTATAAAAAACACAAGGGTTTGACATGCATGTTGAGACCTAGTCAAGGAGGTGAAGTCATCGTGGCCTTGGTGTATCAACACCATTGAACCTAATATATGAGCACAAGGCTCTCCTCAACTCATACATGGAATTAGAATGCACCATGCAAAATAACAACCCTATGCTAACCAAGAAAATGCTATCAAGGATTATAGAGTATAGAAAAAACACCCATGCATGATGGCCAAGTGTGGCACTTGCGAAATATTTGACAAGAAATTGATAATGGGAGAAAAAAATGCAGGATTTGGCTTTGGAAGGGGTCATAAATGCATTGGGGGAGCAAGTGGATCAAGCCATCAAGGAGAGTAGGCATGGAAGACACATTGAGGTCCTTCAATAAAATAATAAGAGGCATGGATATATGCAAGGAGGTGTACAAGAAAACCCATGACAAACATCTTACTGAGGTTATTTCTATGTCAAGGGTGCATGCAAAGTGTTTGATGGAATGCTTCAATGAGATGATTTATCATGGTTCATTTGCTTTAGAATGTAGATTTTTTAGTGGTGAAATGGGTGACTTGTGGAAGAGAGAGATGTTGGTTGTGATTGTAAACAACAACAATATATACATATGTGTCTGTTTATGTGGGCATATGGCTATAAGACCTGGTAAGGCATGTTGGGAAAATTACTAGTATAAAGTATAGAGTTAGGCCTAGGTGATAAAAGGTCATGATGAATTATGGGGTACCCTAGATATAAACTTTGAGGGTAGTAGGGCATGTAGGTAAGTGGTGTTGGCTCACTTTGCTAGTTTGACAAGATTTAGTCTAGGGAAACCCAAGTAGGGTTTTAAGGGGGGATTATTAGTTAAACTCACTTGGTGAAAGAGTCAAGATTACTTACTCAATAGTGGTGTTGTGTACATGGTTTTGGTTTCCACTAGTCTTGTTCCAATGTATTGCATGTAATGAAGCCTTTAAAAGGCTTAGAAACGCTCCATTTTAACAGGGCTAGGGATGTGAGCATTGAAGGATCACTTGGACAACTTGGTGGGATTAGGTTAAGGGGCACTAATAAAATATTACGTTAGTTGGTTTTTCTCCATATTTGGGTTTTCTTGGATAAAAAATGTGTGTTTATGATTTGTGTTTTGCTTCTAGTAAATTTATATTTCTCTTCACTGAATTTTAATAGGATTTTCAAAGTAGGAATATTAGTTATAATCAAGGTTGTTCTAGGGATTATTCTTATAATTTGTATGTGCATTGCTTGCATTACAAAAGAAATATTGGGTTCAATTAGGAAAAAATGTTTCTTTTTATGAGTGGGCAAAAGTAAAAAAATAAGGAATTCCATTAGTTAAATCACGAGGAGTGGTGATCCAAGAGGATAAAAAGGTCGGGGTTTGAAGAATATATATGTCTTTAGCCATACTCTAGCTACAAAAACCCTTTGGAAGCTTATATATAATGATGGTATATGGGGTAAAATTATGAAGACACTATACTTAAAAGGTAAACCAATGGAAGAATGGTTAGAACATAAAGGAAAAGCTTTCAAGGTGCGGGAATGGTTTGGAAATAAGTGATTAGTGCATTTCCCTTAATAAGTAATTAGCCAACATAGGAAGTGGAAAAAGGAAATAAAACAAGGGCTCGGGAAGGTCCTTGTCTTGGGTGTAAAGAAAATAATAAGTTATTAGAAATCATAAATTATTTGCACATTTGGGGATTTTTTCACCAAAAGAAGCTTCAAGTCCTAATGGATCAAATGAATTGCATTAAAGCCAAAAACAATGGTAATATTTAACTTGTAGGGGTAAAAGTATAAGAATGGACAAAGTAAATTTGTTAAAACATAGTGCAATAAAGATTTCAAACCAAGCAATATTTAACTTATAGAGGTAAAATAAGAGGAATGGCTAAACTATATATATATTTTAAAACATAGTACAATTAAGCTTTCAAACCAAGAGAATTTAATAAAATTGTAAAAAATAAGTAAAAGAAAATATACAACAAAATGGGTTTACTTAAAATTTTTGGAGGAAGTATTATTGGAAGGGCCGTGGTGGAGGAAGGTAGTGTTAATCTGATATAGCCATCTCAAATAAATAATTTTCCTTTATCTTGCCTTATCAAATATAATTCTTGCTTGGGATAATGGAAAAAATATGAATTGGCACATAATTGGCAGAAGTATGTTGTGTAAAGGTAATGAATAAATAGCAGATCATGTTTTTGTTACACGTTATTTTTCTAGGGTTGTTTGGAACAAATTGTTGCAAATTTCATATGCCATAAATGAATGGAAACCACTAATTTTGTCCATTTTATTTTTATTATGGGTAACAAACAAATCTAAAAAAGCTTTAAGGCGCCACCTTGCCTTTTTATATAGGAAATCTAGTTGTCAAGAAATAACATGCTTTTTCAAGGCTTGGGTATGAATTCAACTCAAGGAGCCCATAAAATTATGTTATCCTTTAAAGGTAGATGAAAACCTAAAGGGGTTCAGATAGTTTTAAAGGAACCTTGTATTCATCAAGCAAAAGAATGGGGATTTTTAATGGTGTATCATGCATATGTGGAGTACCTACCCATGAAGTATGGTGTAGGATAAATAACGAACAATAGAGTTGAGCTCTCTAAATTTTATTGAAGATAATAATTGAAAAAGAATGGAATCAATTATAGGTTTAGGGAGGTTCCAAAACCCTCATGGAACAGGTTGATAAAAAATGTAGAGTTGAAAATATTATGTCAACTTTTATAATGAATAGGGTAACAAACGTAAACCAACATTTCAATAATATTTCTTTTATTCACATATCGAAAGAATTCAACGCCAAAGTTGATTACCAAAGAAATTGCATCTATGTGGAAGGGATCTCTAACCATTTAATTTTTATGCGGGGCCAAAATATTTAACCTCACAAGTTCGATATATTAATCAAGAAGTTGATAGTAGAGACGTGATATGCGTTGTTTTATTTTGATGTTTTTTTTCCCAAAAGAGAAGATTTAATAGGGTTTGCTTGTATTTTGTTTTGTAGAGGTTTATTTTTGGGGAACTTAAGAATATTGTTTAAATAATGGATATAATGGGGCATTTATTTTGTTGAACAATATCTTACCACATTCATTCATAAAAGGGGATTTTAAAATTGTGAGAATTAGAGCCAATCTATTGTAAGTATTGGTGGGGTGGGATATGGGGTAGGGGGATTTGTAGGTATTGGGTGGTATAAAAAGGAGTATTTGATAAAAATAGATGATATCTATCAAAATAGGGGTTAATTTTATTGGAATTATGTATTGGGAGGGGATTCGATTTTGGGAGTTTTTTATCAATATCTAGTGAGATTGGAAGTCATGTTCAATATCACATAAGTTAAGGTGTATTGATAGAGGTTGATTAAGTGGAGACCCTATGGTGGATATAGGGTGTTTGTTGTTGTTGAGGTGCTTTGTTCTCAGGTACTACTATGTAGTCTTCTAAGTTACCACAATATATATTGACTTCACAATTGAAATATCCAATATAAGTATTTATTTTTTCTTGAAAAATATTTGTTGTATATACATTAATGATAGGAGAATTGAAATCTAAGTTGTAGATTTCAAATCCCTTTAATGCTTTAACATGGTTGTTGGTGTCTTCTTAATTGGAGGTGTAAGAATTGTTATTGTTGGAATTTAACATTATGTATATGTTCTTTGGTTAGTTCCATGTTAGTATCTGTCCAACATGAATCCCCCTAGACGAGGCACACTAGTGTTGTGAAGGTAAATACCCTCTGCGAACATAGGCAATCCCTCTAGCCCAATGAGTGGGTCTAGAAATAAACTAAACAAACTAACGTACACTTTCCTAGCTTATGTTTAACAAATGTAGAGAGAGAAAGAGTGGCCTACCCCGCTCTAATGCTAACCGCTCAGTCCTTTCGAGGATGACTTTGATTCTTTTGCTCCATGCCTCTCTCCTTACTTGTTCTTCACGTCCGAGTATCTGCAAGGAAGATCAAAGAGCTATGCAAAATACAAGAGCATATATGGCATACATCAAACATAAACTACTTAACAGATCAAGGACTATTAAGCTAAAAGCATAAACATTTACACAAATATGGAAAGTGAACATCAAATGTATATATTAACGAGTTAAAAAGGGAAGCATGCAACCTATGCCTTGATGTTGGAGACCTCCTTTTGGTGGATGTCCAAGTCCAAGAAAAGACTCTTCAAGAACTCCTTATCCAAGCTATAATGGGTAGCATGTAAGCATAATCTCATAATAGGGATACATAAATCAATGACCAACCATTTGGGGATGGAAGGGAGTGAATTTATAGGAAGGGAGAGGGAGTTAGGGATCCACAAAAGAGGGAGGAAGGTCCACATCTCAAGGGGAAAGCCCATGATGATAAGATCAAGAGGTCCAAATGGGAGAGCTCAGACATATCAACAACAATCAATATCCATGTTGTTGTTCTCAAAGGTTCTAGTGCACAAAGCTTCTCCTCTAGTTTGGGAAAACCTGCCAGAAGAGGTTCAACGTAGGTTTTCATATCAAAACCCCCCATGGTAGCACTAGGATAGAACTGCGCAACCTACCATCATCACCGGCAGGCAATGTAGCAAAACATGATGATGCTAAAATTTAGGTTTTTAGTTAACCTTTTTCAAAATGGATTCAGGGCAGTTTTCCTTTGATTCTTCATGCAGGTTTTGGTCTGTATATCATGATGGATATGCTGCATAGTTTTCAATGTTTTGGCACTTCGGTATATGGGACAGGAAGTGAATAGGAGGTGTGACAAAATACTGTGTAACAGATGCTTCCTAAAGCATGAAAGCAGAACAGGGAGTGATGGTTGAGATTCTTTACAAGTCAGTGCAAGGATGAGAGCAACACCACCAGGAGACCTACAAATCAAGCATATACATATACATATACATATCTGAAATATCTAATGATCATGCCTAATACATTAATATGCATCTAATAATATATGAATACGTGGTATGGACGCAACCATCTGAATAGAAGGGATCATGTGTATGGATCCTCAATATGGTCGCAGCCATTCAAATAGAAAGGATCATGAATATGGACCCACGGTATGGTCGCAACCATCGGAATAGAAAGGATCATGAATATGGACCCACGGTATTGTTGCAACCATCTATCTAGAGGAAACATGTGTACAATCATGAATTACTCATAACTCCATGCAACCTAGATTTTATTAGACAAAATCCAGGGGCTTGTGCTCTGTCTTGACAAGATCAATGTACGAATTCTAACATGTGAATAGATGTGTCGAAGTCGAACATGATAGAAAACCACCTAATTACTGGTCAATGATGTAAACCATTAATAGGCACGAGAGAAACCACCAATAATGACAATGTCTCTCAAGGTACAATCAACGCAATCCACGAATGTGAATAATAGATCTGCAGTGAAATGCCCATGGAATCACTTGATCGAAGGTTAATGATGTAAACCTATCGTTGAATGTGAAGAACTTTCCAGTGAGGCATGCACCATCTAAGGTACTGGAAGGGAGCTTCTAGATCATCTTACTAGATAGGAGTCCGAAAAAGTGATAAAATAAAACTCGTTGAATTAGTTAAGATAAATCAATGTCGCCAATAATATATGATCTGTCGCTGCACAAGGAAACACACATTACTGATTTCGAGGAAAAATATTTAAAAATGAGTGAAATATGCCCTAATTTGGTGAAAATATTATTTAAAACTTATAAATAGGGCAAAAAGTAAATTATTTTTACCATTTTACCAATTTGCAATTGTGAGAGAATTTTTACCTCATTTTACCTCGATTTTCAGGCAAGGAGAATGATCAATTCCAAACACCATTCGTCAAGCCGCTTGTTGCAGGTACGAGATCTATCCCTTCCCTTCATTTTGGTTCTCATTTAATACATTTTAATCCATAGATTAGGCTGCAAGGAGGACTTGCAAAAATTTTATATCGTGGGTGACCAGTGTGGGTTTTATCCATCGAACTCTCGCTGCTCACAGTGTGGTCAATAAGGCCCTCGCGCTGGCAGCATGAGAAAATTCATAAACAATCACGCTGGCATTGAGGTAAATTATTTTGTGTGAAATCCTCCATGTTAAATAGTTTATCTTCGATTTTGTCTCCATGGAAGCTCATGAAATGTCGTTTTATTAATTTTTCATAGTATAATCAATCCAAAATGGTGTTTGAATGGAAATGAAGGCGACATGAAGCTGAAGACCATCAAGCTGCTCAGGATCAACATTGTGTTGATGCCCTATGAGCATGTGGGTTGCTCAAGTTCTTCAGGATTCCTCGGATCAGATCACAGCTTGAGTTATTGCAACATCTGATTAGTTGGTGGGATGTGGATCGCCAACTATTCATGATCGGGGATCAAGAACTCAAAATAGAGGTCATCGACATTTATTTCATTACCACATTGTCTTGAAATGGACAACAGGTTCAGTTGTCCAGTTCACGCACTAGAGGAGAGAGCACGGATATGCTCATTACAAGATATTGTCCAGGGACCAAAAAGACCCAAAGTGGGAAAATCGACATAAAGACCATTACAAATCTCCCACTACGAACAATCTTGCATACTATGGCCCAAGTAGCTGGGGCTCAAGCATTGCATGAGGCAACAAAATCTCATTTCCAGTACGCAATCGAGTGTTTGAATCCCACGGTCTTCAATTGGAGTGAGGGTTTGTTGGTTTGCATGAAGCGCCAACTTACCAAGTGCAAGTCAGGGAGTCTGAAACAATTTGGTTTCAGATCCATTTTGGTGACGTTCATATTGGAATGTGTGCCATTTTTTTGCTATCAGTGATTAGAAGTGGATGCACTAGCGCCCAGATATCCACGATTACTCAAATGGGGAGAGTTGATGCCTCGTCAAGGAGGCGACAAGAATATGTCATTCTCTTTGACATTTTTTGGATGGTTGCGTTAGTAGCTAATCATGGTTGATGATTGGGCATATGCAGGCATGAATTTCCAAGGATATCCATATCTTCCACTTCCACTAGGGGCACAGTGGACCGTTTCAGGTAAAAGCTATTTTTTTTTTGTATGTATACTGAGATTTGACTTATGATTATTTGCAGATGTGGGACCAGAGAGACCTCCAAGGGTTTCTCCAGTGGCCAAGCGAGTGGCACGCTAAATTGAGGAGTCTCCTTATGAGGAGGGAGCAGATCCTATTGTCGAGGTAGAGTGTAACCTGGAAGCTTTAACTAGGGGCATTCCAGAGTATGCCTCAATAGATAAGGTGCCATCACGCTACCACAGGCACACTGTAAGGGTGTCCGTCAGACTGTGTTGGACATTGGGCCGAGTCATTAGGGATATTTCATGTTATCATAAGCATAATGTGAGTGAATATCCAACTCTACTTTACTTTCTGCACTGTTGTAGGCTTATAAAGCCATGTGTCTCAGAACACAGATTTTTTATTTTGATGTAGAAAACTCTTTTTTTCAAACTCCGTCTCTCTCTCTCTCTATATGTATGTGTGTGTGTGTGTGTGTTTCTGTTTACCATGTTTTTTATGTCATGCTTTATGATTTACATGTTTCACAAATGTCTATCTAACACATAGTTAGTCAACGCATCTGTTAATGTGTTCATGCATCTCAGAATGTGATGATAGGTAATAAAATCAAAGTTTCATTCCAATAAACGAACTCACAAATACATTCTTAAAATTTGTGGGTTTCTAACTGAATATTGTCCATTAAGTTGTAGCACAATGAGCCGTGAATCAAGATTCTCGATTAACTCTCTAATGCTAAGAGCGATAGCTTCTCACAAAAGATTGATGACCGCACTATATTTGTCAATGTTGTTATTTGTACGACCTAAACATATATCTTATAAATTCACTAACTGACCATTACGTTCATAGATTTCCCATGCAATGGAAGATAGATTTTGTGTACTATGACAACCACCATTAGCAAAACCGACGTAATGGTTGGATGACACCTGCAAAACAAGTAGAGCATAAGGTAAGCATATGAAAACGTTTGCAAAATCAAACTAACACACCAAAACCACGCTGCACACTAATGAAAACACACTAATGTACACAAGTATTTACATGAAAAACGTGTAAAATTTTTCAGATGGAGCTCATTTGCGGATCTAGGTAATCAATCAACAGAGAGTAAAATTGTTGTTTTACCTTTGGCATGACATGTAAGCATTGACTTGGCCAAATAGTGGAATGACACACATAAATGACAATGCCCCCATGCCCCCTAGGCGAGTGAGGGTTACGATTCATAAGATGAATGCCCCATTGTGATAATGGGCGAATAATAAAGACTCAGTGAGAAGATCTCATAAAAGAGGGAAAGAACATCTTAAACTCATTGGGAGAAAAATATGCCCCCAGTTGAAAGATTTTGACAATCTTAGGTGGGACTGAAATGTCAGTGGACAAGGTAGCCAAAATGTTCCCTATCTTTCCTAAAGACAAAACTTCATGCACCAAAATAGGTGTTTGAAGTGGATAAGTCGGCGCACGGGAAACAAAGGTATCTAAACATGATGAAATCTTTCCAAGGCTCAGGAGAAATGAGGAACGATGATAAGCATCATTCCAGGGGGTTTCTTTAAGGGACATAACCTTGGTGATATTCTCATCAATGGGAAATGTCTCATTCATGGGATCCAGATAATCCTAAGAACCAAGCCAAGGGGATTATGAATACGTGTCTAGATGCATACTAAGATTAGCATGAATTTCATAAGTGACCGTTGAAGCCAAAACAATAGCTTGATAGGCTTTTTCTGCTAGGTTGAGCGACATGACATCGCCAAAAGAATCAACCTGATTGGGATGAGGAATGATCCAAGGATCATGATAAGTGGAGATCATGTTGACGAAAGCAATGTTTGGAGGTGGGAGGGAGAAAATTCCCATAAGAGCAAAGTCTTTAAAAAGACCCACCCCAACACTCTCATAAGGGATGTCAGTATTTCCCACATATGGCACATTGTGATTCGAAGAGCAAGATGATAAAAAGGCTAACTGATCAACGATGACTATTTTCCCCTCATGAGGAAAACGGAGCACATGAAACAAAGAAGAAACCATGCAAAACATGGCATGAGTCCAACTTAGACCAATTAGAAGGTTATAATTCAAATTGGCATCAACGACTTCTACTTCTAAGTTAACGATTTTTCCTTCCAACGTTATGGGAAATTTCATGAGAATACCATAAGGACGAGATCCTCTACCATCAAAGGCTTCTAAGGTGTTAGGACACTGGTTGATGGGCGGAGAACTAATAGATTTCCAACATGAGACAGACATGATGCAGGTGGAAGAACCCTCATCAATCATAGTTTGATGAATCGTCTTCCCTTTTATAATGACTTGGATTAAAAAAGAAAGTTGATGTGGAAGACAAAGAACATGATTTCCTAGGTCAAAATTAATCAAACTCGAATTAGTAGATTCAATTCATCCTATAGAGGATAGTATTTCTTTCCGCTGCGATGGAAAACTCTAGAGAAATTCCAAGAAAAACATCGTTGAAGGCGCTTGAGCTAAATATTTGACAATATTGTAATGTTGGGCAGCTCACGCATTTAGATTGTAAGATGATTTCAGAAGGACACACTTAGGAGGTGGCTGGATAATGGAGTCATTACTAGGTCTCTCAATATGAAGAGGACTGGAATTGGGGGAAGTAGAAGTGTAAAGTGTATCAGTAACTTCTTTCTTCATAACCTGTTTGGGAGGAGTCAGATATTCTTTTGACCGAGTGGCAATAGAAATAAGTATCGTTCCACTCATATAAACTTGAGAACCCGAAGATGTAGAAGATTGTGGTTGTTCTACCAATTGAACCTGATGTGATGGAAAAGGTTCTTTTAGTACAGTTGGTGTCCCTTAAGTGCTTTTTAACAAGCGACTAACTTCAGCATGACAGGGGAATCCTTAATATAGTGATCTTCCTCACAAATGAGGCAAGGATATTTGGGCTTATGTTTAGATGCATCATCAACAGATGATTTTGGAGGATCCTATTTTGGGGTATCAGATTTGGCTTTTCCTTTACCCTTATTTTTACCTTTTGAGGCTTTGTTTGTCTCGGTACACTGAACAACAATAACCTCGAAGGTTTTACGGGGACTTGGAGAGGGATTCGAAGGAGGATTGGATGCAGTAGTTGAAATGGATTTCTACTTCGAAGAATCTTTACTAGAAGTTTGAGTCACTGACCCAATAATACCATCGAAAGGTGGTACATCTAGAGTTTTAGAATATGTTGGATCCATAGATGGTCTCAGAGCATCAGGAAAGAGATCATATAACATGCCAGATTGGGAATATATCAAATCTAAATATTGGGCATGGGAAATGGCTTGACCTTCGGTCACACAACCACCCATAGCTATGTCCTTGGAAATTTTATTGACGAATGATTTGGTAAACCATTTAGTTAACAACTCATCAAGTATATCAAACTTGATAAGGCAACGCCGATGTCTCCACTCATGGATATGATCAAAGATGTGGGTAGCAGTATTTTGTTTCAAAGACATAAGTAGATGGGTACTGGTTTCATATCGAACAAGTAACTGGAAGTGAGTAACGAAATTTGTTGCCAAAGAGTTGAAGTCTAGATAGGCACCTCGAGGTAACTCGATGTACCACTTCACAGCAGCACCCATGAGGGTTCGCTAGAAAAGATGTAGACGAACGGAGTCCTCAACCACGAAATTGGATGAACACCATAAATGGTAAGTCATAACGTGGGCCTCGGGGTATTCTACAGACTTTCCTTCGAAATTTGGACAATCCCCAGGAATCTTAGTAGGAACAAGAGGCCAATATGACAAATGGAGTATTGGATCATTTGTGAGTCTTGACACATCCGGTAGTTCCAACGTTGCTAGAAATGGCAATTGTGGATTGAAAGGCATGGGAGGCCTTTGATAAGGCCCAACTTGTGGATTCCAACCTTGTTGGTATGGGTTATGCCCCAAAAGTGCCAGATTTTGACCAAAAGGAGCTTGATATTCCCCCCACTAAGAGGTGTTATGACCATACAAAGGCAGGTTTTCCCCCCACAAAGCTGAGTTTTGACCAAGGTAAGGTTGATATTGACCCGTCATAGGCCGTTGAGAACCATAAGGTGGATAAAAATCTTGTGAAGAGTATGGATTATAAGGTTGTTGTTGCAACTATTGACCCTGGTGGTAAAATTGTTGACCCTACTGCTGCAGGGGTTGACCTTGTTGTTGAGGGTTGAACTTGTTGATACAAGGGTTGGTTTTGCTACTGCAAGGGTTGTACTTGCTGCTGCAATGGCTTTTGATAAAGCTCTTGTTGCTCACAAGGTCGTTGTTGTACATAAGGTTTCTGTTGTTTGAAAGTTCCTTGCGAAATTCGTTGAGTTCCAAGCAGGTACTGATAGGTTCCAGCTTGAAATTGACCAAATACCCAAATTGAGGGATTTAAACCAGGGTGCATTTAGGGGCCTTCCTGTTGAGTAAAAGGTGGATTTTGAGGATGTTTGGAGCCATACATAGGGTGCAGTTATTGGTAGGGTATCTAGGCTAAAAGAGGCAGTTGATACAAGATTTGGCATGATCCATATGGAATAAATGTTCCATTAGGATAAGGTACACTGCAGACATTTTGACTAACTCCGGTAGCATGAGTCTGAGATCCACTCACATAAGTTCCACCAAAAATAGGAGGTACATATGGAGGAGGTGGTTGTTTCCCCCCATGCGGTGGGATAGGTGGTGGCACATATTATCCACTAAATGGAGGACTTGAGGAACCTATAGGGATATTTCCTGTCCCAATCGTAACTGTCAGTTGTACAAGAAATGAAGAAACTGTAGTCGATACAAGAATTTGAGAGGCCACGCTTGAAACAAACTAATCAGAAGTAGGCATGGTTCCCAACGACCAAATGGGATTGTGGTAAAGTGAAGACGCACTTAGAGTACCTGAAACCAATTGAGCCAAAGAGGTATAACCAAGTGGAAACAAAGGTTCACTGCTTTCAGGTAGTGGTGGAGGTGGTACGCTTCCCACATATGGAAAGCCTTCAGGTGGAAAGTTATAATCAAAATCATTGCCAACACCAGTTGTGTGAGTGACTGAGACTTCTGGAGGACCTCAAGGGGAGGTTGGAAACTCACCTTCTGATTCCATGGGTGGAAACAGTTAGCAAGGGGGAATTCAAGATGATGGTGGAGATAACTCCAAAGGCACACCAGGATTATCGTACGAACTATATGATCGTTGAGGAGATATGACCAATGGATCAAAAAGCATATTCAGAGGGAATAATAAAAACCTCTGTGGACTCTCAAGAGTTTCTAGGTCATATTCCTGAGATGATGAGTCTCGAGGTGGAGGATGAGAAGCAAGGGGTTGAATACTCGGGATAATTCCAAGTTCAAGACCTTGGTCTTCAAGTGACTGTGAAATCTTAGGATGGAATCCTTCTGATGAGCCCTCAGTGTCAGAGGATGAAGGGGATATGTAAGGTGAACTCGGTGGTTCAGCCACGATGACCTTCTCTCCAAAACAATAAGGGGTAGTTGATTTGAGCCTATGATTAAAATTTACTATTAATCAAGAAATATGAGACCAAGGATAATTGCCTAGGTAAATCATGTTATCGTGGGCAGTTAAATTTTAAAATTTAAAAACAAGAAATAAATTAAAAAGGGTGTACTAGGCAAGAGGGCTTACCAAGTATCCGTGAACCATTATATACACCTTAGCCGAAATCAAGGACTTAACTTACGACGACTGATCTCCCTGAATGTTGTGTTCAGTGTATCATGTATACAAGGCGGTTGAATCTATTACCTGTGGCTAAAGGATAGCAACCTAGTGGGGTCTCCCAATATATAGTCGACGATATGAGGAGCACAAGTTCATGTTAGCATTGTATAATGCATAATCGTTTCGGTGAGAGCGTTCCCATATACTTGCCATACTAGAGTGCCTCTGATATACCCAAGAGTATTGGAGAACCTCTAATATACTTTCAGACTGGAATGGGATTTCACCCCTAGGATATAATGCATGAAGTTAACAATAAATGCTAGGTTTATAAATGTCGGAACACGTCTCTGGCCTAGACCTCTAAATAATTGCATTATGTTCTAAATGCTCGTTAGGTTAATTCAGTAAATTTTAATGTTGTTCTTGAATTATGTTTCAATTTTGGGCTCAAACGATTTCACCTGAATCCTAAAATGAAACTATATGAGAAAAATAAAATTTTCACTTCAATGAATGCTATAATAACAAGGGAAGAGAGTTCAATCAATTAATGCATCAAACAACATGCCTCCACTAACTTTTCTTTTCCAAATGCAATATGCAAAAGCAAAACTAAACTTCACTTTCACTATCCAACATGCAATCTATTGAAAGCAAAAATGAATTTTACTTTACTAAGATGCACTTTAGCTAAATGATGTTCTCTTTGATTTTCAGATTCTCTAATGCAATTAAGCTTCAACTAAAGCAAAAAATGAAATTTTGATTCAAAAGCTCCTAATGCAAACGATGCACCAATCAAAGCAACACCAAATCAAATCCAAAAGCACTCAATGAAAATGTCTTTCACTTTCTCTTTTGAATAGATAAACAAATGCACTCTTTTCAATTTGTAAACCAAGCAATGTAATCTATGCTTGATGAATAACAAAGATGAATTTCAAATGCAAGATGACCTAATACAAATGAAAATAAACTTTGCAAAAGACAAACTGAAACTAATGCAAACCAATGTTTTGAATGATTTTACCAAATAATCAGACCTAAACAATCAGCAAACCACAGACTCAATGACACTCACAAGTGGCAAGTGACAATCAAATGACCTATAAACCCTAAAATCAATCCAATTGCACTCAAACACTTGAAAGTTCAAAAAGATAAGAATTTGCTAATGAAATCAGGTAATCAATCAAAACATCAATAAATCCAATCATACAGGACAAGACAAGACCTCAGGGGCTCAGACACACTGGAGTTTGACAGAGAAACCCTAGGTTTTTTGCCAATCTTTGAGATCAGCATAGTTTTTATGACTAAAATGGAACTGAACAGGGGATTAGCGCGCTGGCAGCGCGACTATCAGAGCAAAAAACATGTTGGATGAGGAATAAGGCAAAAAATAAAAATATTTCCACAAACACTTCCAGACTTAGCACTCTAAGGTAGCAATCAGTGATTGTGCATACCTATACAAACTCAAACTAACTGAGAACACGATGATCAGTCAAAATGATAAAGAGATAAATTAAGAAAAGAGGATGAAGAGGCTATAACTTCCCCAGTGGAGGTGCAATTTTGTTGTGAAGGTAAATCCCCTCTGCGGATAGAGGTGATCCCTCTAGACTAATGAGTGGGTCTAGCAACAAACTAAACAAACTAAAATACACTTTCCTAGCTTATGTTTAACAAATGCAGAGAGACAAAGTGGCCTACCCTGCTCTGATGTTAATCACTCGGTCCTTTCAAGGATGCCTTTGATTCTTTCACTCCAGGCCTCGCTCCTTACTTGTTCTTCACGTCTGAGTACCTGCAAGGAAGATCAAAGAGCTATGAAAAATACAAGAGCATATATGGCATACATCAAACATAAACTACTTAATAGATCAAGGAGTATTAATCTAAAAGCATAAACATTTACACAATTATGGAAAGTGAACATCAGATGTATATATTAATGAGCTAAAAAGGGAAGCATACAGCTTATGCCTTGATGTTAGAGACCTCCTCTTGGTGGATGTCCAAGTCCAAGCAAAGACTCTTTAAGAACTCCTTCTCCAAGCTAGAATGGGTAGCATGTAAGCATAATCTCAACATAGGGATGAAACAATCAATGACCAGCCATTTGGGGATGGAAGGGAGTGAATTTATAGGAAGGGAAAGGGAGTTAGGAATCCCCAAAAGAGGGAGGAAGGTCCACATATCAAGGGGAAAACCCATGATGATAAGATCAAGAGGTCCAAATGGGAGAGCTCGACCATATCAACAACAACCAATATCCATCTCGTTGTTCTCGTAGGTTCTAGTGCATGATTCTTCTCCTCTAGTTTGGGAACACTTGACAGAAGAGTTTCAATGCGGATTTTCATATCAAAACTTGCGTTGGCAGTGCTAGGGTAGAACTATGCAACCTACCATCAACACCGGCAGGCAGTGTAGCAAAATGCACCGATGCTAAAATTTAGATTTTTAGTTAACCTTCTTCAGAATGGATTTAGGGCAATTTTCCTTTGATTCTTCAGGGAGGTTTTGGCTTGTATATCATGATGGATATGATGCACAGTTATCAATGTTTTGGAACTTCTAGGTATGGGACACTAAGTGAATAGGAGGTGTGATAAAATAGTGTGTAACAACTAGTATACATATATATTGATGTGTTTATTAGGTATGACATGCATGAATGCAAAAACACATCCCTTGAATTTTCCTTTAAAAAAAATTCTAACTAGGTGGATGAATTAAAAAATAAAGTGTGAAATATTTTAAATAAAGAATGGTGACTTGTTCTTAAACTTGCTTAAAAACAAATAATTTGACTAACTAATTTTAAGTTTTTATTATAATTCTTAAAATTAGAATTTTATAGTTTGAGTAGAGGAGGAAGAGAAATTATATTTCATTTATTTAAGCCGGAGAATGACTTCATCTAGATACAATACTACCTCCTTCTAGACTTCATCTTTATCCTGTAAGATTTTAGCCACCACGGTATTAATGTGCCAATATAACTCCACAATATTACAATATTTTGTCTTTAGCCCTTGAATTCCCCACATCAAGTACCCAATTACCAATTTATTCATCAATATGCCTACCATGCATTACACCCTTATCCAGACCCTTTGTTGTCAAAATTTTCTCATAATTGTGCGAGAGGGATTGTTCCTAGTAGACATCGATGGCTTCTTAGGTAGCCTCATTAACATGAGAGCCATAAGGATATCTGTTTCCATGGCATCCCCTACATATTTTCCTCCCTCGAGACATGATAACACATAATAGATTAAGAGGGAGAAGGCCAATGTGGCTAGCAAAATGTAGGGGAGCCAAAAACTAAGGAGAGATGAGTTGCAAACATGAAAACCAACAACAAAATAATGCAAAGGAGAAAAGTGCTAAAGGAAACAAAAATATAGAGAGTAGTACTAAAAATAAAAACATACCATGTAGCATGAACCTCGTAGAGGAATAATTCTAATATAGGCTTCATAGTAATGTGCCCGTGAAATTTGATAAGGGTTTAAGGCCCATAATTTCATTGTGTTATGTGATCATTTCCTGGTGTGTGAAAATATGGCATAAAAAGGTTAGAAACAACATTTAGATCGGTTGTACTAAAGCCATGAATGTCACACATATACCACTAACAATGATTATGGCACATAGCTCTGATCCACCAACACCTTGACAACCGCATGCTACTCTTGTCCTATATCACTACTATATGCCATAATGAAATTGAGAGAAGAGGGGGGGAGAATGGATCCACTATATTGTCGATGCAAGCCCAACTCGTGTGGATTATTGTGTTAATTACACCTAACTTGTAGGGGTCAAACATGTTTATAATATTTACTTAATTTTTCCATTAAAGATCACAATGATGTTAATGATGATGATTTAGACCAACTTCCTTGAGAAAAGTGGTGAATAATTAATTTGTTTGATTTATAATTTCTTTTCTACACTAAAAAAAATTAGAGAGAAGCTTTGCTACATCTCCATTGCTTGATGAATTAACAAATTAGGAAGGTCAATATTATTACAAATATTTTAAACTTGAGATTTAATGTAGTCATATGTTGGATATAATAAGATAAAGTGCTTTTCGTCCTCCACTTCCTTTGTATCACAAAAATGAGAGATTCTTGCATTCTAATATGTTTTAAGATTATCTAATGCCTTGTTTTTCCATGGAGCTTGTGAGAGATTTTTCTTATTCTAGTAATATTGATTTTAGTTTATGAGCTAGTTATAATAGAAATATACTTAGTTTGGGGTTAGTGAGACACACACACACACATATATACCATAGTTTCCTTTTAAATTTAGATATGATAATATATTTAATAGTATCAATATTCTATAAAGTGGCCCCATCCTCTATTCTCTAATGATTTAGCTAAGAATTCACATCTTTGCACCATGCCCTCTTAAGACGATAGTGACTTTGACTAGAGTCTAAAACAATCTTAGGAGGCCTCTAGTCTTTCCTATTAGTTATCATGTGCATGTACATTAGGTACCTAGTCATAGCCATATTCTCAACGAGGGAAATACCAAGTTCTAGGAGAAGGATAGAATAAGGTCTATTGATTTTAATTTTAAGATTGTAAGCTATAAAACACTTATGGATTTGCTCATTCTTCCTCCATTATTATATAGAGATGTTGTGGCTTGAAATTTCACATCCATATAGGATAACATAAGTAATAAGCATCTCAAATAGGACTTTCATTTTTTACCATGATTAGAAGTTTGTTGATTTAAAATTATTTTCTATACCAAAATAATCTTTCCACCCTTAGTTAATCCATTTCTCAATACTATAATACTAGTTAAGATAGGGATGGAACTCGACTCCTAAATATTTGTACAAGGCAAATTCCTCTAAGTTGTTGTTGTTGTCATACATTAAATTAGTGTGAGTAATATTTTAGATTCGATTATAATGACCTTTATTTTGTCACTGTCTAATGAGATTACTATGCTAGACCATAAACCCTTGGCAATCCTTAGTTTCTTATGAAGATTACATGGACACCTTGCAATAAGAACAATGTTATAAGCGTAAAGAAGAAATATTATGGCTAGTCCAACTAAAGCAATGATAACACAATGGACTTCTTCTAAACATGTCTCTAACTTGTTAATGTAAATACCAAAAAGAGTAGGGGATAGGGGATAATCTTGTTTAACCATTGTATTACAACTAATTTCTTCTAACCAATCTTTAATATTCATAAACTTAGCAATAAAATGTTCATACAAGTTCTTGCAATAGCTCTACCTTTAACTCTTCTAATGCTATAAAGGTTACTTACTAAGTCACTGGGTTCGACGAATTTCAATATTGAAATTCAAAAATTTCCAAACCTAAAATCAAATTGAATTTATTCATTTAAATTAATTGGTAATTCAAATTGAAAACAAACGGGAATATGAAAATATTATTAAAATGGGTTTAGTGAGAGTTTAATATTTTTTCTAATGTGGATGTGACTTCTTGAATCCTCTATTCTGTATAGTTGAAATCAACGTTATAAATGTATAGAAAACATTATTTAAATAACTTATTTAATAATCATAGTTTAAATTAATATAATTTATTTATTCATCACTATATAGTTAGACATAATAATATATAAATTTTAATATGATTATAAAATTAAGTTATAAATGTAAATAATTTGAATTATAATATATAATCAATATTAAAATTATTATATATATATTGAACTTCAAGCCAAAATTTATCATCTAATTTATTTATTTATTTATTTTTTCTTCTGAATTTCAAGTTTGTCAAATTCAAACATGAACTCAAATTAGGCGACTTATAGGTATAATGTGAAAAGCTTTCCTAGAGTCAACAAAGCAACATAGGAGATTGATATTATTTTTATGGCATTCCTCTACAATAATATTAAGCACAATTTAGTGGTCCATAGTTGAACAAGAGCCACTTGGTGGCATGTCACTACTTATTTGTATACATGAATTGTGTGCATATAGTTTTTAGTTTATTTAGTTAAAATGATATGTATGAAGATGAAATTATCAGATATAGCTCATGCTCACACACACAAGTTACACAATTTTCTTTCACCTATCCCTTTGATGTCAAATTGAGAACACAGATTGAAAAACCATTAATCTCACATAAAAAAACATATAACTAAATTTAATAAGAAACTAATTACAATATATGGAAAATTTAGGCCTAACTAATTCCTAAAAACAAAGATAAGATAAACCTAGGTATTTTGAAACTAATTCCAAAATATTCAATTTTAATTTCTAATTTCAAAATATTCAATTTTAATTTCTAAGTGTAATTCTATAGATTATTCTTAATGCAAAAAAACATTAGCTTTTGATAATATCAATTTTTTTTAGCTAAACCTATTTTTATTGGTATTTATTTACATGGGATGGAAAAACAAGTTTTTTTGCAAAATTGAATTTTACCTAGCTTTTTCCAAAATGATATTTGTGTCTTTGTTTTTTATTTTATTTAAATAGGCAAAAACATTGCACTATTTTCCTTGGTTGTTTAGTAATATTTCCAATTATTATTTTAATAGAAATTTTATGTTTTATAGCAAATAAGAAAATAGTTGGAGCATTTTGACATTTGCTCCACTTCACATCAGATCAGGGAACAAGGATAACCAGAAGAAAAGGGGTTGTGGTGATTGTCAGTTTTCATAACTTGAATAAAATTTTATTATCTATGTGACAGTTGTACCCAAGGTTCTGGTATGAGCCACTTTGTAAAAAGGATGTGAATATTCTACAACATTTGAAATAGAAAAAAAGGAGATTGAGTCTTGGCATGACTTCCAGAGCTACAGATGGAGAATTGCTACTAGGGATGATACACTTAAAGGTTGGCTGGTGTATGAAGTAAAGGGATTAGTTCCTAAAATTAAATGTGCTTACGAAAGTACTTAGGACCATTTTTGCTTGAGAAAATGCAACAAGCAAAAGAATACAAAATTTATGGAGGGACTAAAACGACAAGATCGCTATAGTAATGGAGGGGCAGGAAAGTTGTCGCAAAAGAAAATGAGGCATTTAGAAAAGAGGATGCACATAGAGGGAGATTGGGGATTCATGAACATCAGGGAGAAGGAAAAGAGAATTCACAACTAGGAAGAGGATTACAGAGTGGGAAGAAGTAGAAGCTTCACTCTCACTGGAGAATTAGACTTAGGAGGGAAGAAGTAGAAGCTTCACATGGAAATATGCAATTAGGGATCACCATCCTTTATGTCCGAGAAAGATAAGGATGGAAATGCACATTTATCCATGTGTTTCACATTTATCATGGAATTTTATGTATCAGAGAAGCCATTGATTGTGTTTGCCTTTAAGAAAAATATAGAGTAGGATCCATCTCCTCGAACGCTTTAGGGTGTTGCCCAGAGTGTAAGCTATTTATTTTTACTTGATTTAGCGAATAGTTCAAGACTGCTATCTAGAGTGTAAGTTTTTTTTTATTGGTTTGGAAAATAATTCAAGAATAGGCTCAATTGGTTGCTTGTTGTCATTATTGTTAGATATTTAACTTATTTGAAACCAATAGATGTGTATTTTAAGATCATAATCAAATCATATCCTATTAAACAAGTTGTTACATAAATATATCTTGACAAGTCTCTTTTAGATGATAATTTGCAGGCAATGCATATGAGTTTAATTATTTTATTTGTGTTTCCTATGCATACATATAAACAAGAGTTTTGACACAAGTAATGAGAATATTAAGAAACTTGATACTGAATTGACTCAATATAAAGAACAAATAAAGAAGACTAGATTTGGCTCTGTCCAAGAGGCTATCAAAATACGATACTGCATGCACAGTTGCAATTATTTTCATGAGTCTCGGGTCAATTATTAATAGCATGAGTGTATATGTTATCTGACATTATAAATTATTTCTGGCATTTCATTAATTGATTCTAAAAGCACACATTCCCTGTCTGTTTGTCTCTATATGCACACCTAGCAATCTATTTCTACATTTTTTTTCTTTGGTATCAATGCAACTAATAATAAGAGTTCTCTAGTTGCAGTTGTATTCACAACTAAATACTTGACACAGATGAATACAAGGACATGGTGAATGGCAAGTAAGTTTTTGACAAAATGTGAAAATATTGTCGCAACTCCTTGTGTTAGTTTTGCATATAAGAACTCTTTCCCTAGAACTTTGGGCATTCCCAGTGTCGAACCCAGGTTCAACATGAAATCAAGTGTCACTTTCTACTCCATATCATAGCCATAACTATTTGCATGGACATTGATACACATACATTACAAGTAACAATACTACTAAAAAACCAATGGAATGTACCCTCTTGGGGAAACTTGTAGAACACTACTAAAAAGAATAGTAACTCCACTACCGGATATATGACGATAAACATTATAAAAAGAAATAGATGAGTCTGCTATATTATAAGCATTACCAATGTAAGCAAGGATCAAGTGACAATCATGACTCCAACAACGGCTATGGTTACATCAAATTTAGATAACGAATTGTTAACAGGTTGAAAAAAACCCTCATGCAACGAGTGAGTATTTTCCCAATCAAAGTTCCAATTAGATTTTTGTTTTGTTTGGTGTGGCCGTATGCTCTCTGTAAAAAAGGCTCGACTGCCTATCTAAAATTAAAATTAAACTAAGAAATACTATAATTAATCTAAGAAAAAATGTGTAATATATTCTAATAATTTACAGAATATGAACACAGTATGTTACAATTATTTAACCATTCTAAACATTAACCAATAAAGGCTTTAAATGAGCATAATACCATGTGAAATATCATGTTATTTAAAATCCTAACTCAAATTGAATCTAGAAAATTGAACATATAATTTTGGCTGAAAATTTAAATAAAAACTCTGAAAATACTTTCAGGTTTTCATCCTATTCAAACATATTTTTTGGTATTTTTTGAAATATGTATGCAAGCACAATCTAAAGTAAACAAATAACAAATTCTATCTCATAAACGAGATCAAATATGCCTATATTTGAATAATAGGTTGTGATGATCAATGAGTAATAAATAAATTAACAGTTTTTAAATTCCCGATGATAAAAGAATGTAGATTACAACATTGTCATAAGAGATCTTAAAAAAATTATCAAATATTCATTCAGAATCAAATAACATAACCCATAGGGTAATATCATAGGCATTTATTAAGTAATTAAAATGACATGCTGACATAAATATCATAGCTCATCACACATTAATACTGAAAATGGTCTTCAAAAAAGTTGGTACTTGAAAATTTATTGAAAACATTCAAGTTTGCAGTCTTTACTAATTCTCGACCCTTTGCACCAACGCATAAGGGTCTATAAATATCAAAAAATAATAAGATAAATCTTGGAACAAGAAAATCAACAAATTTTTAGAAAGTAAATACTTAATTCTAAAAATAAAAATTCTATGTTTGTTCAATTGATATCTGGCACAGAAACAAACATCCTTTCCTCATCTTTAGAATCTTCGTATAGTCAGAGTAAGTAACATGTGAGGTGCATATACGTTGATATGAGTTTCCCCTTGTGAATATATCTGGTATATTGGGGATAAATAGATGGAAGGAAACTGATTGATGTTGATTTCGCAGTTGGAAATCAATCCTTAGACCGTTCTCTTCTTCTTATTATATTTGTCCTCAAATTTTGCAATAAGATTGATTTGTTCAAAAGGCAGTTGCATAAATTTTTGGAAAATTTCTTATTTCCAAACTTTAATATTTTTTATTTCTACGTGGTCCTTGGCAACAAGATCTTCAGTAGATTATTTTAATTCTCCTAGAACTGCTTCCTTTAATGACTTGGCATATGATAGGTCAAATTAGTCTATAAAGGTTGTTCCCTTTTCCCAAATTGTTAAACATTGCTCATATGTTGTTTGTATCCATGCTCTGATTTCTTTTTCCTCTTTCTCCCTGCGACTTAAGGATGCAAGCATCAACCTTTTACCTGTCTTAGAAACTTTTGGAATTTGATTACATTGAAATTCCTTTTCGCAGTCAAGAATAGACAAAAAAATGTTTTTAATTGAATTTCCTTCTACCAATGAATCAATTCTTTCATTTAAAATTGTGATTTCTTGATAAAAGCTTAAAATTTTATCCATCTTTTTATAGAAATTTGACAGATTTCCTTAAAATTAGAAAAATTTGTAAAGCTCGTCCTTAAAAAATTCCAGACTCAGTGTTCCTTCTTGATTCTGATTCAGTTGATTCTTAAGAGATACAATTTGCTCTTTGAAGGTTGTGACCATAATCTTAGAATTATTTTCTACTTCTTGGTTCTAGATGTCGGTTTGATCTTCATGTAATTTTCTCAATTCTTGAATTTCCTGTTCATGTTTTGCATTTGATTCTTTCAATTCTTTCTGAAAATTTTGCTCTAGATTTTCCCTTTCCACGACAAATCCTTGAACTAAATTGGCATAATTCCTATACCAATTTTCTTCATTGAACAATTCATTTTTCTTCAATTTTTCCTCCAAAACTTTAATTTTCTGCAAATTGTTATCATATGAAGTTTCAAGCTCATTCAAATGATATTGATTGTAATTAACAAAAGCTCCCAAAGCTTGAGAGGATTCTTGAGTTTTTTCTTTTATATCCCCTTGAGGCTACCAGCTGAATTCAAATACAGTCTCCAGAGTATCATGTTTCCTTTTCTTGGCTCTTCTGACAATTGATTTTGTTTGAGTTTTAAAATAGCAATCTGTCAAAGAAGGGATTGTGTCTTGAGGAGACGTGGTAGATATAGTAAACATTTTATTATATGATTCCATTTTTTCCTAATTTTCCTTGTTGGTGGTTTCAGTAGATACTTGTTTTTCTTTCTCCTTATCTACTTCCATTTATTTGGCCTCTGCAGTTCTTGGTTTCTTTCGCTCTATTTCCTTGGGAGAATTAATCACAATAATCTCCTTTTCAATTGTTTTTTCTTTTTATAGAGTTTTGGATGTTCCTACACTTTCCTGCTTCTCTTTCAGAATTTTCATTGCTATGACTTCAACTTCTTTACTTGTGACAACAAAATCTTCTGTTTTTTCAATTTCTACCCCTTGTTCCTTTTGAGAAACAATAGAAGGATCTGAAGTGATTTGGTTGAAATTAAATTGGAAAAATTCAGTAGTCTTTAACTATTCGAATGAAATGTTGAGATGGAGAGCCTTTTCCTTTAGGAAAATTTCAAACATATTTTCCCTAAAATCTTGCAATTGTTGTCTTGTTTCACTATTGAAGAGTTTTCCTTTTTGAACATGCTCCTGAAAATCATCAATGTTTATAAAAATCTCATCGAAAGGGTGTTTCTGATGAGTACTTTTTTTTTTTATATTACTGACTGATATATAATTACTGTTTATGATTCCACTAGGATCATAGTCATAATGAGGCAAAGGAAATAACCAAACTTCCTGAAGCTCTTCGGCTTCTTTGAATCCATGCCCTTTGTCTCAGATATTGATGTCACCAAACTTGATTGGAAAATTAGGCCAGATTTTGTTTTGCAACTTACTCGTGCTTCTGGCTTGTCCATTCAAAACAAATTGATTAGCCACTTCTCTCAAAGAAATTTTTTCCGAGATATATCGGGCAGAAGGTGGGGACCAACTTCACTTCCAAAAACTCTGACATAGGAAAATAATTCCTCAACAAACCAGTGACCTATTGATTCTAGGCCTTCTTTCAAATTTTGACTTATTCTGGGAGGTATTGTTCCAAATAGGATTTCATGGAAAGGAATCAAAACATAATGGAAAATATCATAAAAATGGTATTTAAAATTAGATTCCCATAGAATAGGAGCATAATTTTGAATGGGTAGTTGTTGATCAGATAGGTAATTCCATTTCATGAGTGGGAATGGAACTGAGGAAATAACAATATCTATTAAATAGGAAGACATACAAAAAATATGTTTGAACTCGAGGGAGATGATAATGACAATTTTAATGAATCTGTGATATTTTGTGACAAGATGTCAGCCCAGTTTAGGTGTTTCCGCTCATTCAAAATGCTAGGGATTATTGGAATCCATTTAATGTTGCAATGCTCAGGATCTTGTTCCCCGTATAATTTGTTTAGAATTTTAATAATAAATCTAACAGGGTTCTTAAAAATAGCTATGGGATATCCTTTTTTGTTTTTAGCTTGAAATCTTGCTCTTCTTCTCTAAACCAGCCTTCAATTACTCTATCATAATTCTCTTGACATTTCTTCAAGACAATACTTCAAAACTTATAAAGGAAGTCATCAATAAGGTGGATTTCCAGGGGACTGAGCTTGTATATCGTTGCGAAGACTTCATATTTCCAGGAATCTATGACAATTTCTTGATGGTCTAATATTGTTCAAGTTTTAATATCAGCGTGAGAGAAAATCCATGAAACCATGTCATAATAGGGAAAAAATTGGCCCTAGCTGCTACTTTATGTAACTTTGTTGCTCTAATTGCTTCAAAATGATTGTTCTTTGTTTTAGTAGCTCTTGTGTTTTTTAACCATTCTCTTTGCTCAAAGAAATCAAATATCTCCTCCCAGCTCATCGTACCTACTTTTTGTGTTTTGTAAGTTGAATATGAGATGAGGAATGCATTGAAGTTGATTTTCTCTCATAGTGGATCATTCATCTCCTTAATATTTTCCCTAATTTGCTCCATCGTTGCTTTGCTGCTCGAGATTTTCCCTATTTTCCCATTTTGTCACCTGTGAACAGTAACGGAGCATATATAAGTTTTCCTTATCTAAAATTTGAAATTGAATTCAAGAATCTCTAAACTAACATCCTGCTTACACATGATTTCTTGAAAATGGTACTATGTACCCTTAATTCAAATTTTCTTCGAACAAGACTTAAGAAATTAACATGCAAGCATAATACTTTAAAATCTTTGAATTGCTAGAGATTTTCCTTTTTCCCCTTTTATCACTTGTGAACAATAACAAAGCATATATATGTTTTCCTTATCTGAAATTTGAAATTGAATTCAGGAATTTCTAAATTAACATCTTGCTTACGCACAATTTCTTGAAACTGGTACTGTGTTCCCTTAATTAAATTTTTTCTTTCGAAAAGGACTTAAGAGAAGAGCATGTAGGTTTAATTCTCTAAAATCTTAGAATTTTGTTTAAAAATAGGATAAAATCACAATTGAACATGTTCATTAATTTCCTGTAAGCAGGCCAACTATTTTTATTTTGTGAATCGAGAAAGCATTAGAAAATTTATTATTGATTTAACAAAATAATCAATTGAACATGAAATGGGAAAATTTGAAAAATCTATATCAAAAAGCATAGTGCACGCAAATTACGAAAAAATAGTATTTTATTCGGATGATCTTACAGTCGCGAGTCGGGCGATCAGGCGTTTTTTTTGTTTTATGATTGATTTGTTCTGTCTCAACACCGACTATACCATAGTCGAGTCTTGTCTTTAGGTCGGGTAGTCAGGTAGCGAGGTGGTCGAGCAGACTATTTATAAAAAAAATTGGTAGTCGATCGAACTTGCTATTCAATTTCTTTTGTAGAAGAAATGAAAGTTTCTTTTGCATTGCTTGGATATCATTGTTTTCATTGTACATAGGGTATAACATACAAGTTTCATCAATTGGTGGAATAAGGAAACCAAATCTACAAGTAGAATTTTTATGCATTTTGTAAGTTTTTGTGTCGTGATAAGCTTGAAATTGAATCATTTAATTTGACAAGATTGTTGAATTAGAAGTCAAATAATGATCAATGGAATATTATTCATCTTTTTATAGAGAATTTGGTTTATTTCTTCAAATTATTTGAACATGATGGAACTTTTGTCCTTTAATTTTAGCTTATTTTAAAATATAAGATAATATATGGTAAAAATATGTTTCTTGAAATACGTAACCTTAGTTGTAATTCTACAACTAACGAAATAAATTTAATGAAGTATATGTGTAAAAAAATGAAAACAAAATAAAAAAATAAAAATATTAAAAAAATGAATTTTAAGGGATAGTAAAATCGGTGTTAAGATGGAATATTTACATGTGTTCTTGGGAGATTTTCATTTATGAAAAATATCGTTTCAAAATCTGCCGATTTACAGGCAAATTTTCTACTTGGCCTTCTAATGTTTGAACAGTATAAGTTGATGGACCAAGCTTTGAAAACATTTGAAAAGGACCAATCCAAAGATTTTGAAACTTAGAATGCTTACTTTTCTCTTTATGGCTTTTATCCCATTTGAGAACTAGGTTACTAAAACAAATTCTCTATGGGTTGAAGATGACTTGCTCTGCTAGCGAATCATCCATCTCCTTAGTCTTTTACCTAATTTTTTCAATTTGTTGCCTTGCTCCTGGAGAGTTTTTTTTTTTTTTTTTTCAGACTTTATGATCTGTGAATAACAACAAAGCATATATAATTTTTCCTTATTTAAAAATTGAAATTGAATTGAAGAATTTGTAAAATGACAACCTCGTTACACATTTTTTTTGAAACTGGCACTATATTTCCTTAATTCCAAGTTTCTTCGAACCAAACTTGAGAAAACAACATGCAGATAGAACACTCTAAAATCTTAATATTTTGTTTAAAAATACGAGAAAATCACAATTAAACGTGTTCATTAATTTCCAATAAGCATGGCAGTTGTTTTTATTTTCGTGAATCGAGGAAGCATGAGGAAATTTATTATTGATTTAACAAAGAATCAATTCAACAGAAAAATTGAAAATCTCTATAAAAAAGTGAACTCCACGCAAATAAGGAAAATAATATTTTGTTGGAATGATCGTATAGTCAAGAGGTCGGGCGGTCATGAATTTTTTTTTTCAATCTTGCCCCAAACTACCCCATAGTCGGGTGTTGTCATTAGGTCAGGTAGTTGGGTAGTCGGGGTGCTCGGGCGGTCAGGTAGATTATTTATAAAAAAAACATCGTAGTCGAACTGACTTGCTCATCGAGTGGTCGAAAGGTCGAGTAATCGGGAGGTTATAATTGTATTTACAAAATCTTTATGGTTCTGGTCTCTGACTTAAGCCTTCAATTTTTATTTATTTATTTAGGTCCTTTGTTTTATTCTTTTTTCTATGAACAAAACAAAGAATACTTCTTGTGACAACAAGAATGCAAATTATTCCAAGAAGTTTTAAATTAAATGTTTCATATCACAAAAACATTAGCCATGGAACGAACGAGCATTGCATTTTGATTTCGAATTAGAAACGACACTAGCACTAACAGAGATCAATTCTATCCAACTTGCATTCAATTACTTTATGCTAATGTCTCAAGTACATATGAGAATGAAAAATGACCCAGATGTGCAATCATAACTTCAATTCTTGTGTGCTACCTACTTAAGATTAGCAAGGAAGACTGGATATTTTAATGTCTAAATAAATGTTTGTATTGTACTTACTTAAAACTAGCAATGACGATTGAGTTTGATAATTTCTAGATAATTTTTTGCATGTCACATAGTTAACGTTACCAATGAAAACTGAGTTTCACAATCTCTAAACAAATTCTTCAGGTAGTGGGGCAGTCAATCGGTCGGGCAGACTAATTATAAAAATTTTGGTAGTCAGTCAGACTTGCTAATCAATTTGTTTTGTAGAAAAAATGAAAGTTTCTTTTACATTGCTTGGATGTCATTGTTTTCATTGTACATTGGGTGTAACATACAAGTTTCATCAATTGGTGTGATAGGGAAACCAAATCTACAAGTAGAATTTTTATGCATTCTGCAAGTTTTTGTGTGGTTATAAGTTTGAAATTGAATCATTTGATTCGACAAAATTGTTGATTTAGAAGTCAAATAATGATCAATAATATTTTTTAGATAATTTGGTTTATACCTTCAAATTATTTGAACATGATGGAACTTTTATCCTTTAACTTTAGCATATTTTAAAATATAAGATAATATATGGAAAAAATATGTTTCTTGAAGTATGTAATCATAGTTGAAAATAGAAAGAAAATAATTAAAAAATGAATATTAAGGGATAGTAACATTGTTGTTAAACAGAAATATTTACATGTGTTCTTAGGAGATTTTCATTTATGAAAAATATCTTTTCAAAATTTGTCGATTACAAGCAAATTTTCTACTTGGCCTTCTAATGTTTGAACAATATAAGTTGATGGACCAAGCTTTGAAAACATTTGAAAATGACCAATCTAAAGATTTTGAAACTTAGAATGCTTACTTTTCTCTTTATGGCTTTTATCCCATTTGAGAATTAGGTTACCAAAAACAAATTCTCTATAGGTTGAAGCTGACTTGCTCTGTTAACGGATCATCCATCTCCTTAATCTTTTAGCTAATTTGCTCAATTTATTGCCTTGCTGCTAGAGAGTTTTTGTTTTTCTCGAATTTTATGATCTGTGAACAACAACAAAGCATAAATAAGTTTTCCTTGTTTAAAATTTGAAATTTAATTCAAGAATTTGTAAAATGACGTCCTGGTTACACAATTTTTTTAGAAATTGGCACTATATTTGCTTAATTCAAAGTTTCTTCAAACCAGACTTAAGAAAACATAATGTAGGTAGAACACTATAAACTCTTAAAAATTTGTTTAAAAATACGAGAAAATCACAATTAAATGTGTTCATTAATTTCCCATAAGTAGGTCAGTTGTTTTTCTTTCTGTGAATCGAGGAAGCATGAGGAAATTTATTATTGGTGTAACAAAAATTAATTCAATGTGAAATAGAAAAAAATGGAAATCTATATAATAAAGCGAACTACACACAAATCAAGGAAAACAATATTTTATTGGAATGATCGTACAGTCAAGAGGTCGGGCATTTATTTATTTATTTTATGATTAACTTATTCATTAGGTCGGGTAGTTGGGCAGTCAAGTGGTCGAGCAGTCGTATAGATTATTTATAAAAAAATTGTAGTTGGCCCTACTTGCTTGTCAGGTGGTCGAAAGGTTGGGTAGTCGGGCTTACAAAATCTTTATGGATCCGACCTCTGACTTAAGCCTTCAAAAAGGAAAAATTTATTCAACTCCTTTTGTTTGTATTCATTTTGCTATGCACAAAACAAAAAAGAGTTGTTGTAAACTTGACAACACAAAGGCTAATTATTCCATGAAGTTTTAAATTAATTGTTTCATATCACAAAATTCCACAACATTAGTCATGGAACGAACGGGCATTGCATTTTGATTTTGAAGCAGAAACAACACTAGCACTAACACATATTGATTCTATCTCTATTTCATTCAATTAATTTATGCTAATGTATAAAGTACATATGAGAATGAAAAATGACCCAGATGTGCAATCACAGCTTCAGTTCTTGTGTGCTACATACTTAAGGTTAGCACTAAAGACTAGATCAATGTCTAAATAAATGTTTGTATTCTACTTACTTGAAACTAGAAATGAAGACTGAGTTTGGTAATTTCTAAATAATTTTTTGCATGTCACATAGTTAACGTTACCAATGAAGATTCGGTTTCATAATCTATTAACAAATTCTTCAGGAAGTGGGGCAGTCAGGCGGTCGGGCGGACTATTTATAAAAATTTTGCTAGTGGGTCGGACTTGTTAGTTGATTTATTCTGTAGAAGAAATGAAAGTTTCTTTTGCAGTGCTTGGATATCATTGTTTTCATTGTACATAGGGCGTAGCATACAAGTTTCATCAATTGGTGGAATATGGAAACCAAATCTACAAGTAGAATTTTTATGCATTTTTCAAGTTTTTGTGTGGTGATAAGTTTGAAATTGAATCATTTGATTCGACAAGATTGTTGCATTAGAAGTCAAATAATGATCAATGAAATATTATTCATCTTTTTTTTAGATAATTTGGTTTATTTATTCAAATTATTTTAACATGATGGAACTTTTGTCCTTTAACTTTTACGTATTTTAAAATATAAGATAATATATGGTAAAATATGTTTCTTGAAGTATGTAATCATAGTTGTAATTCTACAACTAAAAAAAGTGTATGTGTAAAATTTTGAAAAAATAAAAATTAAGGGATAACAACAACATTGTTAAACTGGAATATTTACATGTGTTCTTAGAATATTTTCATTTATGAAAAATATCTTTTCAAAAACTTCCGATTTACTGGCAAATTTTCTACTTGGCCTTCTAATGTTTGAACAATATAAGTTGATGGGCCAAGCTCTGAAAACATTTGAAAAGGACCAATCCAAATATTTTGAAACTTAGAATGATTACTTTTCTCTTTATGGCTTTTATCCCATTTGAGAACTAGGTTACCAACAACAAATTCTCTATGGGTTGAAGTTGACTTGCTTTGTTAGCGATCATACATTTCCTTAATATTTTACCTAATTTGCTCAATTTCTTGCCTTGCCGCTAGAGAGTTTTTGTTTTTTCCGGATTTTATGATATGTGAACAACCATAGAGCATATATAAATTTTCCTTATTTAAAATTTGAAATTGAATTCAAGAATTTGTAAAATGATATCCTGTGTACACATAATTTTTTGAAACTGACACTTTATTTCCTTAATTCAAAGTTTCTTCAAATCAAACTTGAGAAAACATGTAGGTAGAAAACTCTAAAATCTTAAAATTTTGTTTAAAAATACGAGAAAATCATAATTAAACGTGTTCGTTAATTTCCCATAAGTAGGCCAACTGTTTATGTTTTCATGAATCAAGGAACCATGAGGAAATTTATTATTGGTTTAAAAAAGAATCAATTCAACACGAAATGACAAAATTTGAAATTCTATATAAAAAGCGATCTGCACGCAAATTAAGGAAAATAATATCTTATTGGAATGATCATATAATAGGGAGTTCGAGCAGTCAGGATTTTTTTTTTTTAATTTTATGATTGAATTATTATATCTTGACCCTGACTACACAATAGTTGGGTGTTGTCATTAGTTTGGGTAGTTTGGAAGTAAGGTGGTGTTGTGCCCTACAACAACCCCCCATTTTATATTATTTTTCCATAACTTTAAACTATGAAATGGGTCCCTTAGGATTAAATTGGTATCAATTCTTTTGATTGGTCCGAAAGAAATTCATCAATTACATAAATTCTTTTTAAAGCTTTTCGGACAAACCTATTTGTAAAAAATTAAGTGAGGCTTTGTCATTGCGATAAAGCGATCGCATATCGCAATGACATATGAAACACAACTTAACGTTCCCAAGCTTTCCCCGATGCGCATTCGGCACATTTGGCGCATTCGGCAAATAGGCAATATTCTGTGCTCGGGTTATAATGCCCCATGCCAAAAGTCCCGATGTGAAGCGCATTCGGCGATCGGCGACATGCGACAAACGGTGGTAATGTTTTGAAAGACTTGTCCGACGCGATGCGCAATCGAAATCGGGTATCGGTGATCATCCTATACAAGTCTTATTGCAACCCTAAGCCCTTCGCCGATGCGATATCGCATTCGGCGATCGGCAGTAACAAAGGCACGTCAGTTAAACACAATAATCATACCCCCGATGCGATCCAATAAAGCGCAATATTCAAGATAAAGCCGTTAAAGTGATGGGATGGTACGAGTCATTTGTATTTAAAGCTGGATCATTCACGCAATCCTTCATCTATGCCCAACCGCCAAAACGTCCATTGCATGCTTGAGTGACTCGTTCACCCAAGTAGCGATATAATGGGCATTTATGGAATGACGGATTGAAAACGGCTAATTTATGAGACCATGTCCTAAAATCTTTTACAGATTGCATCCGCGCCCATTTTAAAAGCCAAAGCCATTTCTTACACCTCTATTCATATGTGCTGTATTGCTTAAGAGTTTTTATCATTTTCTCTGTGTATTATGCTCAGTTGCCTCTTTGCGCAGAATTCATTCAAAGAAGCTAAGCCTGAGAAGATGGGAAAGAAATCCAAGAAGACTGCGGGTGCTTCCGCAACACCAGTTGCAGGACAAGCAGCTGCAAACAAGAAAAAGGGTCTAATATCCGATACCACATGCACGGGGCTCACCAGAGTTACTTGGCAAGGAACTTACGACCTAATTGAAGCTGAGCAACCACAAAGAACAGTGGTAGAGGCTACCGTAGATCCAACCCGAAAATCTGACTGCACTCTCAAAGACTTGGTTGATTCATTCCTTCACAGAATCGGAGCCAGGGAACAAATCCTCCCCTATACAGACGTGGTGCGGTGGGCAAATAAAGCAATTCCCATCATGGACAGAACTTTCCATACCAGAGATGGTAGGATATTCGGGTCTTTCAAGCCAGATAACCTAAGGTAAATGTATCATTTGCCTGAACCAGAGCAAATGTATAACAGGGCCTTTGTGGAGAAATTCGCGAGCGAGAACGAGATTGAATCTGAACCTATCAAGGATTGGAGGCAAAACCCAAACAAACACAAGCACGAATCCTCCGGTAAGTACTCGGTCGATTCCTTGGCTTCTCCTTATTGTTATGCGGGAATAATGATGTGTAGGCTGTGGGGTTTACATGATTCTGTTGTTTTTACCATTGAAATGGTTCCCCTGATGGAGGCGGCAGTAAATGGTGTAATTATGGATTGGGCGACAATTCTGTCCGATAAATTAGCAGTAGCGGTTCGAGATTTTAGATCCCAGACTGTTGTTTCAGAAAGGAAAATGCCCCCATTTTACTATAGCGCATACATTCTAGATACCCTTTGTTTTAATTCCGAGTTTCCTATTCTCGGGTGGAGGTGGACTGTACAGGACCCTTCACCCATTCATATATATCACCAAAAGTTGTGGAAATCTTCTTATAAACACCACCTATACCAAATTTGTAATGGTTTCATGGTGCCCATTTACTATTCCATCTATGACAAACCCATCCCAAGAATTTCCTATGAAGCTTCCTTTGATTTACCAGCAGTAGCAAGTTGGTTTGGAGAAGAAACTTTCACCTATATCAGAGTTTTCGGTAGTGAGGCCGATCCACATGTCCTCCCTCTATATGTTCCAGATAAGCTGCTAGCTAGGGAGATTGCATATCAAATTATGGCTAAGAGTACTACACAGACTCTTAAACAAGAAAAGAAAAAGGGATGGCCATCTTTTCCCTTCAGATGTAGTGTTTATACTCTCAATGACCTCAAACACGCTGAAAAGGAAGCCACAAAGCTTCAGTCTTTAACTTTAGCCACAATTCCAAACAGACCATTCGATCCAAAGAAGACCACCTATGCTGCCTTAGAACAGGCAAAATTAACCAGGTTTGAGCATAAGAAAGATTTGTTTGATGACATGTTCATTGCCGCCGAAACAATTGGTCATGCCAAAGAACTCGCTAGAATGCGATATAATGACGAAGGATTAACTGAATTCAATAAACTCAGAGAACAGAGGTTGCAAACTCTGCCTCTGGATTTGTTGGCCACAACCCCGGCGATATCATCAAGCGGGCCTGTTCGGGAACAGTTGAAGGAACAGGAGGAAAGGCAAAAGAAAGAAAAGGAGGAAAGATTAAAGACACAACAAGCAGAAAGACAGAGGAAGGAACAGGCAGAGAGATTAAAGAAAGAACAAGCCGAAAAACAGCTGAAAGCCCAAATGGAACAAGAAGAGAAAAAGAAAAAAGAGACGGAGGAACGACAGAAGAAGGAACAAGAGGAGAAACAGAAAAAAGAACTGGCAGATAGGCAGAAAAAGGAATATGAAGAAAAACTAAGGAGAGAACAAGAGGAGCAGCAGAGAAAAGAGCAGGAGAAGCAACAGAATGAGTCCCAGGCCGAAAAGCAGAAACATACCACCTCCGATCCTGAATTGCTTCAACAGTGGAAGCAATTTGATTTTATTATCAGTGGAAGTGCAGGTTCAAAAGAGGCGGATACTTCTAAAGCAACTGATACACAAGATGTTTCCTCTCCTCAGGTTCTAAGTGGAACCAGCGGCCCACCAATCTCAAGAAAAGCTGAAATCATTCCACCAGACCCTTCGGATCAAATTATCCTTCAGATAGAAGACATTCCACCTTTGGATGTTTTCTACAGCCCAAGACACAGAGCAGTTGTTAAGCGATCAAGGAAGAGAAGAAGGATTGATCAACCTTCTATCTTCCCTGAACAAACTGTTACGGGTAATGTGGTATGGAAGGAGGAGTTAGATCCCTCCGATGACTTAACAAAGCTTTCACAGTATGCAGGTGCCTATTCGGCGGCGACAATTGACAAAGCATCGGAGGTGAGCCTTCTATTAAAGAATAAAGACCAAGAAATCTGTGCGCTACAGGTGGAATTAGCCAATACAAGACAAAGGGCAGCGCAAGCGGAAGAACAATTGGCAGCGCGACAGGAAGAGAATAATCAACTGACCCAGCAGTTGCTAGAGGAGAGACAAAGGATCGATCTGAATGCGATCCAAAAGCAAAAGGAGTTGTCGGAGGCATTAGAAAATTTGAAAGCAGCAAATGAACAGATGATTAAGACTAAAGATGAGCAAATTGCTCAAATATCATTGCAGCTGGAAAAGATGAAAGGTGCATCACAGGTAACAGAGTTCAAATCAGAGGCAGTATTGATAAACAATGCGTTGATATCACAGGTTAGACTCTTATGTCAACAAATCGCTCAAGCTGAGCCGCTCTGTGAATTAACTACAGCAATAAATAAGCAGGTGGACAATGCCAGGACTGAACTAGATCAAGCAGATGAAGCCATTACAACATATCTTGATTGGCAAGATACTGATGTGGGAAAAGCGGCAAACTTGCCCAGGATTATGGAAACACATAAAGATATACTTTTCACAGAATGGCACACTCAAGTGATGAAAGCAGAAAGGGCGGCTGCAAGATGTAAATCAACCGCCAGCAATCTAGTGGATCTAGTCAATAACACTCTTTACCTAGCCAATTTGATTTCTCAATGTACACCGGGAAAAATGACGCCTACAAATACATTGGAGCAAACGTGCTACCCGGAATTGGAGGAAAGAGGAAGATTAATCGCTGGAGTTAAAAGCTTAACCACAGAGGCATATTGGTTCTTCCTGATCAAGCCACATACGCAGAGATCTGCCTTAAAGTGCCTCACAGATGCAATCGGGTGTATAATTCCCGACATTCAAGATGCCACCTATGCTGCACAGCTCAGTTCGCGCCTCAACAAACCCCCTGAAGTGGAGCCAATGCTTGCCATAAATGAGCTCAGATTCAAAGGAAAACAGCCGGCTCAATGAGTCACCCTCCCGCTTGCCAGATCGCCAGCCAAAACAGGATCAAGAGTTATTGATACCAGTTTAGTAGGATTTCTGTTTTCTAGATATTTAATTTAGATTAGTATTTATAGACCCTTTCATTGTTTTGGAAAGGGTCGTAAAATTTTGTAATAGACTTAAAGACTGAAGTTTGCACTATTGTGCTTCAGCCTATATTCTTTTATAAAACTCAGCCAATGGTTCTAAAATTCTAAAAGAAAGCTTCTTTATATGATTGCGCACTATTGTCTATTATTGAGGATGTTTTCTGAGTTGAATGAAGAACTGCGGCATAGCGATTGATATATAGGAATTCGAAGCAGCTTACATGGTACTTCTATCTGCATCTGTATTCGTTCCTTTTATGTATGAATTGTTATGCAATTTTCCTTGCTATCATTGAATATATGTATGTGTTGTAACAGCAATTCTCATCCCGTTCCACTATTGGAAGTTTTGCGATTTGCCTTATCTTTTAATCATGCATGTAGCGATGATATAAATGATGAAGTGTAGTATTTCGCAGTTATTGCTTTGTATAACTATTTATGCACAGTAGTCTTTAATGATTTAATATCTATGTTTTAGAGATGGAGTCATCTATATGCCTGTCTAAAAACACAGATCATCAAACGCTACACTTTAAAGATCAATAGGTCCCCGGGGTAGATTATAGTTTTTATATTCTTGCCTATAGTTTTCGTTATTCGCTTATCATTAGCATATCCTATAAGTCATTCATCCATCCCGTTCACCTATAGTTTTTGGGAAACTGGTCCCATTATCCCCAGTCGGAGCCACTATTCCAAACGGAAAAGGAGCTGTATTAAGGTCCGGACCGGGTGGTTTCCCCAATGTTGTTGCAGCGATTTTCGAGGCATCAACATTTTTGGCGCTAGAAGGAGGGCATTGACTGTGGATGGCAAGCAAACCCAAACCGGCAAGTCATTCTAAGAGTAATTCTCCCTCCAAATCTCCTCGTGCTTCTCAATTGCATGCTGGTTCTCCAGCACATAATCAAGAAGAAGAGGAAATAATTACCACTGCTCAAACCCACCAAACCCCAGAACAATTACGTCTTGAGTCTCCTGAAGTTTAGTCTCTAATCCATAAACTTCAGAGCTTCTCGATTTCGCCACAGAAATTTGAGGTATCACAAAGCAGTGTGACTTCGCAGTTAGATTTATCACATCCACTTACTAGACTTCAAAGTGAAAAGCTTGGTATTGAACCCATCGAATTTCCTTTACCTAAAAGGAAAAAGGCAAAGAAAAATACTGAAGGATCTGATAGTGGAGAACTTTCTTCCACATCCTCCATTTCATCTCCCCATCTGCAAAGTCAACCATCCACTCCTCCATTACATATTGTTCATCAGGGATTAGGACCCTCAACATCCCAACCTGCTTACTCCTCGACTTCATTACCTCCCCAAACATCTGGAATTCCAACAGTAGTATCATCCCCTGCTGTTATTATAATGGTAGACCCATGGACCAGGCCTGGTGCAGTCAATATGCCTGCACCATTGCATCCTTTACTAGATGCTCCTGAAAAATGGCTGCCCAAGTTTAATCCAGATAATGGGACCCAAGCTGAAGAACAAATCAATAATTTCATGTTAGCAGTCAACCTGAAAGGAGTATCAGAAGAAGATGTTGTTGTGAGACTCTTCCCTTATACATTGCAAGGATCGGCAGGATCCTGGTACTTTTCCCTTCCTTCCGGTTCCATTACCAGTTGGAACACATGCCAAGAGCAGTTTCTTACCAAATATGGAGATGATAGATCTTTGGCTACTTTAATAAATGACCTCTCCAATCTGAGAATAGAGCATAGGGAACCTATAAAGGAATTTAATGCCAGATTCAATAAACTCCTTAACAAAATCCCTACAGCTTCCAAACCAAGCGAACAGATTCGAAGCGAGTGGTATATCACCGCTCTACCTGCCAATATAGCCATTTTTGTAGATAGAGCTGGGAAACCTACCTTAGCCAAAAACATGAAAGAAGCACTTGCTGTTGAAAAACGCATAAATGCTCTAGAGAAGAAAGCTGCTCTAGAAGACAGAAAAGCCAAAAAAGTCTCTTTCAAAGAGGATTCTAAGAAGAAAACCCCAAAAGACCCTTATGACATGGAGGGTTTGCAAAAAGTCTTGAAGACTTTGTCTAATGAAATGGTTGACATAAAGAAACAGGTGGCCGAAACTTCAAACAAAAGACCATTTAGGACTTATAGGAAAACTGAATCAAAGCCACCCAATGTTATATTCAATGCAGACTCAGAGCAAGAAGAGGAGGAAGAAGAGACAACCACTCCTACAGATGATGAAGAAGAAATAGCTGAATGCCATGGAATGTGGGATTTTATACTCCCCAATTCTGATACCGATAATGAAGAAGAAGCCTTCCTAGTTACCACTAGAAGTAAAAGTACTTCTGAACCTGTCCAGGCAACTTCAAAGAAAAGGAGTGCAGGCGCTACCACAACCAAAGAAAAGGTGCCTCCAAAGAAATCACCTGTGGTTGTCCCTCAAAACCAGCCTTCAAATTCCAATTCTCCTTCAACATCTAAAACCTTAGTAGTATCCGATTCAATGGAATATAACATAGTTGATGACATGAAGAAAACTAAAGCAAACATAACCATGTTTGAACTTAGCAAATTAAAACATCAACAAAAGTTACTTCTCAAAGAATTGAATGCTGTTCCTTCTACACCTCTTCCTAGTGCTAAAGCTGCTAATGATTCAGGCCAACCCCCTCCAGGTATGGTTGAAGCTACAGATTCAGTTCTGATAGGGGACAGATCAAATTCCCATACTCCTCCTTTCCTTTTGACCTATGAGATATATAACAGAAATCTACATTACTGTTTAATTGACTCTGGGGCATCTTCTAATATAATGCCAGCTTCAGTTTGTTCTAAACTAAACATTGAACCCCAGAAGTCTGCTATCCATATTGTACAGTTGGACAAAACCAAGGTACAGGTTGTAGGAGAGATCAATTCCGTAACCATCAGATTGTCAGCAGATCCTAGGGTAGTGCAAAGGATTGACATTCTAATAGCTGATATACTAGAATTTTACGGTTTGATTTTGAGTAGGGATTGGTCCGAAAAATTACATGGGTATATTTCTACTGATTGGTCACACATGTGGCTTCCTTATAAGGGTAAGCCGAATCAAATAAGGATCGATCGAGAAAAACATATGACCCATACAGTCATCGATTTTGAACAAGAAAACCAGCCTGTGGCATTCAACAATAATATTTTGGGAAACTATTCAGCTGAGTCATTCTTTGGCAACTTTGTTGCCCAACCTTCCCCGTTTTCAATCAATCATTTTTCATCTCAGATTGAGAATTTTTCACAAACTGATAAGTCTAGATGTTTTAATGATGATGAGAAAACTGTAAATATGATTACCAACATTCCTTCGTTTTGGTCCTTGTATTTTGATGGCTCAAAGTCTACTGAAGGCTCAGGAGCAGGATGTATATTGGTTAGTCCACATGGAGAAAAGACAATGTTGTCTTGTAGATTAGAGTTTGAATGTACAAACAATACAGCCGAATATGAAGCTTTAGTCCAGGGGTTATATAAAACAATTGATCTCAAAGTGCAATATCTTAAAGTATTTGGCGATTCTGAGATTATTGTCAAACAGGTTAGGAATGCAATTCATTGCCTTTCAAATCACCTTAAGCATTACCAATCGCTAGTACAAGATCTTACTTCACACTTTTTGGCATTCAACATTTCCTCCATACCTCGGTCCCAAAATTCAGCTGCAGATTTACTAGCCAATGTAGCTTCTAAACTTTTACCTTCTGAAGACTACAGCCCTGATAGATTTTCTGTAGAATTAATTTTTAGGCCTTCAATTCCTGATAATGTTACAAGTTGGAGAGTGTTTAATCATGATGATGATATATTGCAATTCTTAACTTCAGAAAAGTCTTATGACAATCAAATTATTGAGGAAGATGAGCATGACTCCCAAATAAAAGAAACACCCCAAGAAAATGCAATTCCTAAACCTGTGGTAAAGCTAGAAGATCTTTATGATATAAAAGACAGATTTAAACCTGTAACCAATGCAAAGATCCAAAGCTCTACTTTAAGGTTCGAATTGATTAATTTAGGCACTGAACAATCTCCTCAAAATGTGAACTTAGGATTAGGACTTTCTGTAGAAGAAAAAGAAGCATTCATTAAACTATTATCAAAGAATAAACAAGTTTTTGCCTGGAAATATGATGATTTGAAGACTTATGATACATCTATTATCCAGCATACCATCCCAATGCTTCCCAATCAAAAACCAATTCAACAGAAGTTAAGAAAGATACACCCAAACTTGGAAACCCAGATTAAGTCGGAACTTAATAAACTCTTGAAAGCCAAGATTATCTTTCCGGTCTGACATTCAAACTGGGTCTCTAACATGGTACCAGTCAGGAAGAAAAATGGCGATATTTGCATTTGCATTGATTTCCGAAATTTGAATAAAGCGAGTTTAAAAGATAATTTCCCATTGCCTACTATGGAACAAATACTGCAATCAGTGGCAGGTTCTGAATTGATGTCCTTTTTGGATGGTTTTTCAGGATACAACCAAGTATTGGTTCATCCTGATGACCAACTCAAGACTACATTTAGAACAAAATGGGGAACATATGCATATCAGAAAATGCCTTTTGGACTAATAAATGCAGGAGCGACATTTCAAAGAGCTATGGATACAACTTTTAGAGGGTTAATTAACAGAACAGTTGTAGTCTATTTAGATGACATAACTGTATTCTCTAAAGAGAGGTCTAATCATTTGCACGACTTAAATCAGATTTTTCAACGTTGCAAAAGATATGGTATTTCTCTGAACCCGAAAAAGTCGTTCTTTGCTCTTGATCAAGGGAAGCTCTTAGGTTTTATTGTGTCTAAAGATGGCATTTATATTGATCCCGAGCGGATCAAGGAAATTTCTGAAATTCCTTTTCCACACAATAAAAAATCAATGCAATCATTTTTAGGTCAGATCAATTTTGTTAAAAGATTTGTTCCAGACTTTTCTCAGATTATTTTGCCACTCCAAACAATGATTAGGAAGAATTCAGTCTTTAAGTGGGGATCAGTAGAAAAAGAAGCTTTCGATTTGATTAAGCAATCGATAATCAACGCCCCTTCTTTAAATACTCCAAATTTCTCTAATCATTTTACATTGTATACTATCACATCCGATTCTTCATATGCTGCAGTACTCACACAACTGAATGACAACAACTTAGAAGCACCCATATCCTTTTTTAGCTCAAATCTTCAGGGTGCCGAATTGAATTACTCCGATGTGGAAAAACAAGCCTTTGCTGTATTCAAAGCAGTCAAACATTATAGACCATTCCTTTTGAAAACTCACACAAAAGTAATAGTTCCTTTCCCAGCGGTAAGGCAGTTATTAATCCAAAAAGAATTGGGTGAAAAAAGGGCAAATTGGGTCACAGCACTTCAAGAATATGACTTAGAAATAAAACCAGCAAAGATTGTTAGAGGCCAAGGTTTTTGCAGGATATTGGCAGGAGCATCCAACATTCCCGAATCAAGCGATACAGATCAGAATGAAGCAATCAATCAGATAAGTGTCACTGATTCTGAATCTCAATATGCAGATTTAATATTCTATTTGAAGAATGGTTATGCTCCTCCGAATTTGTCTTACAAAAACAAAAGGGCCATCAGGTTAAAAGCAAAGAGTTTTACTATTATTGATGATGTGCTCTTTAAAAAGAATTATGATTCTATTCTACTAAGATGCCTTGAAAAATCTGAAGCCCAAAAGGTTTTGCAGGAGTTACACGATGGGCCAGCTGGAGGACATTTCGGAGCTGACACAACAGCTCACAAGATTATTGATGCCGACTATTATTGGCCCACTTTATTTAGAGATTGCCACGAATATGTAAGAAGATGCCTTAATTGCCAAACATCTAGTGGAAGACAAAGAAAATCAGCTTTCCCCTTGCAACCAGTCAACATTGAACAGCCATTTGAGCAATGGGGATTGGATATCATTGGAGAAATTAATCCACCTTCTTCCAAACAACACAAGTATATTCTTACTGCTACAGATTATTTCACTAAATGGGTGGAAGCAATCCCTCTGAAATCAGCAAATTCTGAGGCAATAATTGAATTCATAGATCAATTCATCATTACCAGGTTTGGTGTCCCAAATGCTCTTGTTTTTGATAATGCTTCTTATTTCTCAGGTAATGCTATATTTGATTTTTCTATCAAAAGAGGATTTAAGTTAAAATATTCCGCTAATTATTATCCTCAGGGTAATGGCCTAGCAAAATCCACTAATAAGAATCTGATCAAAATCATCAAGCGAACTATTGAACATAATCATAGAAATTGGCATAAATCCTTAGTATTCGCATTATGGGCTGATAGGATTACACAGAAGGCTTCTATAGGAACATCTCCATTCAACCTTGTGTATGGGAAAGAAGCAATAATACCTACAAATCTTGTTCTTCCTTCTTTAGCCCTAGTACAATTCATTGAAGAAGTCCCTTCCTCTTCTATTCAGTTCAGATTTGATCAAATCTTAAAACTAGAAGAAGAAAGAGAAAAAGCCAAGGATACCCATGCCAAGCATCAGCAAATCATCAAAGCATCTTTTGACTCGGTCTCATCTGGTTCCAAATAGTTCCAAGTCGGTGATTTAGTTTTAAAATGGGACAAAGCCCATGAAGATAAAGGCAAGCATACAAAATTCCAAAAAATGTGGCTTGGACCATTTCAGATCTGCGAAAAGATAGGCCATTCGACCTTTCTACTGCAAGACTTATCAGGGTTGAGAGATTCTCTCCCTGTTAATGGCCTGATCTTGAAAAAATTCTTCAACTGAGGAGGTAACCCCTTCTCCTTTTTAGTTTGGTAGATGTTTGCAGTTTGTAGGCTTGGTAGAAAATAAAATTGTAGGATATCTTCCATTGACCTTTTGCTGTATTTGGAAAAGTTGTCTCATAGAAATAATATGAATATTTGTTTTTAAAATATAGAACTTTTAACCAAAAGGGATAATTTTAGGAAATTAGCTATTATTGTATTCCAAAATGTCACTAACTCCTACCAAAATCTGGAAGTATTATAAATCATTTTTGTTTTGAAATTGGTCTCAAGAGGTTATCAATATTAAGATAGGGGCCAATCCAATTTAAGCATCTCCAACTCTTAACCTGTCATCCATTAACTCTTAAGGAGAAAATTGTTCATCCCATTCATGAAAGATTATGATTACTCAGAGTGTAATTCTAAAATATAAGATATTAAAGATAAGAGGTCTTATTACAAGCCTGCTTACCATGTTCATAGGGAAATGATTTGGCTGAAATTACCAATACTGCATACCAAAACAGGGTAATGGCTTGAAATTGCAAGACAAGGAGTCTCATCACGAGCTAGCTTGTTCAGTTAGATTACTACCAGTGAATGGCATTGTCAACAGCTGGCCACCAAACCAGGACAATGACTTTTTATCAAGGAAAATGAACAAAATATGAAACATGTTTTGAATTCATTTTGTTAATCACACTCTTAATTGGATGGGACAATGAACAATTACATGGTTAAAAGGTATCCCTGTCGAAACTATAGATGTTTGCTGGCAGCAGAGGCTCTACCTGTGACAGACGAGTTTATTATAAAAGCTGATTTGGAAAGGTTTTCTATTTTTATCATTATAAACCAATAAAGGCCTATTTAAGACTAGAATGTATTTATTTTCAGAAAAGGATAGGAAGTTAGCAGAAATGATGTCATTATATGGAATGCATAAATAACTAGTTATATTAGAATTTTCCCCTTCTGATTGAAGCTCTATTTTGAAAAATTCAAAAATTTTATCATTTCTAGAGATAACTGGTTCTTCCAGCGAATCGCCAATTGTTGTGCCCTACAACAACCCCCCATTTTATATTATTTTTCCATAACTTTAAACTATGAAATGGGTCCCTTAGGATTAAATTGGTATCAATTCTTTTGATTGGTCCGAAAGAAATTCATCAATTGAATAAATTCTTTTTAAAGCTTTTCGGACAAACCTATTTGTAAAAAATTAAGTGAGGCTTTGTCATTGCGATAAAGCGATCGCAAGATCGCATATCGCAATGACATATGAATCACAACTTAACGTCCCTAAGCTTTCCCCCGATGCGCATTCGGCACATTCGGCGCATTCGGCGAATCGGCAATATTCCGTGCTCGGGTTATAATGCCCCATGCCAAAAGTCCCGATGCGAAGCGCATTCGGCGATCGGCGACATGCGACAAACGGTGGTAATGTTTTGAAAGACTTGTCCCGATGCGATGCGCAATCGCAATCGGGTATCGGCGATCATCCTATACAAGTCTTATTGCACCCCTAAGCTCTTCGCCGATGCGATATCGCATTCGGCGATCGGCGGTAACCAAGGCACGTCATTTAAACACAATAATCATACCCCCGATGCGATCCGATAAAGCGCAATATTCAAGATAAAACCGTTAAAGTGATGGGATGGTACGAATTATTTGTATTTAAAGCTGGATCATTCATGCAATTCTTCATCTATGCCCAACCGCCAAAACGTCCATTGCATGCTTGAGTGACTCGTTCACCCAAGTAGCGATATAATGGGCATTTATGGAATGACGGATCAAAAACGGCTAATTTATGAGACCATGTCCTAAAATCTTTTACAGATTGCATCTGCGCCCATTTTAAAAGCCAAAGCCATTTCTTACACTTCTATTCATATGTGCTGTATTGCTTAAGAGTTTTTATCATTTTCTCAGTGTATTACGCTCAGTTGCCTCTTTGCGCAGAATTCATTCAAAGAAGCTAAGCCTGAGAAGATGGGAAAGAAATCCAAGAAGACTGCGGGTGCTTCTGCAACACCAGTCGCAGGACAAGCAGCTGCAAACAAGAAAAAGGGTCTAATATCCGATACCACATGCACGGGGCTCACCAGAGTTACTTGGCAAGGAACTTATGACCTAATTGAAGCTAAGCAACCACAAAGAACAGTGGTAGAGGCTACCGTAGATCCAACCCGAAAATCTGACTGCACTCTCAAAGACTTGGCTGATTCATTCCTTCACAGAATCGGAGCCAGGGAACAAATCCTCCCCTATACAGACGTGGTGCGGTGGGCAATTGAAGCAATTCCCATCATGGACAGAACTTTCCATACCAGAGATGGTAGGATATTCGGGTCTTTCAAGCCAGATAACCTAAGGCAAATGTATCATTTGCCTGAACCAGAGCAAATGTATAACAGGGCCTTTGTGGAGAAATTCGCGAGCGAGAACGAGATTGAATCTGAACCTATCAAGGATTGGAGGCAAAACCCAAACAAACACAAGCACGAATCCTCCGGTAAGTACTCGGTCGATTCCTTGGCTTCTCCTTATTGTTATGCGGGAATAATGATGTGTAGGCTATGGGGTTTACATGATTCTGCTGTTCTTACCATTGAAATGGTTCCCCTGATGGAGGCGGTAGTAAATGGTGTAATTATGGATTGGGCGACAATTCTGTCCGATAAATTAGCAGTAGCGGTTCGAGATTTTAGATCCCAGACTGTTGTTTCAGAAAGGAAAATGCCCCCATTTTACTATAGCACATACATTCTAGATACCCTTTGTTTTAATTCCGAGTTTCCTATTCTCGGGTGGAGGTGGACTGTACAGGACCCTTCACCCATTCATATATATCACCAAAAGCTGTGGAAATCTTCTTATAAACACCACCTATACCAAATTTGTAATGGTTTCATGGTGCCCATTTACTATTCCATCTATGACAAACCCATCCCAAGAATTTCCTATGAAGCTTCCTTTGATTTACCAGCAGTAGCAAGTTGGTTTGGAGAAGAAACTTTCACCTATATCAGAGTTTTCGGTAGTGAGGCCGATCCACATGTCCTCCCTCTATATGTTCCAGATAAGCTGCTAGCTAGGGAGATTGCATATCAAATCATGGCTAAGAGTACTACACAGACTCTTAAACAAGAAAAGAAGAAGGGATGGCCATCTTTTCCCTTCAGATGTGGTGTTTATACTCTCAATGACCTCAAACATGCTGAAAAGGAAGCCACAAAGCTTCAGTCTTTAACTCTGGCCACAATTCCGAACAGACCATTCGATCCAAAAAAGACTGCCTATGCTGCCTTAGAACAGGCAAAATTAACAAGGTTTGAGCATAAGGAAGATTTGTTTGATGACATGTTCATTGCCTCCGAAACAATTGGTCATGCCAAAGAACTCGCTAGGATGCGATATAATGACGAAGGATTAACTGAATTCAATAAACTCAGAGAATAGAGGTTGCAAACTCTGCCTCTGGATTTGTTGGCCACAACCCCGACGACATCATCAAGCGGGCCTGTTCGGGAACAGTTGAAGGAACAGGAGGAAAGGCAAAAGAAAGAAAAGGAGGAAAGATTAAAGACACAACAAGCAGAAAAACAGAGGAAGGAACAGGCAGAGAGATTAAAGAAAGAACAAGCCGAAAAACAGCTGAAAGCCCAAATGGAACAAGAAGAGAAAAAGAAAAAAGAGATGGAGGAACGACAGAAGAAGGAACAAGAGGAGAAACAGAAAAAAGAACTGGTAGATAGGCAGAAAAAGGAATATGAAGAAAAACTAAGGAGAGAACAAGAGGAGCAGCAGAGAAAAGAGCAGGAGAAGCAACAGAATGAGTCCCAGGCCGAAAAGCAGAAACATACCACCTTCGATCCCGAATTACTTCAACAGTGGAAGCAATTTGATTTTATTATTAGTGGAAGTGCAGGTTCAAAAGAGGCGGATACTTCTAAAGCAACTGATACACAAGATGTTTCCTCTCCTCAGGTTCTAAGTGGAACCAGCGGCCCACCAATCTCAAGAGAAGCTGAAATCATTCCACCAGACCCTTCGGATCAAATTATCCTTCAGATAGAAGACATTCCACCTTTGGATGTTTTCTATAGCCCAAGACATAGAGCAGTTGTTAAGCGATCAAGGAAGAGAAGAAGGATTGATCAACCTTCTATCTTCCCTGAACAAACCGTTACGGGTAATGTGGTATGGAAGGAGGAGTTAGATCCCTCCGATGACTTGACAAAGCTTTCACAGTATGCAAGCGCCTATTCGCCGGCGACAATTGACAAAGCATCGGAGGTGAGCCTTCTATTAAAAAATAAAGACCAAGAAATCTGTGCACTACAGGGGGAATTAGCCAATACAAGACAAAGGGCAGCGCAAGCGGAAGAACAATTGGCAGCGCGACAGGAAGAGAATAATCAACTGACCCAGCAGTTGCTAGAGGAGAGACAAAGGATCGATCTGAATGCGATCCAAAAGCAAAAGGAGTTGTCGGAGGCATTAGAAAATCTGAAAGTAGCAAATGAACAGATGATTAAAACTAAAGATGAGAAAATTGCTCAAATATCATTGCAGCTGGAAAAGATGAAAGGTGCATCACAGGTAACAGAGTTCAAATCAGAGGCAATATTGATAAACAATGCGTTGATATCACAGGTTAGACTCTTGTGTCAGCAAATCGCTCAAGCTGAGCCGCTCTGTGAATTAACTACAACAATAAATAAGCAGGTGGACAATGCCAGGACGGAACTAGATCAAGCAGATGAAGCCATTACAAATTATCTTGATTGGCAAGATACTGATGTGGGAAAAGTGGCAAACTTGCCCAGGATTATGGAAACAAATAAAGATATACTTTTTACAGAATGGCACACTCAAGTGATGAAAGCAGAAAGGGCGGCTGCAAGATGTAAATCAACCGCCAACAATCTAGTAGATCTAGTCAATAATACTCTTTACCTAGCCAATTTGATTTCTCAATGTACGTCGGGAAAAATGACGCCTACAAATACATTGGAGCAAACATGCTACCCGGAATTGGAGGAAAGAGGAAGATTAATCGCTGGAGTTAAAAGCTTAACCACAGAGGCATATTGGTTCTTCCTGATCAAGCCACATACGCAGAGATCTGCCTTAAAATGCCTCACAGATGCAATCGGGTGTATAATTCACGACATTCAAGATGCCACCTATGCTGCACAGCTCAGTTCGCGCCTCAACAAACCTCTGAAGTGGAGCCAATGCTTGCCATAAATGAGCTCAGATTCAAAGGAAAACAGCCAGCTCAATGAGTCACCCTCTCGCTTGCCAGATCGCCAGCCAAAACAGGATCAGGAGTTATTGATACTAGTTTAGTAGGATTTCTGTTTTCTAGATATTTAATTTAGATTAGTATTTATAGATCCTTTCATTGTTTTGGAAAGGGTCGTAAAATTTTGTAATAGACTTAAAGACTGAAGTTTGCACTATTGTGCTTCAGCCTATATTCTTTTATAAAACTCGGCCAATGGTTCTAAAATTCTAAAAGAAAGCTTCTTTATATGATTGCGCACTATTGTCTATTATTGAGGATGTTTTCTGAGTTGAATGAAGAACTGCGGCATAGCGATTGATATATAGGAATTCGAAGCAGCTTACATGGTACTTCTATCTGCATCTGTATTCGTTCCTTTTATGTATGAATTGTTATGCAATTTTCCTTGCTATCATTGAATATATGTATGTGTTGTAACAACAATTCTCATCCCGTTCCACTATTGGAAGTTTTGCGATTTGCCTTATCTTTTAATCATGCATGTAGCGATGATATAAATGATGAAGTGTAGTATTTCGCAGTTATTGCTTTGTATAACTATTTATGCACAGTAGTCTTTAATGATTTAATATCTATGTTTTAGAGATGGAGTCATCTATATGCCTGTCTAAAAACACAGATCATCAAACGCTACACTTTAATTATCAATAGGCCCCGGGGTAGATTATAGTTTTTATATTCTTGCCTATAGTTGTTGTTATTCGCTTATCATTAGCATATCCTATAAGTCATTCATCCATCCCGTTTACCTATAGTTTCTGGGAAACTAGTCCCATTATCCCCAGTCGGAGACACTATTCCAAACGGAAAAGGAGCTGTATTAAGGTCCGGACCGGGTGGTTTCCCCAATGTTGTTGCAGCGATTTTCGAGGCATCAACAGGTGGTTGGACAAATTATTTATAAAAAATATTCATAATCGGCCTGACTTGCTCATCAGATGGTCGGAAGGTCAGGTAGTCGGGAGGTTATAATTGTATTTACAAAATATTTATGGATCTGACCTCCGACTTAAGCCTTCAATTTATTTATTTTAGGTCCTTTAGCTTTTATTCATTTTGCTATGCACAAAACAAAAAAGAGTTCTTGTAACCCTGACAATAGGAATGTAAATTATTCCATGATGTTTTAAGTTAAACGTTTCATATCACAAAATTCCACAACATTAGTCATGGAACGAACGAGCATTGCATTTTGATTTCAAAGCATAAACGACACTAGCACTAAAACAGATCGATTCTATCCCTCTTGCATCAATTAAATTATGCTAATGTCTCAAGTACATATGAGAATGAAAAATGACCCAGATGTGCAATCATAGCTTCATTTCTTGTGCTATACCTACTTAAGGTTAGCAATGAAGACTTGATCTATTAATTTCTAAATAAATGTTTGTATTCTACTTACTTTCTCTAGTATTTGCTAATATCTTAATGGAATAATTTGAAGCTAGAGCTCTTAACTCTTTCATCTCAAATCTAAATGTTGGTTCTGATTTGTTGACGACACTTTTGTCACATGGTAACACGGTCGGCTCATTCTTGATGCCTTTCATTCCCATCTTAATAGTATTTCCCCTTATATCTAGTTCATTATGGAAATTGAATCAAATAAATCCCTCCCTTTATTAGATGTCCTCATTACTCGCCTCCTCAATGACTCCCTTTCCCATCAAGTTTATAGAAAAGATACCCACATTGGCTACTATCTCCATGCACTTTCACATCACCACCCATCCCAAAATTTAGGTGTTCTTAAGACCCTCGTATCCAGAGCTCTAAAAGTCTCTAATCCCAAATTTCTTTCAATTGAAAAATCCCATCTGCTCCAAGCGTTCAATGCTAATGGCTATTCAACCTCGCAAATATTTAATGCCTTTCAATAATTTTCCCACCCTAGGACCACCAATTCTAATCAGTCTCCCCTTCTGGCCAAGTTACTCTCTCATATATCAAAGGTACCACAAATCTTATAGCGAAAACCTTGGCCAATAAGAACATTAAAACTTTTTATAAGCCTCATAAAACCCTTAAGCACATATTCCAAGCGGCCAAAGACAAATATGATCCCATGCTAGGGTCAGGTGTCTATCAGAATCACTGTTCATGTGGCAAATCATATATTGGCTAAATTGGACATCCTTACAAAGATCGCCTCAAAGAGCACATAGTTGGTACTAAACATAACCACCTTGCTAAATCTATTATTGTTGAACACTCTTTTAAGTCCAATCACTTGATTTTTTTCGAGTAAGCGAAAATCCTAGCCTTTGTTCCTTTTTATAACTCTTGAATTATTCGAGAAGCCCTTGAAATTGGTTCTGTGGCCATCAGATCTGGAGGAGGAAGATCAACGGCCAACATTTGGCGGGCTAGTTGGTGGGCCCGAAAGGATAAAACCACTAATGGTTTACCACCTTCATCGGGCACCATCCAAACCAAAGGAGGCTTTTATGAAAAGCTAGCGATTCCACTTAGGAAGCACCACGTGGTGGAGGAACGGAAAAGCAAACCGCCTTCATCGCGTGGTAATTAGTGGGCTTTTAAGCCGTGCGATATGGACACCAACTGTTGGATCAAAATGAAGAGATCGACGGCCAGTGTTGATCGTGCAGCTTCGCCTCTGCGCGGGTTGATTTTTTATTGCTGGTTTGTTAGGAGTCAAATCAATGGTGGGTTCGAGAAGCAGACTTTGATTCCACTTGCCTGCTTTCGGTTCTAGGGTTGTCTTGTCATTGTTTCTATTTGTTTTTTGGAGGGTTGTTTGAGTACTTTGAGTATTTTCTCTCTCCCTTTGTGGGAGTATGCACCTTTGTGTGTTTGATGTAACTTGTGTAAATCATTCTTTTTCCTAAGATAATAGAAGGACCATCTCTTGCTTTAGCAAAAAAAAGAGAAGAACCCTAATAACTTTAATAGGGAGGATGGATTTTGGCTTAGTTATTCATGGCAACCTATTATCCACCAACTCACCCATTAGAATTCCCCCCTCCTTTGGTTATCATATTTCCCTTTGGTTTATTTTTTGTTTTAAAAAAATCTCCTTTCTTATTTATCTTTATTTATTATTCAACCCTTTTTTTTCTAATTAATTATTTATCCTTATTTTAAGGTGTTTTTAATGTTTTCATCTTCCCTTTATTCTCTTTCTATGTTAATGTGCCCCTCAACTTTTATCCTTCCCTTTTTAATATAGCCTTGTTTATATCTTAGTAATTATAATTTATTTATTTAATTTCTTCATCACTTGAATTAAATCATTCTAATATATTTAACATTTTTTGAAATTTGATAGTTTTAAGAAATCCCTAAATATCAATTTTGTTAGGTGTGGAGCCTGATTATCTTCTTTATTCAGAGGTATCACTGCATTAGACCCCAATATATAATGTGCCGCCCGTAATATTTATGCTGCAGGGGGGGTCCAGGGGGGCAACTGCAACCTTTGGGAGTCCCCCTCAGCGGGGGGAACCCCGAAGCTAAAAATAGATGTAAAATTGCCTTGTAAAATGTTGTAATTTCGTATTCAATCTGAACCGTTCGTTAGGCGGAGATCTGACAATAGAAGTTATGTTTAATTTAGGGTTTTTTGCCCTAGAAGGCAACCCCTCACTATATATGAGGGAATTGTATTTGGTCTATGTAGATCTGTATTCTGAGTGATAAAGAGAGAAGAGATTGTGTGAGAGCGAAGAGGGAATTACATCGGATCTATTGTAGGTTGTATCTCTTTAGTTTGCTGGATAATATAAAAGGAAGGACTAGCTGTTTCTCCGTGGATGTAGCCCAAATTGGGTGAACCACATATATCTGTGTCTCTCTTGTTTTATGTGTTTTCTGTGTTTGTATTTCTGCAATATATTTAATGTGTTCCATTACTCTGTAATATATATAAATATATATATATATATATATATATATATATATATATATATATATATATATATATATATATATATATATATATATATATATATATATATATATATATATATATATATATATATATATATATAAGTTTCTAACAAATTTGACTTTATTTAAATTTTACTTGGTTTGAATCTCATTTAATCATTAATTACTCTAATATAATTTAACCATTATTTCTATTAGTTTATTCAAAATTTGGTCAAATATTTGTTTCAATTTATTAATTAATTTAAACCTATCTTAACATCTATTTCTAATTAATAATTTTAAATTATTATTTTTCATCTTAATCTTTGACCTATTTTAATTCTTACCCAATGGCCCCCTAGTTCCTCTTTCTATAAATAGGCTCTTCAACACTTGTTTAATCATATAGCTCTTTGGTCCCTGATGATGGATGAAGTAACAATCCGAAATGCTGACAGATAAAAAACACTACACAGTTCTTGCCGGATATCTCCAACAACAATTTATTGTTTTTTGTATATTTAGTTTGAGTGTTTCTAAATTGAATTTTCCTTTGCAGGCCACACTGAATGTCATATTTTTCATTAAAACAAGTCCTATTTTCATCTTCCAACCAGAGGTGAAGCATAAATATTTCGTCATTTTGGGATACAATTGTAGTAGAAGCAGTTTCAATATCACCCCATGGTGTGATTAAACAAGAAAATTGTTTTTCAGTGACATCGACAATGTGTTTATGTGAAAAGTATGCTTGAGTCCATGTCTCACCATTTTTCTTTAATGTGTATTCAAACTCTCTGTATGGGATGTAGAGCATCATTTTTTCTCTATAATGGTTTTCTGGGTCCATGTGTTCATTGTATCAAATGAATCTTATGACACATGGACGTTTTCTTTTTTGTTGTTGTTGTTTTTGTGATTAAATAGGAGGAAACATGTTCTGCCAAGCAAACTTGTCCAAGGGAAGCAGGTCATGCAACATATCTATTAATAGTTGTCGTGAAAATAATATCTTCAGAGTTATCGAGTTGTTGTTGTAACAAGATAGGTCTTTTTAGAACATATGTTTGTTTTTCAGCTGGAGAAATGTTAATGAAAATTGTTTTTCTAGAGGATGAATACAAAGGAAATAACATAGCAATGTGGACTGCTTGTCGACTTGACATTTTTTGCATATTTAGCAATGCGTTTCCAAGTTTACGAATGGTTTCAATTTTGTTTTCTCCACAAGATATGAAATTTTCTCAAATTTGTTTGAAGGCAATTGTCATGGAGAGATCCATTTTTGTCATATAAGAGTTTCAATATGTTGTTGCAACATAGGCATCTAAAATAAATTGAGCATTTGTGTTTGCTTGACACAAAAAAGGGATTTTTTTTGCAAATGCATTTATCCACACATCGCAATGATTTCTTTTGAGTAGTACAATTGGCCGAGTAATACAAAATCGTAGGAGCATGATGCATTCTTGTTTTGTAATTCCAAGATTGATTAAAAACATGTCAAATGTTATGGTTTTTTAATAGGATTTGTTCTGTAAAAGAAATGAAAGTTTCTTTTACATTATTTGTATATCATTGTTTTCATTGTAAAAAGGGTGTAAGATACAAGTCTCATCAATTGGTGGAATAGGGAAACCAAATCTACAAGTAGAATTTTTATGCTTTTTGCATGTTTTTGTGTGTTGATGAGTTTGAAATTGAATCATTTGATTCGATAAGATTGTTGAATTAGAAGTCAAATAATGATCAATGAAAGATATGACATCTATATCAAGCGAATTTTGATACATTATCACATCTTGAATCCAAAGTAATCTATGGTCATGCTTTGTTCCTCTACTTTGGAACTTTGTGATAAAAAAATAATATTGCACTTGACCAAATAATTCATTGTTTTTTCTATCAAGGAACGTAGTGACAAGATCCTGTGCCTATAATATCGACTACAGATGATTGGTTGACGTTTGATCAATGTGTTAATGCATTCATCCTCAAAGTTGTTTTTCTGATTTGTTATTGATTCAGTGCTTTGTATGTTTAGTGCATTTATCAATGGATCCCAAAGATGCTCAACACTAATGAATGTGACAAAGAAATTCGGTGGGCCAAGATGTCGTATAATTGCAAAGATATCTTTTTGTAAATGTTCAAAATAGTCAAAGGATGTGTGAATGCTCCTTAAGCATTGATATGCAATTGGTGATTTTAATAATTTTTTAAGATTTCTCTGATTTTTGACATCCTTAGCAACTAGTTTTTGTCCATTCAGTTCTCCTTTGCGAATAGAAATCCAGGATGAGTTAGAGATCTGTTTTATCAATATGCAGATTTATTTAAAAAATATGTTTGTAATATGTGTAGAAAATTCACCAGACATGTGCAATAGTTCCCATTATGCAATTTTTTGAAAGGAAAAGTGATTGATAACATCAGTAGGGAGAATTGATCTAAAGAACAATGTCGGGAAGTTCATTTCTACAAATAATTTTTCTTGAAAAATGCCTAGGGGACAAAACCCTTCAAAAGGTGCAATCTGTATTATTCTTGTATCAAGATCATGGATGAGGTAGGCTTCTGAATAACCATGTAAAAGTGTTTTTTTTTTTTCTCTAGATCACTATCTACATTTGGTGAGTCTAGTTCCTTCATTTTTTTACTATCGTTTTGATGATTTGGCTTACTTTGATCAAAAAAAAAATTCCATTCATCGTTGATTACTATTTGTTCACTCTTGTATAGAGATGTGTTGCACAAGTCATGTAATGCAAACATCACTTTTTTGGGTTCAATATTTCTAGACAAATAAGCATTATTGTATTCCCATTTTTTAGCATAACTGCCACTGTCATGTTGTCATCAATATCTCTAGGTAGTATTGTTTGAATTATATCTAGACTGGAAGGAACATTTATGATTGTTCCTGTTAATCCTATTTGTGGTCTTTTGTAACCAAGTTGTCTTATTTGTGCAAAATCCATTCTTGGTGCCACTAATCTCTCTTCCAAATGTGTCAATTGTGCAACAAAGAACAATTTTTCGTTTTGTTGAATGTGCAGAGGTGATGCAAATGAAGGCACTTTTCATTGAGTATTGCATTATTACAAGATTTCCATATTTCTTCATTGAGTTTCATAGCTTTGAAGTTTGATGCAAGGATCAAATAGCAAATAATCAATAATGTGAGTTTGTCAATGGGTCGCATGTCCTTTCCAAAGAACAATCTATGACAAATGCAACATGCATATGTAGGTGTGTCTTGGATTGATTGCAAATATGCCTCGATTGCTTTATTTGACTTTACATGTTGCCTTTATGCTTCTTATATTAGAGAACCTTGTGTTGGCATTGCAGATTTTAACTAATGTAAATGAGTGTATCACTTACTATATCCATTGGAAAAAGAGATAGAGACTTGCTTTTTATTTTGTCTCTTCATCGAAAAAGGATTATTGTCCTCATTTCTTGATGTGAAATTCTACGATACTTCAACATATATTTTTTTAATATTGTATTGTCAATTGACAAATGGTTTAGTTGGGTACAAGATGTAGTAAAAATAGATTCTTTGTTAACAAGATCGCTACAAGGTACACTATAAAATGAGTTGCAAGTTTCTCTTTCTCAGATTCTTTAGAGCACTTTGGTATGTTGTCATTGTGGTTAATATTTTCAACATTCTGAATTTGCAGAAGTGCATGGAAATGTGGATATTGGTAAATTCATAAGGTATAAGACTTTGGAGCAAGTGTTTTATGAATAGAATCCCAAGGAAATATCTTTCATTTTTGTATTCCAGATATATATGTTAACATCAAGTAGTTCACATATTCATTGTATTGCAAAACCATTTCCTTCTATATGTCCATATGCATATGGCATCAGTAAGTTTATAATATACGCTTGCTAATCATTGCTACATTGCTCTTGCTCAATGTTTCTAGCATTCAAGTGTTCTTTTAAGCAATTGGTAGTTCTAATGTCATTGCCAATGAAACGATTGTAACAAGTCTGTGCAAATTTTTTTCTCATATTAGACATATCAAACCATGGTACAAGTGCACAAATAGATTCAAATAAAGAATTATGGCAGTCATTGAAATTTTGTACACAGATCAAGAAGCGTTGGTCAAATAAGATTTTCTCAATTGATAATATGTCAAAGTGTCTAAGTGACAATTGGTATGGAAAAATGCATGAGCCAATTTCTTTATCTATTAGAGCTACAATGTCTACTGTGTTATGTAACAAGAGTGGTTCAAAACGTCCATATGCAAGGTTTTGGTTATATCGAAAAATATTATATTGATAACCATGAATGTATGGATTGAAACATAGATATGCTTAGCCATTTGTAAATATCCAAACATTTACTAGGACTGATAACCATTTGGAGAACCATTTGATACATAACGCATCCCACCATAAGCTAATTGTAGATGGGGCATAAATAGAAGAAGGTGTAGACAATCCTTGCAAGTACATTGCAAGATCATTAACATGGTGAAGATCTTGAAGCTATTCAGGAGTCAATTATGTATGCAATGAATGCAAAGTAGCATCATGGACATTAGATAGGCAATGTCAGAAGTGGTCTACAATTCCATGTCGTATTTTAGCTGACATATAACGAAAGTGAAGAAGAAGAACAAATGAGTGAAATAGACAGTCACCAGGATGATAGAAGAAATGCTCTAATCTATGTAAATTGAATCTAATTAACTTGTGATCAATTTCTTGCAAATTTGATCCATTCAATGCAAAACTATTTTTCATTGTCGTGAAGTCTATTGAGACAATATGGAAAACTGTCCAAATGTGGCAATGATTTATAGTCTTAAGAGCATGGATCACATTGAATATTCAATTACCAGGAATCATAGTAGAATATTTTAAATGTCCTATATATTATGTACTTTTTGTTGTCTTTGTGACTGTCTTTTTTTCTTGGCTTTTGTTTGGAAATATTTCAAAAATGAGTACCTAGCACTGTGACAAAGAAGTAGAGGAAGTGGTCATAAGGAACTTTGAAGATTGTATTGTTTGCAATCGAGCAATGAGTAGCAAAGAATAATAACATAGTAAAAATAGCAAGCATTAGTTCTAATCTATAATTGCAACTTTAATAACAATTTTTAAATTTACACAAAAGCAACAAGATAAATGTAAACCATACTATAATGAACAAGTGGGTTCTTATGAGCCTGCAATTCATATGCACGAGGTCTTGAGCTATTTGAGAATATGCATATATGTTTTTATATTTTGAACATTATGTTAACTGGAGAAGAGTAAAAAAGACATAAAGTAATCATGAAGTTATGCACATATTTGCTATTATAGTATCCACATCCTTGAATAAGGAAAATAGAGTTACAAGGAAGACTAAGTTTGTTTGTTTATTTGTTTGTTTTTGTTTCCATTTTATGTGTCTAATGATTTTTTGGTGTCCTTTACCAAGAAATAACTCCCAAGATTGTTACAATAAATCTTAGAAAGAAGCTTGAGATTTTGAAAAATATATTTTTGAGATTCGAAGGATAAATGATTGAATAGGCCTTGAACCAAAGTACTACCATAGCCTATACATACTTGGAAAAAAAAACAAAATGGAATTTCCAAGAAAATTAATTGTTTTGTTTGTATGTTTCAAATGATTCATTGATATATTTTACCAAAAGAAACAGAACAGAAAACTGCAAACAAGATTCTAGCAAAAACCCCGAGGTTTCAAATTTTGCCACTAGGATTTAAAGTACTCTGCCTTTTCCCATATTTATCATTAGTGACAATATTTTGAACTTTATGAATATATTGGACAACTTTTCATTGACTATTTGACTCTTTGTGATCCTTTGTGCTATTTGTCTAGTCAATTTAACGTCTTAAATTGCCCTACATAAATTATCAATCCGGGTATCGTAAACTGATGAAGTATAGTGCACTATATGTGCTTAATTAACCTTTTTCTTACTTCGTTGTTTTATAGTTTATGTTGTTTTTGGGGATTTTGTTTCTTATGCTTAAGGAAATTGATCTAAGAAAGAAAAGTTATGCTTCTAGATGAAATCTCTAAATGTTAATGGACAACTAAATCTAATGACTTTTAATATTAAAATCTAATTTCTAAAGAAGGGAGAAAAGGAAATGAACAGTAGATAAAAACAAGTCAAAACTTTGAATAGTTAGATTAATCTAGGGCGGCAAAATGTCTATGAAATAAAAGCAAAAATGATAATGCTAGTTTAAAACAATACAAAAACAACTATGATCTACTGCAGGCTCAAATACCATTGGGAACATTCAATATAGGAAGATGTTGAAATCATCTTCTTGAAATGACTTAAGCAATTGAGTATACAATAGATGTGATCTTAAGAAAGCATGGAAATGAATCTATCACTGCTGCATGAACAAACACCCAAATTCAGTCCACTTGGAAAATGGTAGAGCCACCTTCTTGAGACGATTTAGCGAGCATAGGAAACACAGTCAGTTATGCTAATTTGAAATGGAAAGCAAATACAAAACATGTAAAGGAAAACTAATCTACTGTGTGCTCTAATGCTCCAAGCACCAATTGGAAAATAGGAGGACTAATTTATTGGACTATTTTGCTAAGCATAGATTACACAGTTAGATAAATCTACAATCAACCGGTTGAACACACTTGCATGAATGGAAAATCTAAACTATTAAACTTGAAAACAATCATAAAAATAAAATGACATACTTGAATGAAATCAAAGCAAAATTACAAAATAAAATCTACTCTACCTTACATTCTAATATGCTTCATGAAATCTCCTACTTCACATCTCCTTCCATGTTGGGAACCTCAAAGCTTTATTCAAATTCTTCGAAATTACAAAGTACAAAGTAATGACAAGGTGAGCTAACAAAGTTAACAAAGCCTCCAAATAAAGGAGAGAGATCTCCTATTTATACAAAAAGATAAGAAGTTATCTCATTAATGAGAGTCCATGAATCTCTCCCTATATCTCTAGAGTTATAATCAAAATAGGAAATGATAAGACACATGTCTTCTTAGAGTTTCAATACAAATAGGAAATGTGACACATATCCTCATGATCCCATGATCTTCTCCACTCAAATTCGAATTTGGCCTTAGAATGCCACATAAAGGTCTTTTATAAGCTTCCTTTTGACCTACACATGTCAACAATCTCATCCCACTTGTTAGGTATAAGCATATGCACATTATTTTCTAATTTTTAACCACAAATTCACTTAAAAATGCTAAGAATTAATAAATTTTGGAAAAACATAAATGTGACCCAATAATGATGAAAGTGAGATGAATGTAGTGACATGGTAGTGAAATGAAGGTGAAATGGAGGTGATATAATGGACATGATAGTGAAAGTGTAATGGAAGTGAATGACAATTTCAAGACCCAACATACCCCCCAACTAAAGCTATTGCATGTCCTCATGCAATATATATTACATTAATTCTTTTGATCCTTGAGCTTTGGCTTAACTTTGCATGATATCATTTGATAACTTCATACTTCTGAAAAGTGTTTTACTTGAATTGCAAAATGGTTGGTTCTCGTGTTACAACCATATTTTGTTGTTGCATTCAGTTTTGATCTTTAAACTTTTCACAATGATAATTTGATTATTGTTGCAAAGTATATCTTTATTGGATTGCATCATGGTTGGTTCTTGTGTGACAACCATGATTGTGTTTGTATCCAATTATTCTTTAAGCACTTTTGAAAAGCCATTGTATGCTTATAATAATAATGTAATAGTTAATATATTTTGGAAGTATGTGGGCTTCTGAATATGATATGAACATGGAAAGATATGAATATGAGTGTATTCCCCCCTCAACTGATGGTATTGGAAATTTTATGAAATGAGGAAGAGAAATGTTTTCCAACAATTATCATTCTAGCTTTTTATGGAATTTTATGGTAAAAGGTTAGAAAATGGCGTACCTTAACTTGCGCTTTGGAAATGGATGAGTTGTATGTGTGGTGGCTACAAAATTCTGATCATAATCTTCTTCAAGTTGCTGGACAAAAAGAGTCATGGATAAAGGAGTCAAGATGATTTTTTGTTAAACACACATGGGCAACCAGAAACATGAAAGATAAAACATGCAGTACATTTTTTATTAACAATGGATATACATTTATAGTACAAATATGTGACTCTTGGGTTTCAGATCCCAAGGTCTCTTGGACTGCTTTTGTCCATTCGGCTTCCACACTAACCCATTAGGATTAGGTGTCCAACATTCCCCCCCTTAATCCGAAGGGTTATGTATGAGTCCAAGAAGAGAGCTGTAATACAAAATGTGCAAAAAAATGCATGGCAGCACTAGGCTGAATGTGCTCTATGAAATGTTGGTATAAAGGGCGGTGGTTTAAGGATGACCACCAACACTGGAACGCTTAGTGCAGTTCCCGGAACTCTTCCAAAACTGGCAAGAAACTGAAGTTTTCTGCTAGAGGAAGTGATCCTATTGTTTCAAAGAGGGAAACCTTCAACCATAAAAGGGAGGTCTCACCCTGAATAAAAGGTAAAACTTCAACCTGAAAAGGGAAGTCTCAACCTGTGATGGTTTAAGGATAACCAACAACTCTGGAATGCTTAATGCAATTCCTGGAACTCTTCCATAACTGGCGAGAAGCTGGAGTCTTCTGCTAGAGGAAGTGTTCTTAATCTGTGATGGTTTAAGGATGACCAACAACTCTACAATTCTTGGAATTCTTCCAAAACTGGCAAGAAGCTGGAGTCTTCTACTAGAGGAAGTGTTCTTAATCTGTGATGGTTTAAGGATGACCAACAACTCTACAATTCCTGGAATTCTTCCAAAACTGGCAAGAATCTGGAGTCTTCTGCTAGAGGAAGTGTCCCAGATTGCCAACTGAAGGCATGTTCAGGGGCATCTTTGTCTCTGGCTACAACTCTGAAACTGGTGTGGCAGGTTGTGGCTCAGGCTCGCTTGATGTGGCTTTGAAGCTTGTAGATGACCACCATTTCCCCCCCTGTCAGATACAAGGTGAGAAGATGGAGAAAACTCAACTGCAAGACTGTTCAATACTCTGGAACAAGTTCTGACATGTGTTTGGAATATCTTCTTGGCTGTTGATGCCCATTGCCAAGAAGCGATCCATCCAAGATGAATCTTTGTTCTTGCAGGATGTTTGTTTTTGAAGCACCTGTGTGAAGAATGGCTGGTTTTATGACAGTGCTCACATGGATGAAGATCAAAACAATGATCTTTCAGATGGCCAACTCGGTCACAGTGTTGGCATTTCACGATCTGTTGTTTTTGTTGTTGTTGTTGCTGTGGAAGAGGGGCAGAATCTGGAACGGCTGAAGCTGAACTGTCACAAGGAGCAGGTGAACTGTCATAAATGAATCCAACACTCTGAAACTGAATGGGCTTGGCATAGTCTGGAATATGAAAGGACAAGTCCTTGTCATATCTAAGACCAGTTCTGTGCTTATTGTGGACAAGTTGTTCCCAAGGTCTGATGATGGGCTTGGGAAGTGCAGACTGAGTTTCTGCATCTGCATATACAACTGCTGCTTTATTTGAATGAACTGTAACATTATTAACACGCTGCTGATGGGTGGTTGTCTCAACGTTCTGAACAAAAACAGGTTCAGAATGATGTCTATTTTGATGTAGCTCTTCTTGCTGTAGCTGTGATTCAAGCTGCAAAAAATCAATCTTTTCCTGGGCATTATATAAGCATGTCTGAATTTCTGAGAGAGATCCTTTGCTGATTTTTAATGTGTCATCAACAGTAGATTGTATAAGAGTTTTCATGAACTCTAATACTTCACTGGTTCTGGTCATCTGTCTTAATGCAGAAAAATAATATCTACTCACAATACACAGCAATATCCTTTATAAATGTCAGCAAATGATCCATGTGCAGCATAAAAGATTACAATCAGCTCACCAAAATCTTTATGAAGCAGTTGAATCAAGGAAACAATGCACTATAATGAGTTTTAAGTACAATGCCACAATTAGGGCAGCAATAACTACAAACTTGCTTGGAACCTTCAAGTACTCCTTCAGAAATGATGGTTATTAAAACTTCAATAATTATAACACCATGTCATGGGCATTCTTTGAACATTGGATTGTATACCATTCAGGCCTCATACGAACTTATTTAAAACAGCAGCTTCAACGTATTTCAGGCAGCATCATAACGTATTCAGGCAACTTTAATCACAGTTTTCGATGCATTCAATACAGCTCCAGGTCAGCACACAAATAAATCAATGAGTGATATACAAAACTGATTTCTTTCTCTGCAATAGAGACTTAATGTCCAGCACATACAGTGCACATATTACGAGCAATAATCTGGGTGATTCGTACAACAAAGAGAAATAATCATCACAAACAGAAACGACATTTCCAACTAACGCTCAGGGCATTGAATAAATTTTCAGCAGACATCTAACGGACCATATTTTTAGTGCAAACAACAAATATACACGCTGGCAACCACGAGCTAGGTACAAGCTCGTAGCTGATCCTCCTGTGGAAGGGGTAAAAAACTTTGCAATCACTGCCGAAAAAATGCCAAATCAGAGCAGGTGTTGTTTCACTATAATGGGCATGGTGTTCCAAAACCCACAGCTAATGGGGAAATCTGGCTTTTCAACAAGAGTTATACACAATACATTCCATTGTCAATTTATGAACTTGAATCGTGGCTCGGGACACCCTCAATATATGTATTTGATTGTTCTGCTGCAGGCATGATAGTTAATGCCTTCATAGAGCGCCAAGAATGGGGTTCTGGTGTTTCTTCTGCGACTGCAATGAAGGATTGCATTTTACTTGCTGCTTGTGGAGCAGATGAGATTCTTCCTCAGAGTCTTGAGTTTCCCGCTGACATTTTTACTTCATGCCTCACAACACCTATAAAGATTGCATTACAATGGTTCCGTTCACGCTCTTTGCTTCGAGATTCACTTAATCCTAATATGATTGATAAGATACCTTGTGAACTATTTCAGAGGTTGTTTCGACAAGATCCCTGGATGCGCACCAGACCTCCCTTATTTCTGTTGTTGCATCAAACCATTTATAAAAGAAACACCACAGGAATTCAAAACTGATGAAAGAAATTGCACAAGCTTTTTACAAAGACAACGAAGATCAAAGGTTTACAAATGCCCCACCCAACTGCTGTACAGGGTGGTTTCTAATCTGTCATTCCCTCTTGGTTCTGAGGTAGGGTTCTGTGCTAGGCGACAGGCTTCAAATTTCTGGAATAAACTACAGCAGCGGGAGTAGTCGTACGGGATCTGTCATAAATTTGCGAGAAAGCATGGCAGATACTTTAGAAATAAACAACACATGGGCAACCAGAAACATGAAAGATAAAACATGCAGTACATTTTTTATTAACAATGGATATACATTTATAGTACAAATATGTGACTCTTGGGTTTCAGATCCCAAGGTCTCTTGGACTGCTTTTGTCCATTCGGCTTCCACACTAACCCATTAGGATTAGGTGTCCAACATTTTTTATTGCTTCTACTAAAACGTGCTAAATCTGCTGTTGAATGGTGCTGATATGTTGCAGCTACATATCTTTTATATCTGCTCCAAAATGCTGAAAATAATAGTCTTCAAAACTCATTGGCACAATTCCTACTATGTGAATAGATGTTCTGATGTCGAACATAGCAGGAAATTATTGACTTAGTGGCCATTAATGGATGCCACTAGTCAACATGAGAACTCTCACCATTGATGACAATGAGAGTCAAGATGACCAAACACATCTTGCTAGGTACAAAAAAATTTGTCGATGTCGAGTCACCTAGAAGATCCAATGAACAAGGGACATTAATGTATTCCCATTGTTTGTCGGCATGAGGACTTGCCCTTAAGGCATACAACCCTCAAGGTGTTTTTGCAAGGAATTTAGACTCAAAGGACTATGAACTGAATAATTTGCATTGAAGCAAGGTTTATTTGCGAAATGAAAATGATAAGAAAGGGAAAATGAAAATGGAAGATGGCAATGGAAAGTAATAATGGCAATGGGCAATAAGCATGTAACTGAGCCTCTTGCTTTTATTTGTGGGTTAGGAGTGGACAAAAAGTAATGGAAAGTGTATGTGAATGTAAATGGAAAATATGAAGGGAAATGAGGTGAATGGTTTATTATGAAAGTTTTGCAAGTGCTTGGATCTGATTTTGCATTAGCATGTGCTCATGCATTGATGTTTTTTCTTTGTTGCTGATCATCCTCTTATGAAACAAATTGGTCTCTAAGAGAGACACTATTCACTTGTAGTCATCTGTCCTTCCTCCTGGAACCTGCAAAAAAACTAATACTTCTTCTGCAATGGAATGTAAGACTATCAAAAGAGAGAGGTGATCAATCTCTCTAGTTATGATATTTACACACAAAACTAAGAATTCGTACTAATGAAACAAGTTCACGAAGGAAAACCAAAAGAATTTATACCTGCTTCGGAATTAGTGCCTCAAGTTAACTGTTATATCTTTTGAGCAATTTCTTCATTCTTGACTGTTTCAAACTTTGATGATGGATTTCTCATTGTGTAGATCTTGTCGATATCTTTCCAACGACACTTGAATCGTCGAAATCTGATTTCGTATGAGAAAGTTAGACTGATTTGAACAATGAGGTTTCTCAGCTGCAGAATTGATGTTTAGCTGTGGAATGGCTTTCTAGCTGCAGAACGTGCACAGTTTCTGTAGCTAAAAATCTTGAACAGAAAGTTAGTGATCAGGTGCTCATTTCCTAAGTGTCGTAAAAATGCTCAAAATTTAAAGTGCTCAGAACTGATTCAAAGTTGAACGAATGGAAAGTGCTCATCCTCCCGATTCCGGCGCCGCAAACGGTTTGAAAAACGGTCGCCGTATGAGGAAGATATGGAAAAAAGAATAATTTGTCCATAACATTAGAAAATTTAATTTTTCAAAAAAAATTAAAAAAAGAATATTCCGCAGAATATTCCTTGGAATATTCCCTCTACAGCAACCAATCACAGGCTGCCACGTGGCAAGCCCGGTGGCCGCCACGTGGCCCCCAGATGACGTCAGCGGAATAGTTGGGCGGATGTGTTAAAAAAGGTTTTTGGTCGGATGGGGAATCGAACCCCCGACCTACAATGTATTAGCCCAACGCCTTACCATTAGGCCAGGGAGCGGGACATGAAGGGTTTCAGCGGCAAAGTTTATTTGAATTCAAACTGCGTTTGGGTGGGAAACCAAAGGGGGCCAGCCCCTCCCATACCATACGACCAGGTGCCGAGAACCAAGGGCTTAACCCAACCGCCAGCACTAACCGTCGGGCACGCAATCCGAGGAAACGGTCACATGCACATTTAATGTAACAGCAGTTCAGTTGGCGGATTATTTGGCGGAGCGCCAAATTTGGCGGTCCCGCCATATTTGGCAGGGCTAACTGGCCTCCACTACAGTTAGCTGGAGTGTTTTTAGGCTAAACTGGAGGGGATCATTAAATGGCCATAACTTTGGCTAGGAAAGGCGGTTTTGGACGAATTTTTATTTTATTTTTTATTTTGTGTATTTTCGACCTTCTGAAGCCATTGGTGCAGGTCTTACAGCCATCTGAGGTCATTTGCAGAGGTTTTGGAGCCGTGAAAGTTCTAGGAGTCACCAGGGCCCAGTTTTGTGAAGACTGTATAGGGTTGCAGGTATCCATTGGAGGTGATCCAATAGTCAATCCTGAAGGATTCAAGTGTTTTGAATCCATTTTTTCCATCTATTTCACCTGTAGATGCTTCTATTCAGCTGTATTTTCAATTTGAGCATTTAATAAAAACAAGGACAAGCCCGGTTGGGAGCTTTGGACCCAGCAGACGTAGCCCTGGAGGGGGTGAACTACTTTATCAACTTCTTTTGCATATGTGGTTGATTTATTTTGCAGAACAAATTCATTTTAATGTGTTAAACAGTAAAAGGAAATAACTCTGCTATGCTTGAATGGGTCATGAACAGCTGAAAATTTCATGTGTTTTCTTTTTGCAAGACATGGAAATCTTTTAAACATGTTTAATTCTGAATTGAATACCTTGTAAACAAATTTCAAGTAGTTTCAAATTCAGATCAGTTAGCTATGCATTTTTCATCATCAATCCAAAATTAATCAATACCTTCCAGAAAAGTGAGCAAATAATCTACTTATTTCATTCATTCATTTTTTTTCTTGTTTAACTTGTGAACCTTTTGTTTTGTTTTTCATTTTTCTCCCTGAAGTCAGGAAGAACATGCGGCGACATAGTGATAACACACACCTCTGTTCCAGATCAAAACACATAAATCTATGATTGTGTTGTCACTATAATATGCATCAACACGAAAGCCTTGTTTCTACGTGAAAATAAGTTCATGTACCCAACTGAAAACGGTGATGGCTTCTTCATTTTGAGACAATGAACCAAATCTATCAATACCGAAAGAAAAACTATGATAATGTAAGGAGCTATAGGTCAAACACACAACAAATCAATACTCTATGAAATCTTGAGGACAAAGCAGTTTTCAGAATTTGCACAAGAGTACCAAAATTCCTTGATTTTAATAATATTTGCTGCACGGCAGGAAACCAGTTGTTGCTATGCTTGTTTACATTACCAAATATAGTACACTGGGGTACCTCAACGGTAAAGGCAGCCAAGACATCAACTTTCTGATTAAGTTATTGGAAAAGAAATTTTATGCAGCCAAGTACCAGGAAGAAAGTCCAAGACCGCCCATTTGATCCAGCTAAAGCTAGTATGGCATCTACCTTCGCAAGATGGATATCATTAAAAACATGAGCTTGCCCAGCATAGAATATTTTCAACTGGCGACTGATGTTATACATTTTGGGCCAGCTGGAATGCTGGATTCTTGAACCCCATTCTCAGGCAAGTATTTTGAACTACCGACAGAAAGGCTTTGCCCACTTGTGTTTCTGGTAGCTGGTGCACTTGGACCAATCATTCATGAGTCTGAATCGAATTGGATTCTTAGATTTAACAAAATATCACGCCATATGGATTGAATGCCACAGCATGATTAGTTTTTAAATTGAATTTTTCTTCCTGGAGCGTGCCGTGTTCAAACAGTGCTCTGTTCATTTAATGAAAATCATTTTTTCTCACGCAACATGCCAAATGGGGCTCCAAAGAACCGGAAAATTCTCCCAAACCGTTGCGAAATTCTCAAAACCGTTTCTGGGTTATCTAATTGACCCCGTTCCCAAAAAAAACCCATGTTTTTTTTTCCTAATTTGCCTCAGTTTGCTCAGGAAATTCATTTTAAAATCAGGTGTTTAAAATGCTACGTTTTCTGTCAATTACGTCTTCTTTAAAAAAAATCAATTTCGAATTTTTTCTGTCAATTACATCTTCTGTAAAAAAAAATAAAAATCGAATTTGATTGTTGTCTGTCATGCCATTGAATTTTTTTATTTTATTTCAAATATTCTATCGCCCTTCACTGAATTCCCCTTTGAATTGTGTTTTAATGGAATTTGATTGTTGTTGCAGGGTCGAGCAATGTTGAAATAGATACATTTGCGTGACTGACAATAATACGGGCAGAGGTGTTTGTCCAATAACTCATGCAGTAGACGGAAAGAAAGTCGGGACCAATTGGTTTGGGTTCAAAGAGTTCACTGATTGAAGATCTGACTGTCTAAAAAAAAATTGAAACGAAGGTTCTCTTGGGAAATCCGTTCTTCACCATGCTCCAACTATTTACTGTCTCAAAAGAAGGAATGATAGAAGAGGAAGGATGTATGTTGTGGTAAAATTTCCAAATCTTCTTTCTCCAATTCGATAATCTCAGCCTAGAAGAATGGATCACGTGGCTGAATTTTGACTGAGAAATTGATGAATGATTGCTGCCTGAAGTAGATTGAGAGTTTGAAACAAATGCTACAGCTGCAAACTGAATAACGTTTCAGGCTTGCTATCAAATTTTGAAATTGAAATTGGCTTGGAAGTATCTAAATTTGCGTTTTCATCAGGAGTGCATTTCGGCCTTTTGCAAATGATGTATTTTTATTTGTTTTATTATGTGAAACATGGATTAATTTTTTTTATTTTTATTTTTAAATGATTTGTTATTAAAATTATATATATATATATATATATATATATATATATATATATATATATATATATATATATATATTATATATATATATATATATATATATATATATATATATATATATATATATATATATATATATATATATATATATATATATTTTCAAAGGTTTCAAAGGTTTCAAAATATACATATATATTTTATTAAACAAAACAATTTATTGAAATTAAAGTTTTTCTATAAATCAAATGAAATGATGATTTTTTTTTTAAACATAAAAATTCTTTTTCTGATCCTCCAGATCACACAAAGTGCAGGAGGAGAGCATACTCGAGAAATTATTAATTTTTTTTAGATGTAAAAAATAAGGTCTCCTAATTACACTTCCCCGGCAACGACGCCAAAATGTCTAGTCAATTTAACGTCTTAAATTTCCCTACATAAATTATCAACCCCGGTATCATAAACTGATGAAGTGTAGTGCACTATATGTGCTTAGTTAACATTTTCCTTACTTCGTTATTTTATAGTTTATGTTCTTTTTAGGGGTTTTGTTTCTTATGCTTAAGGAAATTGATCTAAAAAAGAAAAGTTATGCTTCTAGATGAAATCTATAAATGTTAATGGACAACTAAATCTAATGACTTTTAATGTTAAAATCTAATTTCTAAAGAAGGGAGAAAAGGAAATGAACATTAGATAAAGACAAGTCAAAAATTTGAATAGTTAGATTAATCTAGGGCGGCAAAATGTCTATGAAATAAAAGCAAAAATGATAATGCTAGTTTAAAACAATACAAAAACAACTATGATCTACTGCAGGCTCAAATACCATTGGGAACATTCAATATAGGAAGATGTCAAAATCATCTTCTTGAAATGACATAAGCAATTGAGTATACAATAGATGTGATCTTAAGAAAGCATGGAAATGAATCTATCACTGCCGCGTGAACAAACACCCAAATTCAGTCCATTTGGAAAATGGTAGAGCCACCTTCTTGAGACGATTTAACGAGCATAGGAAACACAATCAGTTATGCTAATTTGAAATGGAAAGCAAATACAAAACATGTAAATGAAAAATAATCTATTGTGTGCTCTAATGCTCCAAGCACCAATTGGAAAATAGGAGGACTACTTTCTTGGACTATTTTGCTAAGCATAGATTACACAGTTAGATAAATCTACAATCAACCGGTTGAACACACTTGCATGAATGGAAAATCTAAACTATTAAACTTGAAAACGATCATAAAAATAAAATGACATTCTTGAATGAAATCAAAGCAAAATTACAAAATAAAATCTACTCTACCTTACATTCTAATATGCTCCATGACATCTCCTACTTCACATCTCCTTCCATGTTGGGAACCTCAAAGCTTTATTCAAATTCTTCAAAATTACAAAGTACAAAGTAATGACAAGGTGAGCTAACAAAGTTAACAAAGCCTCCAAATAAAGGAGAGAGATCTCCTATTTATACAAAAAGATGAGAAGTTATTTCATTAATGAGAGTCCATGAATCTCTCCCTATATCTCTAGGGTTATAATCAAAATAGGAAATGATAAACCATATGTCTTCTTAGAGTTTCAATACAAATAGGAAATGTGACACATATCCTCATGATCCCATGATCTTCTCCACTCAAATTCGAATTTGGCTTTAAGGTGCCACATAAAGGTCTTTTAGAAGCTTCCTTTTAACCTACGCACGTCAACAATCTCATCCCACTTGTTAGGTATAAGCATATGCACATTATTTTCTAATTTTTAACCACAAATTCACTTAAAAATGCTAAGAATTAATAAAGTTTGGAAAATATAAATGTGACCCAATAATGATGAAAGTGAGATGAATGTAGTGACATGGTAGTGAAATGAAGGTGAAATAATGGACATGATAGTGAAAGTGTAATGGAAGTGGATGACAATTTCAAGACCCAACACTATTTTATGGTCTATGTGCCATTCGAGCACCCCCCCTTTTTTTAGATAACAGGGTATTGCTGCAAATGAAAAAAATGCTAACAAATGAAGGAAAAAAATAATAATAGACATATAAAAAAAATTGTGGGAGAAATAGTTCTATAGAGATAATCAAAATGAGTTACTAATGCAAAATTTGATGACAAAATACAAACTACTTAACCAAATATAATTATCACGCAAATTGGAGAGAATGCATTCAAGTTAAAAACTTATGTATATAGATTCATCTAGTATTGAACCGCCACCTAAATTCAATAAGATAAATATATTACATGAAGATAAATGAGTGTTTTTTCATGTACAATTTTGAAGATAGATGTTGATGCTAACACAAAGTAACACAAATACTTAATGCAAAACATAAAATATGTAGTTAGAAAAGGGGTTCATATAAACTTATCAAATTGAGTTCAAACGACATTCAACCAAGGGTAACGAGTTTCCCAAACCCCCCTAGGTGATGAATATTCAACTTAAAAGATAGGTCTTAGGAACAATTTGTAACATGGATAATATTCAACCAAAAAAAAATCTCAAGACCAATTCCTCCTAAGATGGATAATATGCAAGCATGAAAATATAGAACCAAGTTTTCTTGAGCATAGAGGCTTGAATATTCGTGAACTAGAATTGCATACAAGAGTATTTAACATGAATATATTTGCGTATGTATACACATAAACAACTATTGCTTTGTCATGATGAGTTCCAAAAGACAAATTATGCAAACCTTGCAATTACAATGAACAATTGTGTCACAAATTGAAAACCAATAAAAAGTATGATTATGAAACATACTAAAATTTGCTAATTCATAATGTAGCCCAATAGCACATGATAAACTTTTGATCATACCAATATCATGTTATCACAACCTTGCACATTGACACTACATACAAGGTGTGTCATAAATTCTTAAATTACATGGATTGTAGCAATTACAAACAATCATTTTCCAAAGGCATTCATTACTTTTGCTTTTCCACTAAATGAACATTTTAAATAGACTATTAAGTAACACCAGATTCAGTGATATATATATATATATATATATATATATATATATATATATATATAGATATATATATATATAGTGCAAATAACAACGATCAAAGGTGGCTAATGTGGTTTTCTATCAGACTGTTTCTTAGCCATTGAAAGCATGATCTACTACGTCATAAATAACAATTAACATTCTAGTCATGTATGACTAAAGAAGTTGCAAATAAAAACCATCATTCAAATGTAATCATAGTACTATAACTACATTAAGTTGCATATGAAATTTAGTAAATGTGTCCATTTAAGCAAAATATATTGCGCCAAAAATACTAAAAAATGCAATAGTTTAAGCTTTTGCAACTGCTCATCTTGGAATAAAGACTCTAAGTAGGCATAGACAAGAGAAACTACTATGAGATTTAGAGGTGCATGTAATATTTCCCAATTTTAGCATTATAGTTTGTGAAAATCCTCTCTCAAATGAGACCTGGTGAATAAATTTTTGTATCATTTTAATCACACAAATAAAATTGTTGTATGTTGGCCTTTGACACTCATTCAATGTTCTCTGAATTTGAACAAATATATTGCATGAAACAACACCAACGTTTGCACCAATTTAAGTTGCAACTAATCCACCTACCATGCAAATTGCATTTAAAGTGCTAATTATTTTTCTTCTTATCCTCTTTATTCGCACAATCCAATTTGGGATTATCGATCTCTTCCTCCTCTCTAAGTTGTTGCAACGATTTTGATTATTGCACAACTATACATTCCACGAGTCGAAATTATTCATGATTACATAACACTGCTTTTCAACAAATTCCACCCAACCTAGTAAACATCACCTCAGTCTAGTATATCATCAAGTCAAAGAAAGATTTAACTATCTAAATAATTCTGCTCTTTAAAGACTTTTCAATATCAATTACAATAAGCAATACTAAGAAAAAGTGTTGTAAAAACTAACTCCGTTAGTCGAAGTTGTTCAAATGCAAATAGATTGGACATTTTACTTCCAATCATACCAAATGTCGTTTGACCAAAAATTCAAATGTAAGTATTTAAAAATATTTTTAAAATCTTATAATTGTCTTTAAGTGTTCAGATATTAAATGATATTAATTACCACCATTGCCAATAGCAAAGGTTGTAGTGTTCTTTAATCTCTTCTAGTTCCCATGTCTTGTATTGCTTTTCACTTGCTTTGAAAAGAAAATGGACATAATTGTTACATAAAAACATTAATATTATTTCATAACTTAAAAAGTTTTAAAATTTTTAGATTACCACCTAGGTATAAATAACAAGTAATTTAACCCCAAATTGATGTATAAGAATAAAGTTCATTTAAACTTCTGACAATGTGTCAATTTTTGGATATCGTCTGGTCTAGATAAAAGTATTTAGTACTTTAAAATTTAGAACAATTTCGAACTTGCACAGATGTCTACAACATCTTAATCATTGGGATCTCAATTTTATAATATAAGAAGCACATGGAGAGTGAGTTATTTCTGAGCTAATATAGCCATCAATTTATGGAATCCTAAAAATATATATTTCAAAGGCATAGGATAAATATTATGGAGATAATAAACTGGCGCATCATCTATTTACATAAAATACTTAGATAAAATAATTTATATTAATGATTCATATCTATGATTCTATATTATTATTGCCTAAATCAATTACATTTTTTTTATAATCTCCCTCATTGAATATCAAGCAGTACTTCATGATTTACAAAAACCTCTAATAGAGGCAGTAAATTATTTCTAACTATACACCATTAGATGATAATAATAATAAAAGCTATTACTAACACTATGAAAAAGTATATATATATATATAAGACAATAAATTTATTAACTATAACATTATTGTAATTTTGATGTTTATATATATATATATATATAAGTGAAGCCACATCACAATGATGTCCAAGAATACTCCTTGAATAAAGAATTTTAACATCCATGAAATTAAAGATAATCAAATATAAAATGATTTAATATAATACTTTAATACTTTATTTATTTATTTATATATATATATATATATATATATATATATATATATATATATATATATATAAACAATACCTACTCTATAATTTGGTAATAAAGCATTTTAACATTATGTAAAGAATATAAAAATATAGCATTCTTGAAATTTTAAATATATGTATTTTTTTATATGAAAATGTTTATATATATAATTTACAAAATATCTTAATAAAATTAAATTAAAAGTGAAATAAAATTTAAATTCGCATCCACACCGCTTTAAACTAAGTCCCTTTTATTCTTTTCTTTTTTTGTAAGCTTGGTAGTACCTTTCCATTCATTCATTTCAATAATCAGGCAAGTTACAATCATATAAATTGTTCGATGACCTCAACATGCCGAGGGGGAAGCCAGGTCTGTTGGCCACCGAACCACATTATACGCCATCCAAAACATAAATAATTTGAGCCTATCTAACCAAGAATTATAAGACTTATAGTCTGTCAACCATCTAGTAAGCATAAAACTGTAAACATAAATGCTACTCGACAAATACAACAAAATTTAAGCAAAAAATTATCAAACATGGCTTCCAACAACTAGTCATCTGACGATTCCACCGTAGCAGGATCTTTTGGGCTTGAACCTGACAGTTTAGATTGAGGCATACATGGAATATGATGCTCAATGTGGCTAAGGCGAGATTTCTGGTGCTATAGCTAAAGTTGAATTAGTTGGAGTTCTTTCTGAATGTCTCTTGAGACCGAGATCCGAATCCACATTTGCTACAATGTTGAGGGAAGAAACCATTGCTTTAGCCACAATACATTTCATAAGCTAAAAGAGATGAATTGATTGTTTATATAAAGTGAGGCGGTCGCGGGTATAAGCAGGGTCAGGGATCAAATCACTCCAATCCTTTGTCGACGACTCGAGCTCAACTTTCAGGTTTAATTTATGCCTCCCATGTCGAAATCAATTGCTTCACCTCAGCCGAGGTCCCTTCGTAGTAGGCTTGGACCGTACTCTATAAAACCTCAACATTTGTTTTCCTGCTTCACTGGCGCGAAGTCCTACCAGAAGACAAACCTATTTATTTTCCCTTACCACCCTACTTCCTGCGGCCATGACCTTCGTGACTAGAGGCACCACCGTGAGGAGGAGTCTTCACCATAATGAGCAGAGCCAGACTACCCTTCGTCAGCCTTCTCTCACCTTCCCATGCTGAAGAGCCAACCTTCTCCACAGAGGTCGAAGGGAGAAGCGACTTAGGTGAACATGGAGTAAAATCAACAAGGAGAACCACTCGAAAATCAAGCATTAACTTAATAGAAGGGCATAAGAACAGAGGTAGTGCCAAACGACATTGCATCACTCCAGAATTCCATCGCCCAAGCTAATATGTAGAGACAAACAAGAACCCTCCCAGAGTGTGAGGCACCATTTGAATAAGAATAACGACCCCCACCCACCCTCGAGACCAGAGTCCGTAGACTCGGCCCTAATAAAAAATTTGAACCCTTACTTTCCACAGGGTTTTCTAGTGAAATTTTGGCTTAGAATGGGAAAGCCTATTATCAACATGTAGAGGAAACATTATGAAAAATATCCAAAAACCAGTAATCATGCCCATACGGGATAGAATATTGCCAAAAAAGATGGATATTTCCAAAAAACATAATCGAGAAAGGCATAGTTTTTAGTCATATAAACTATTAAATTAACCATTGTTCATTTTCCCCTCCAAATGCAAGGTGAATCACGATTTGTAGCCCCCAACCCAGAATATAGGATAAGCATGAAAACATACTAGATTGTATGCGCCAACCTTGAGCAGAGACGGGCTGCGTCTTAATGTTTCCCTCGCGTTCCAAGTGCCACAAACCTACAGACAATAACCTTAGGCTCCCTTAGATACCGGTGACACCAATACAAAGGCCAGACATATGTTCTTAAATTGACCTCTACTCCCACCACCTGTAAATGCAAAGGTCTGCCTAACTTCACGTCGTGGATCTGCAGAGATCTATGACCCTTCACAACATCAAGACAAGAGAGCGTGTGAGGGCGTGGGAGAGATCGCCCACTGTCCCAAGCATTTAATCCCTCAATCATTTCGATGAACCCCATATGGGTCTCCAGCTGCCTCACACCTCGATCGGGGGAAGTCCCTTTTGCTCTTATAAGGCTTATTCAAAATAATTAAAACACATTGAAACTTTACTTGATTTTGGAATCATTCTCTATTTCAAGTAAAATTAATAAAATATAATAATTTAGTTGCTTTATACGATTAAAAATTACTCGGATAATATATATATATATATGAGAGATGGTCACAGAACAAAGTAAAAAATATCTTCATATAAATCATATTATAAACGAAAATTTAAATATGTTGGAAAAATGTACTTTAAATATAAATTGATAAAATATTTAAAAAGTATAAAAGAGTTTAATATATATATATATATATATATATATATATATATATATATATATATTAATAATTTGTTCGTATATTTTTTGACAAGATTATATGTGTGTGTGTGTGTTTAGTTTTCACTTTCCATGAAATAATGGATTTAAAAGTCATTGCAATTGAGTGTGAACAAATATTATATATATATATATATATATATATATTTATTTATTTTTATTTTTTTTAATAATTAGCACATGCTTGTGTATATGCGTCGGGTCCAACTAAGATCATGCTAATTACCTTCACCAACTAGATGTTTATGCCAATAGAACTCCGATCCCTTGACTATTTAAGAAACCACGGTGTGGAGTCGACATCAGGACCTTGCCTGCGGGTCATGTGGAAATGGAAAGATGGGACGACTTCTAACTTCACAAATTTTAGAAAGTTAAAATGTTGAAAAGAATCATCGTAAACATTACAGGAAAAAATGCAGCTCTTATATTTACTATTAAACAAAACTCAATACAATATTGCATTTTGAATATATTTCTATTAGTTGTGGTCAGTTTCTACCTTGCAATTTCAACTTCATATTTTAACTTGTTTTCTGTGTGTGCAGACATTTATAAGTATACATCCCAGTTCTAATTCCGCTATAAATATTTATATATTTTCACATGCAAGTAGGATTCTTTGCTTCTCATGATTCCTCAATCCATAAATAGTTGAATATACTCTATTTCATTGTCTGATTTCTCTAAATTTGACTAATAGTTCCCATTTTGCATGAAATAATGGGTTTAAAAGTCATTGCAATCCAGTGTGAACAATTGTCTTTTATTATTTTTAATAATTAACACATAATTGTTTCTATGCGTCGAGCCCGACTGAGGATGGGGTTATTTTCCTCGCTAGCTAGATGTTTATGCCAATCGAAATATGACCCCTCGATTATTTAAAATACCACAATATGGAGTCGATGTTAGGACCTTGCTCACAGGTCTTGTGGAAATGAAAATATGTGCCGACCTTCAACTTTGCAAATTTTAGAAATTTAAAATCTTCAAAAAAATTGTCATAAACATTATAGGAAAACATGGAGTTTTTTTATTGAATATTAAACAAAATTCTCTACAATATCGCAGTTTGAATAAATTTCTATTACTTATGTGTAATCAATTATCTTTTAATTATTTTTAATGACTAACACTTGTTTCTGTCTATGTGTCGAGCTCAACTGAATTCAAGGTTATATTCTTTGCCAACTAGATGTTTGTGCCATAGAAATCTGACCCTTCGACTATTTAAAATACCTCATATGGAGTCGGGGTCGGTACCTTGCTCACAGTTCTTGTGGAAATGGAAATATGTGTTGACTTCCAACTTTGCAAATTTTAGAAAGCTAAAACGCTAAAAAAAATCGTCATAAATAGTATAGAAAAACATGGAGTTTTTATACTGATTATTAAACACAATTCTCTACAATATTGCATTTTGAATAAATTTATATTAGTTGTGGTCAGTTTCTACCTTCCAATTTCATATAACTTCATATTTAACTTGTTTTCTGCATGTGGAGACATTTATAAGGAGACATTCCACTTGTAATTCTGCTATAAATATTTTTATATTTTCACATGCAAGCATGCTTCTTTGCTTCTTGTTATTCCTCAATCCATAAATAATTGAATATACTCTATTTCTTTGTCTCATTCCTCTAAATTTGACTAATAGTTTTCACTTTTCATGAAATTATGAATGTAAAAGTAATTGCAATCCAATGTGAACAATTGTTTTTATTTTATTTTATTTTTAATAATAACAGATACTTGTGTCTATGGGTCAGGCCCGAGTGAAGTCATCGTTATTTTCTTCGCTAGCTAGATGTTTATGCCAATAAAACTTCGACCCCCCGAATATTTAAAAGACCATGATACTAAGTCAGATTATGGACCCTTTTGCACCGGTTTTGTGGAAATTGAAAGATGGGTTGATTTCCGACCTCGCAAATTCTAAAAAGCTAAAATGCTGAAAAAATTCGTCCTAAATGTTATTGGAAAACATGGAGTTTTAATATTGATTGTTAAACAACATTCCTTACAAGATTGCATTTTGAATAAATTTCTATTAGTTGTTGTCAGTGTCCACCTTGCAATTTCATATTTTAACTTGTTTTCTGTGTGTTGCAATATTAATAAGTGGACATGCCAGTTCTAACTTTGCTATAAATGTTTATATATTTTCACATGCAAGCATGCTTCTTTGCTTCTTGTGATTCCTCAATCCATAAATAGGTGAATACAATCTATTTCTTTGTCTACTTCCTCTAAATTTGACTAATAACTTTCATTTTGCGTGAAATAATGAATTTAAAAGCCATTGCAATCTAGTGCGAACAACTGTTTTCTATTTTTATTTTAATAATTAACACATGCATGTGTTTATGTGTTGGACCCGACTGAAGTCGAGGTTATTTTCTTCGCCACCTAGATGTTTATGCCAATAGAACTTCGATTCCCCGACTATTTAAAAGACCACGATATGGAGTCGGGGTCAAGCCCTTGCTCACGGGTCTTGTGGAAATGGAAAGATGGGACGACTTTTGGCTTCACAGATTTTAGAAAGTTAAAGATGCTGATATCTTCTTAAATGTTATAGAAAAACATGGAATTTTTATATTTATTCTTAAACAAAATCCCCTACAAGATTGCATTTTGAATAAATTTCTCTTACTTGTGTGTGAAAAGGTGTTTTTATCTATTTTAATAATTCACACATGTCTGTGTGTATGCATCAGGCTTGATTGAGGTCACGACATTTTTTTTGCTAGCTAGATATTTATGCCAATAGAATTCTGATCCTCCCGACTATTTAAAAGACCTTGATATGGAGTCGGGGTTGAGACCTTGCTCACAGGGCTTGCGGAAATGGAAAGATGGGTCGACTTTCGACATTGCAAATTTTAGAAAGTTAAAATGATGAAAACTTTCGTCGTAAACGTTATAGGAAAACATGGAGCTTTTATAATTATTATTAAAGAAACACCCCACAAAATTGCATTTTGAATAAATTTCTATTAATTGTGCGTGAATAGTGGTTTTTATTTTGATTTTTATTTTTTTAATAATTAACACGTGCTTGTGTCTATGCGTCACGCCCGATTGAGTTTGGGGTTATTTTCTTCACCATCTAGATGTTTATGCCAATATAACTCCGACCCCCCAACTATTTAAAAGACCACGATATGGAGTTGGGGCCGGTACCTTGCTCACGAGTCTTATGGAAATGGAAAGATGGGTCAACTTCCGACTTCACAAATTTTAGAAATTTAAAATCCTAAAATAGTTCAATATAATCTATTTCTTTGTCTACCAATAGAACTCCAACCCCCTAGCTATTTAAAAGTCCATGACATGAAGTCGGGATCGAGACCTTACTCACATGACTTGTGAAAATGGAAAGATGGACCGACTTCTGACTTAGATGTGGCTAGTTTCCACTAGTCTACTTCTATTAGTTATGGTTAGTTTCTACCTTACAATTTCATGTAACTCCATATTTTAAACTTGTTTTCTACGTGTGGGAACATTTAAAAGCCCGCATGGTAATTGCAATTCGCTAAAAATATTTGTTATATTTTCACATGCAAGAATGCTTCTTTGCTTCTCGTGATACCTCAATCCATAAATAGTTCAATATACTCCATTTCTTTGTCTGACTTCTCTAAATTTGACCTATAATCTTCACATTGCATGAAATAATGCATTTAAAAGTCATTGCAATTCAACCTGAATAATTGTTTTTTTTATTTTTAATAATTAACACATGCTTCTGTCTATGGCTCGGGGCCAAATGAGGTCAGGGTTATTTTCTTCGCCAGCTAGATGTTTATGCCAATAGAACTCAGACCCGCCTGGCTACTTAAAAGTTCACGATATGGAGTCGGGGTTGAGACCTTGCTCACAATAATTGTGAAAATGGAAGGATGGGCCGAATTTCAAATTAGTTGTGACCAATTTTTATTGATCTATTTCTACAGGATTGCATTCAAAGCACCAAAACTTCGGTGTTATTTTTGTATTTACCCATAAACTGCATAAATTTTTGCTAAGAAATAAAACCACGAATTTAAATAGAGTTTGCTCACAAGGAGATCTCAAAAAACCTCATCAAACATGAGTTTCAGATTCATATTAAAAGTTGTATCAATATTAATATCCACATTAACAAACCCAACACATAGAGAGCATGCTCACTGAAAAATTAACCTGAGTCATCGTCAACAATTCTCTTAGAATATTGCAAAAACATAACCTAGTAGTTTTCAAATTTTATGTGAGTTTTCACGGCTATGGAGACATAGGAAATTGACCAGATTTTCGTTGGCAGAATCTAGTAATTCGCTTTCCTCGAATGACAATTCCAGCTTCAGTGAGGACCACAAAGCTAAGAAAAAGAATAACGCAGAGCCTTTGAACATGAAAGACACACTCCACTAAAGCTATTGAGGCTAGGACTAATTAGGAATATGCTTATTGATAATGTGTTAATAAATTGTCTACTAACACTCTTAAATCCAAGTTTACGACACCATAGCTCAAAGTAAGTGGTGCGATCCGAGCATTTAACACCCAGCCAAATTGGATTCACCAAGGTATGTACACCAGACCACTGAACATTTAAGTCCCATGTCATTCATATATGGAGTAATCTAGCGACACCACAATTTAGCTCACAAACTGTGCCGGTCAGAAAACCCAAACTGCTCGTCAACAGAGAATGTTGACCACCTTTTCACTTCACCGAGTTCCTAGGGGCATTTTCGAGTTAGATTCTCGACATCGGTTGCCCAAATTTGCTATTTTTAACATCGTCGATGGCTTCAACACAAGAAAATAATGTTTGATCGAAAGAAATTGCATGTACTGTTTGATCGGCCTTGTGTATCGTACATGTCAGGATGATGTCCACCCTCGAAACCGGTAGCCTGGGATGTGGCGGCGTGCTGACGTCACTCGAAAATTTACAGCAAAAGTATAATGTTAACTATATAGAATCGAATTTTTTTCTACAATACAATTAAACTAATATAACTTCATCAATCATAGATATCACTACGCAAACAATGACATAATAATAACTTATAAAAATGGCTTGTCCATTAACCATGCACTAATCATTTTTAACCATGCGCTAATCATTTTTTTCAAAATAATTACATATAACTTATTTATGCTAAAAAATCCTCTCTTTTAAAAATATGAACAATGAAACTTTGATCCAATAGTTAACTAGAAATTGAAAAGCTTATGACATTGAGGAATAAGGATGAATCCTTTACTTTTTGGAATTTTTGGTTGTTAACTTTCAATGTCTTTAGCATCTTATTTTTCAAGTAATTTAAATGCAAAATATATATCTTCTAAAATAAAAACCTGTTTCATCCTAAGAAGTATTGTAATCTTATTAAGATGGTTTTCGACAATAATCACATCGAAATTCATTTACCGATGCGTTTCAAACCATCAAATGTGGTTCATCGTCAGGATGAGATGAAGAATCAAATCATGGCCCCAAGTGAAATAGAGAGATCCATCATTCAACGACTACTTTTGACCAAGGAGACAACTACAAAGGACAAGGCAACAACTACATTTGACTGGACCAAGAGATAGGGAAAGAAGTCAAATTTATTTAATTTATTAATTAAAATATTTTTTTATTTAGTTTATTAAAACAATTCATTAATATTTTTATTTCTAAATAGCAATTTTGTTTATAAATAACTAAATGCTTTAAAGAACCTAAACATCGAACCTCATACCTAAATATTTGTATACTTTAAAACTACCTTAAGATTTGTATTATTAAAGAACTCTTATAAAACTAATAAATAGTTAGTTAATTAGTTAGCATGACCATAAGTGCATTTATTTATTTACTTTAACTATAAATATAACTTCCTAGGTAATACAATAAGGGTAAATCTTATATAGGTATATAGGATAAATTAAATATAAATAACTTAGTTAAATTAAATATTAAAGGTGTCATGGTCTAAAAGTTTATTAAATAACCCATAAATTATTTAATAATACTATATTTAAGATTTATAAGTATAAAAAAAATATACAAATAAAACCTAGGTAAAGGTAAGACTATAGGAAACTAAATCTAATAAAGGAAAGGAGGGGGACTTTAGTAACCAATAAATAATAAGAGTAAAATATTAATTAAATAAAAGTTAATGAGAAAAATACAAAACCCTAGCAAAGGAATAAAGGGGAACTAACCAACCCGAGGATCTGGGAGAAAAAAAACCAGATAGAGAAAAGGCCCCAATGGAACCCACTAGGGGAAGGGGGGAGTGGGGGTGGGGCTAGGAGGAAAGAGCAGGGATCCAACAACTGCTAATCTTCCAGCCATCATCTATATTGAGATTGCACGGCTGCTTTCAATTTCAATGACCTCCCTAAAATTCCGGTGATGAAAAGGAGCAATTTTAGCAATAACCTAGGCCTTTTCAATACATATACCATGCTTTATCTTCTCCACATGTTCAACCAGGACTGAAGATCGGGTCCTCCCATGTTTGATGTCAACGACGTGCTCATGAATCCTTTGATTAATGGAGCGCCCCGTTTCACCCACATAGGGGGTCCCACATGAGAGGGGGATAACATAAACACCTTTCATGTCCTTGGAGTCGACGGGGTCTTTAACAGACCTTAGGGAACTACGAATGATTTTAAGGGGTCTAAAGGTTGAAGGAACATTATGCTTCCCAAGGACCCTAGAAATCTTGTCAGTGGTCCCTTGGATGAAGGGGAGATGAACCCCTGAGAATCGATCTTTGGGGTCTTTCTTGACCTTCAGACCTATGCTAGCTTTAAGGAAGGCTTTCAGACCTTGGTGCTTGCTATATCCATTGTTGACAAAAACATTAAGGAGATGGGCTTTCTCTTTATCAAGGGACTTTTCATTTGATATTCTCAGCACATGAGTAGCTAGTGTGTTGAGAACACCCAACTTTTGAGCAGGGAAATGATGGGAGTTGGCATGCAGATACTGCTCAGTATGAGTTTTCTTCCGAAAAACCTGATGGGAGAAAGAACCATCATCATTCTTTGAAATGAGAACATCAAGAAAAGGCAAGCACCCATCAATTTCCTGCTCCATAGTGAACTTTATGGAGGAAGATTGACTATTGAGATGCTGGAAAAAGAGATCTAACTCTTCCTGGCCATGGGACCAGATGACACTAGTGTCATCCACAAATCTCTTCCACAACTTAGGCAAGAGGTAAGCCGAGTCCAAAGCCTTGGATTCAAAATCTTCCATAAAAATATTAGCAACAACCGGGGATAGGGGGAACCCATTTCCACCCTGCAAGTCTGCTCATAGAATTCCCCTTCAAAGCAGAAAAAGGTGGACGTAAGACAAATCTCAACTAAGCGAGCGATATCGAGGTCAGTGAGGCGCTTGATGACCTCAATGGGCTCATGAATCAGGATGCAAGTGTAAAGCGAAACCACATCGAAGCTCACAAGAATGTCCCCACGATCCAACTTTATGCCCTTTAACTCATTGACAAACGAAGAAGAGTCTTTGACGAAGGACTCTGTGAGACCAACGAGGGGTTTAAGCTTAGAAGCAAGGTATTTGGCTAGGAGCTAGGTTGGACCTCCTATGGTATTGACAATTGGTCTCAGGGGGTCCAATTGTCAATATCATAGGAGGTCCAACCTACCTCCTAGCCAAATACCTTGCTTCTAAGCTTAAACCCCTTGTTGGTCTCACAGAGTCCTTCGTCAAAGACTCTTCTTCGTTTGTCAATGAGTTAAAGGGCATAAAGTTGGATCGTGGGGACATTCTTGTGAGCTTCGATGTGGTTTCACTTTACACTTGCATCTCGATCCATGAGGCCATTGAGGTCATCAAGCGCCTCACTGACCCTGATACCGCTCGCTTAGTTGAGATTTGTCTTACGTCCACCTTTTTCTGCTTTGAAGGGGAATTTTATGAGCAGACTTGCGGGGTGGCAATGGGTTCCCCTTGTCCCCAATTGTTGCTAATATTTTTATGAAAGATTTTGAATCCAAGGCTTTGGCCTCAAATCATCTCCTTCCCAAGCTATGGAAGAGATTTGTGGATGACACCGGTGTCATCTGGTCCCATGGCCAAGAAGAGTTAGATCTCTTTTTCCAGCATCTCAATAGTCAATCTTCCTCCATAAAGTTCACTATGGAGCAAGAAATTGATGGGTGCTTGCATTTTCTTGATGTTCTCATTTCAAAGAATGATGATGGCTCTTTCTACCATTAGGTTTTTTAGAAGAAAACTCTTACCAAGCAGTATCTGCATGCCAACTCCCATCATTACCCTGCTCAAAAGTTGGGTGTTATAAACACACTAGCTACTCGTGCGTTGAGAATATTAGATGAAAAGTCCCTTAATAAAGATAAATCCCATCTCCTTAATGTTTTTGTCAACAATGGATATAACAGGCACCAAGGTCTGAAAGCCTTCCTTAAAGCTAGCATAGGTCCGAAGGTCAAGAAAGACCCCAATGATCGATTCTCAGGGGTTCATCTCCCCTTCATCCAAGGGACCACTGACAAGATTGCTAGGGTCCTTAGGAAGCATAATGTTCCTTCAACCTTTAGACCCCTTAACACCATTCGTAGTTCCCTAAGGTCAGTTAAGGACCCCGTCGATCCCAAGGACATGAAAGGTGTTTATGTTATCCCTTGCTCTTATGGGACCTCCTATGTGGGTGAAACGGGGCACTCTATTAATCAGAGGATTCATGAGCATGCCACTGACATCAAACATGGGAGGACATGGTCTTCAGCCCTAGCTGAACACGTGGAGAAGACCAAGCATCATATATATATTGAAGAGGCCCAGGTTATTGCTAAAAGCGCTCCTTTTCATCACCAGAAATTTAGGGAGGCCATTGAAATTGAAAGAAGGCTGTGCAATCTCAACAGAGATGACTGCTTGAAGATTAGCAGTTGTTGGATCCCCGCTCTTGCCCCCTAGCCTCCTCCCCCTCCCTTCCCCCTGGTGGGTTCCATTGGGGCCTTTTCTTTATCTGGTTTTTTTCTCGCGAGTCCTCGGGGTTGGTTATTTCCCCTTTATTCCTTTGCTAGGGTTTTGTATTTTTCTCATTAACTTTTCTTTAATTAATATTTTACTCTTATTATTTATTGGTTATTAAAGTCTCCCTCTTTTCCTTTATTAGATTTAGTTTCCTATAGTCTTACCTTTACCTAGGCTTTATTTGTATATTTTTTGTGATACTTATAAATCTTAAATATAGTCTTATTAACTAATTTATGGGTTATTTAATAAACTTTTAGACCATGACACCTTTAATATTTAATTTAACTAAGTTATTTATATTTAATTTATGCGATATATCTATATAAGATTTACCCTTATTGTATTACCAAGGAAGTTACATATAAGGTTAAAGTAAATAAATAAATGCACTTATGGTCATGCTAACTAATTAACTAACTATTTATTAGTTTTATAAGAGTCCTTTAATAATACAAATCTTAAGGTAGTTTTAAGGTATAAAAATATTTAGGTCTGAGGTTAGATGTTTAGGTTCTTTAAAGCATTTAGTTAATTATAAACAAATTTGTTGGTTAGAAATAAAAATATTAATGAATTGCTTTACCAAACTAAATAAAAAATATTTTAATTAATAAATTAAATAAATTTGACTTCTTTCCCTATCTTTTGGTCCAGTCAAATGTAGTTGTTGCCCTGTCCTCTGTAGTTGTTTCCTTGGTCAAAAGTAGCGGTTGAATGATGGATCTCTCTATTTAACTTGGGGCCATGATCTGATTCTTCATCTCATCCAATGAACCACACTTGATGATTCGAAAATGAATTTCAATATGATTATTGCTGAAAATCATCTTAATATAGATCCCAGAAGCCTAAATTCAACTAATATTTTAATCTTATTCGTAACACTATAGTGTTTTCAATCTTATTTGTGACAATAAAATTCATAAAATTTCAAAAAATATAAAATTTGAAAAGATATAGATATTATCTTAATCTTATTCGTGACAAGAAGATTGATAAAATTTCAAAAAATATAAAATTTGAAAAGATATGAATATTCCAATCTCTCGAGACAATAATATTATTTTCTTTAATTTTTTGTTTTATCAAAAAATATAAAATTTGAAAAGATATAGATATTCCAATCTCTCGAGACAATAATATTATTTTCTTTAATTTTTTGATTTAGAGTTTACTTCCATAACTTTTTTCTTGATAAAATTTAATAAAGTGCGAATGCTTTTCCTTTTTTTATTAAATAATATATTATTTTCTTATAATCAAAGGGTTTTTTGGGGCTATTTATGTGGTTAACTTTAAGCACTTTATACTCTTCGTCACACCAAAGATACGTTTAATTTTCGTGTTTATTGGAAATTTAAAGAAAGTGTTTGTTTATATAACTTAGGAGTGTGGTCATAAAAAAGTAAATTTAATTTGTTTTTTAAAATTATTTAAGAAATAATATATATATATATATTTTTTTTTGTATAAAATTTAGATTTAGAATTAAGAGTCTATAATTTGTGTTTGGCTTATGATCAATTTAAATGTTAAAATTAATTATTTAGTTTTAGTTGAAGATATTATAAGAAACATAATTTATCAAACTATTGCAAAATTCATGAATACAAGTTATTTAATTGAATTTTAGAGTCACTTCACTGGACCATTGTAAATTATTAGTTATTAATTTTTAATAAATGTGGTTCTTGATAAATGCATTTTTGATTAATTAAGAAATGATAAATTTTCTCTTAAATCTTCAAAATTTCACAAAGTCCTATTCTAACCATAAAAGTTTAGGGAGGGAGATGTTACTTAAGATTATAATTTTTATTTTTTTGCATTATCTCACCTTGATTTCCTAGACTAAAGATAATTTGTTCTAAACTAGTGTATATATAATTTTTATATAATTTGTTTTTTTATAAAAAATAAAATTGAAAAGGCCTTTTTATTAAAGCTTAATGTAAGAGGTCATGTTCTTTCTTTCTCTTTAGTACTTTTCCTAAAGGATCTTTTAGTTATTCCAATAAGCATTCCCTATTAAACCTTGGTTGATTAGTGTTTAATGAGGGTAGATGGCCTAAGGTTGTCTTTAATGATAGATTGTGCAAGAGCAAAAAAAATTGGATGCAACAAAATAACAAATGGTTTAGTAAATGGGGTATTTGCTTGAACGGGTGTCCCATAAACAACAAAGAGATAAAAGCTTTTGTGATAGAAAGTTCCACAAGCATACTTGGGATAAGGAGCTAGGAAGAAAGAAAAATTACTATATTGAAGTGTTTAATCCCACTCATAGTCATCAACCAAAAGCATACATAGAGGCCAATATCTCTTGGAGAGCCAAAATTCTTATTGCTCAGTTAAGGACTAATTCTCATCAACTCTCATCAACTCCGTTGTGAAAGAGGGTATTGGAAAAGGCCAAAGGAAGTGTGGGAGGAAAGAGTATGCATTTTTTATTCTTAGGGAAAAGTGCAAATAGAAAAACATTTCATTTTAGAATGTGAGGCCTTCAAAGACAACAGGGAAAGTTATGGAGATATGCTGGCAGCTAACTCTTGGCATAATCTATTTAGCGCGGGGTTTGTCGAGAAGCTGGGAGAATTTATTTTGAAGCTTCACAGAAAAAGGGCGAATACATCAAGCAGATGAAGAAGCAATATGTCCCATAGGCTATCTTTAGCTAATTTCTTTCTTTCTTTCTTTCTTTGTCTTATGGTCATAAATAAAAGATATTGACATATTTTCATCATCTCCTCTACATCATGGAATTTTAAATATTAACCAACTTACATCTCTAAATTTATACCCGTTTTTTCACATTTACCTAATACAATTATGAAATTACCATGTAAATAATCAAATAACAAATAACGTAATATGAATACATATTTATTTTTTTACATTTACTTAATATAATTATAAATTTACTATACAAATTATTAAATAAATTTATATAAACCAAATTTATAAAATAAATAATTATATAAAAAATAATAGCTGCTAATTCCATATTAAAAATAATGCCAGAAAATCCAACCTATTTCAACTTCTAAAATGAAATAATTTAAAACTAATAAAAAACGATTTAAAAAAAAAACCATTTATTTAATTAATAAAAAATATAATTTATTCATACAAATATTTTTTCGTTTAGTATGTATGAATCCAATATAGCCATCAGCCTATGGAAAATAAATACAACATTTAACACTGCATCATTCGTTTATTCCACCGCCACCATCCACCTACATGCGTTAAGCTTTGGCATCGCAGCGGGGTTTTGGACGAAAATAAATTGATTAAAAATTAAATGAAATCTGGACGGGAGAAGTAAAAATTCAAAACCAGAGGAATATTTGATGATGTGGCGAATTTGTGGCTGGAATAGCCGCTCCCTTCGTCACGGTACTGTCGCTGGAATGTCGGTTATGTAAAAAAGCTAAAAGCTAATAGCGCTTATGACCGTTTGAAAGCAGAGCATATAACACGTTATGTCACACACAGTACTCTCACTTCCATTTCATCTTTTTCTCTACTCTGCATTGCCTTTGGCTTGTTTCTTGATACCAGTTGTTTACTCTGCATGGCCATGCATCTTGATTTTTACAGTGCTTTATCTTTATAAGGTTTTCCATTGTGTTCTGACTGTAATGAATGCTTTCTTTTCTTTTTCATTTTTGATCTCTTTGCATTGTTTGCGGGGCAATTTTATTTTGTGGCAGGAGGTAGAGAAGATGATAAGGGAATTGTCTATAATGCGACTTTTTGAAGATTCTGGTGACGGAATCCAGCGAAAGAATTGAGGTCAAATCTTGATGGATAGATATGACAGCTGATATCTTGGATTTTTATGAAATTGCTGGAAGAGATATACTATATATAACATGATACTCCGATAATTTTGATTGAGAAATATGTACAGAAAAGCTGCCTGGTAAAGTCTATGCATAGAGCCCTAAGACTTATTTTAAAATTCGGTAAAATTCGTTTTGAGCTGGTGAATGACTCCAAATGAATTCTGATATGCGACAGGTGCAGAGGAGGTTTTGCACTTGAGTAAGCAGAACGCGAGAACAGTGTCATGTTTCTCTGTGTCCTTTTATTTGTCAGACTGGTTTTCATAAATGGCTTTCGTGTACTCGCAGAGATGAGGTGACAGGCAGAGATTAGACAGATGGTACTTTTTTACTCATTTATCGTGTGCCATTCGTACAGCGGTCCACACAGCTTTCATGTAAGTGCGTACGTACATTTTTCCCATCTGTTTCTAGGGTTAAGGAAAGATGTATCTTCCCAGGAAATCGCTTAACCGGGACGCAAATCATTTATGTATCGCCAAAATTCTAGTAAAAGTTCTGAATGAATGGTATGGATGTTACAGTTGACTTCGTTCCGTATCCCGATCTTCTCTTTTAGGGTTAGCTTGTGTTTCTTTATTTTTTTCTCTCTCCTGTTGCCCGCACGGTTTTATTTGGTTGCAGGATTCTGAATTTCTATGAAGCGCACCACATGAGTGAAGGAGTTGCTTCACTGTGTTACCGATAACCATTTCTTAATTTATCAGTTGTTCCAGGGTGATTTTGCGGGGAAATCGCAAGGGTTGTAAATGGTGCAATACATACATAGTCATGGTAGGTAAAGATGCTTCGGTTTTAATTTTTTGCCACTTATTGCGTATTTGTTGCTTCATTTTTACCCTCTTTTGTTGCCCCACCGGTTTTATTTTGTCGCAGGGTTTTGGACTTCTGTGAATCTAACCAGTTGAGTGAAGGAGTTACTTCACTGCCTTACTCTAACCATTTGTTAATTCATTGGGTTTTTTTAGAGTGAAATTGCGAAAATTTGCGAGGGTTTGTAACCTTGCAGTAAATATACCATTATTCCAACTAAAGGTGGGTTTCTTTTAAATTCTGTTATCTATTGCTCAATTTAATGGCAATTCATGATTACTGGTTAATTATTTGAGATAAACTCATATTTGCAAATCTGCAACAGGTTTAAAGCGGTCGAGGTCGAGGTAGAAGAAGACTCATAACCGCATAGAAGATTGACGCACAACCTCATGTCTTCCACAGGTTTATTTGGGTTGTTTATCATTTATTGAAATCTAATTAGAGATCCTCATATGATACCATACCTTATCAATTACTAGCTTCCTTATAAAGTTTAAATGGAAAAAGGATCATGGCTGTCACATTTTTGCAATATCATTGCTTGGAATAAATTTTAACTTAAATTATAATATAATTCAAATTTTTGGAATATAATTGCTTGGAATATGGTGAGTAACCCAAAATTTTAGTATCTCTTTCAAAATCATCGATATGAACAATACCCTCACCCTTTGATACATAGAAAAAATCTTATATTAAAATCTTTTCAAAGAGTGTTCTCAAAGCAATCTTGATTATGATTCTACGACTCCTTTCATGCATTCTTCTGTACATTTTTCATGACATATGATGAGTTGTTTGTAAAAAAACTAAAGTTATTTTTATTTGGGTTATTTCACCAAAAGGAATTTATAAAGGGATGTGATTCAAATATTTGGTTTTAAATGTCATTTTAATATGCATTTAAATTATCATATTAGACTAAGAATTTAGAAATTATTTTTTAAAAGTGCTCTAATTTTGTATAATTATTTGGGCTCTGGTTTGTTCTAAAATTTTCTTCTCACATTAGCCTATAATTCATACTCAGTAGAATCTATTAACAAACCTAGATACCTCGACCAATTTAGTGCATTTCCTTTTATTACAATTTTGAAATATGTTCCCCACACTCATTTAATAAAATTAATATAGTAAAAGATCCCTTGCTTTCTTTTTTCCATTAGAGTTTGTTAGTGGCTATTTTCATTGGTGGACACTCTCATTGGTGGGCCCATACACTTCTCTTTGTTTATGGGTTAAACTCTTATCCTTTGTTATTACCTTGATTTTTACTTTTTTAGGAATCCCTACCCTTTATTTCCACAAAATAATATGGATATGTGCAACATTCCATGCAATTCAAGGAATGCCAGAATATTAGCCCTTATTTTGTGGCTCTGATCATCAACCTAACATGATATTAGGTCCTTAATTCTTTGTTTAAATTTGTTTTTGTGTACCTACTATTGGATTAGTTGTTGCTATAAGTTGGACACTCATCCAACTTTCATAAAGCAATAGCTCCCTTGATTAATGAACTAGAATTAAAGAGTTAGATAATTTGGTTCATTAGTGGTAGCAAGTTGCAACTATGGTTTTACCATATAGGGCATGTTTTTTGGATGTGGGGACAAAATGTAGCATAAAAGAATTGACCTTCCATGTTTTTTTTCATGAACCCTGGGGATTGGTGACTATTCATGGAAAATTTGTACCAAGTAGGTCCACCCAAAATGAGCACTTCTATTGGCTCAACCATGGAGCCTAACCCGAGGAGCATCAAGAGAATTGAACCTGTGACCTCTCAATAGCAAAGGTGTGACCTCTCAATAGCAAAGGTGCTTTAATGACAGGGACTCGACCAATTGAGCTAATCTTTAGGGCTAACTTGACCTTTCATGTTACTTTGCCTTATAATGGTTTTTAAAAGGGGTGCCAACCTTGCATGGTGATCCACTTTTTTTCCTATCTCTTTTTCAACCTTGAATTTAATTTAGTTAATTGGTCTCCTCCTTTGTAGTTTGGCCTTACCAACATTAACTTATGACGTGAAACTAGTAGTCATTCTAGTGCTACTCTTACTGTAAGCCTTTATCAAATGGCATTGGGCAGGGCCGTGATAAGGCCAACAAAGAGTGTTGAATTTGACTACTTATTTTTATTGTGTAGGCAATGTACATTCAATCAAATTAGTCCAATGGAGGGTCCCTTGACTTCAATTAAGTTTAATCATTACCAATGGACCTTCTCCTTGGTTGTTTTGTGTGTCTTTTTCTTCTCTCGGGGGTCAAACCCTCATCTTTTTCTCTATGTCTTAGCCTCTCTTGATTTAGAATTTTTGATCCTTTGCTTCCTTTCATGTTTGTAAATCCATAGACATTATGCATGGATTTTCCCATTGGTGAGTTTCTCTTTCATTGATCTACAACAATTTGCTAGTTCCACACATAATAGAGAGTTGGTTAGATTTTTCTATTTGGAATTCTACCCCCTCCTAGGCCTCCCCTTTTGTTGGCTTTCTTGTTTGTAAATTGAGAGGTTAGGTACAATTTTTTCCATTGAGTTTCTTTTTTATTGGCCAACAACAATTTGCTAGTTTCACTCATAATAAAGAGTTAGTTGTGGCTCCTTCCTGTTGAAATTGACACACTACCCATTTAATTATATATTTTTTTGCCAAAATTTCATTTATTTTCCTTTTTATGCAATTTACTTTCCAGGTTCATATAAAGTTTTGAGTGTTTTTAGTTGAAGATTCATTTTCCTCATTCCAAAACTTCACTTCACCTATCCTCAAGAGAGTTCATAAGGGATGGTAATCAAAAGAGAGTTCAAGGGTAAAGGATTAAGATTTAAAACATTGCAATCAATAAGAATATGAGGAGACTAGCTAAATTATATGGATTCTCTCTTGGTTGGGCCAAATTTAAGAATTGGTTTTGAAGTAGAGTATTCAAAATTGCCTTACAAATATTCTTTTTGTTTTTATGGTTATTTATAAACATGACCATATTCCAAGTGACCTTTACAAAAGATATTTTGATAATCAAGGTAGTGCAAAGTTCATACCGTTACAGTAAAGTGATCCCAGAATTAGTATATTGTGTGCTAGTTGATGAATTGTAGATAAATATACTTATGATATATGATCATTTGCCTCCTTTTTCTCAACTTTGTTGCTGGTTTACTTCAAGTTGAAAATTCATTTTTCTATTTGCTTTATTTCTTGCATCCATTATTAATTTCCATTACAAATTTATTTTCTTTATCTTTTTTAGACTAGTTGAACTCTTGTAATAATTTGTTCGTGGACATTTTCCTTTATGGTTTATTCGTTTTGCCGTAGATTTTTTTCACCAACTCCCCGTCACAATGAGTCTAATGAGTAAAATTTATGGAAAAAGTCATTAACAACATTCAATTTAGTTACCTTTGACTAAACAACCATTGGGAAAATCTATTTTGACTAAACAACTATAAATGGGGAGTATTTATTTTGACTAAATAACCATGAAAAGTATCTATTTGTTAAAATTAGGGAGTCTTTGCGCATATCCCCACCTTTGTTGCACTTATAAGTGTGCATCCACAAGTGCAAGGACAAGTAGTGACATGCCACTAGCTAGACTTGGAATTTGGTGAAAGCTATAATAGCAACCATTTCATTTGATTTGGCCAGCCACCATTAACTTTTCCTACCCAATTTAATTATTGCTCATTTTCATTCTCGGCAGATAGTAGGATGTAAAATGCAACTAATTCAACCAGGCGGTCTCGCATGAGGTATGCAAAATCTGCTGTAATTCTCTTTCAACTGCAAAACGGCGAATTTTCCGGAGTACGCGGCATTATCCTTGCATAACAAGTAAGTGGTTAGGGTTCGGTACTAAGTCATTTAAGTTCGAGAAATTTCGACAAGTTCCATTGATGTTAAATTCTTCCCCATCGTGAGTCGCACAAGGCTTCTGATATGAAATATGATTTTCTCATTAAAAAAGATTTATCTCTAAAAATTTTTGGAATCTCTTCAAATATTTTAGTGTATATGAATCCAATATAGCCATCTGTCAATGAAAAAGAAATAAAACATTAGAGACGACAACATTCCTTTATTCCACCTATGTGCGTTAAGCTTATTCATTTATTCCGTCGATGGAAGATAAATAAAACATTTAACACTGCATCATTCCTCTATTTCATCGCCCCACTACCCACCTATTCGTATTGGATACAGCAAATAGGATACAGCGGGGTTTTGGATGAAAATAAATTTATAAAAAATTAAACGAATTCTAGACGGGAGAAGTAAAAATTCAAAAACAGAGGAATATTTGATGATGTAGTGAATTGGTGTAACTAGTTGTGGATGGATGGAATTTGTGGAACTAGTTGTGGATGGAATAGCGAATTTGTGGAACTAGTTGCGGATGGATTCACCAGACTGTCGTTGGAATGTCGGTGAAGTAAAAAGCTGAAACCTAATAGCGCTTATTAGCGTTTGAAAGCAGAGGATATAACACGTTATGTCACACAGTGTGCTCTCACTTTCATTTCATCTTCTTCTCTGATCTCTATTGCTTTGGCCTGTTTCTTGATGCTAATTGTTTACTCTGCATAGCCATGCATCGTGGTTTTTACAGTGCTTTATCTTTATAAGGTTTTCCTTCGTGTTCTCATTGTAATGAATGCTTTTGGTTGATCTTTCTTTTCTTTTTCATTTTTCTATCTCTTTGCATTGTTTCCTGGGCAATTTTATTTTGTGGCAAGAGGTAGAGAAATGATAAATGTGTAGATATGACACCTGATATCTTGGATTTTCATGAAATTGATAGAAGGGATATACTATATAGAATATGATACTTGGGCAATATATTTGAGAAATATGGGCAGAAAAGCTGCCTTGTAAAGTCTATGCATAGAGCCGTAATACTCATTTTAATCATATATAGAGAGAGAGAAACATTTGGTGTAACTCGTTTTGACTTGGTTAATGATTCGAGATGAATTCTGATGTGTGACAGGTGCAGAGGAGGTTTTGCTCTTGAGCAAGCAGAACGCGAGAAGACTGTCTTGTTTCTATGTGTCTCTCTACTTGTCAAAGGGGTTCTCATAAATGATGTGCTTGCCGAGATGAGATGACAGGCAGGGATTAGACATAGTACCTTTTTCTCATCTATTTTGTGCAATTCGTACAGCGGTCCACAGTGTCTTTCATGTAAGTGGGTACGTACATTTTTTCCATCTATTTCTGGGGTTAGCAAAGAGGTATCCTCCGAGGAATTCCTGGGTCTTTTATAGATTATTTCTGATAGTTATCGATTCATCATGTGTTTAAAAAAAGGAATATATTTTATTAAAAAAAACTTCTGAAGGGAACAAATAATGTTACCAATCCCCCTCTATGGGATGGGTTTTTGGCTATCTTCAATGTCTTCAGCTTTTGTAGAGTCTCTCTCTTCTATGATGTGTAAAACCCAGCAAACAAAATGTTTGAGCTCAATGAGTACTCAAATGAAAAAGAAGATGGTGTGCGACAATGATAATAATCATAGCTACAACAATGAGTGCAACAATGAAAATGATCAAAAGTGAAGAATGAATGGAAAACCCTTCTATTTATAACAAAATATTAGGTTATCCTCAAATAATGAGCAATAATAAAATATTATTAACCCCATTCTAAAATTAACCATTTGGAATATTTTATTATCTTTGGTTTGGAGGGAAAAAGGTATAAACTTTTATTTAGAAATAATAAATAAATAAATGATTTATTTATCATCTCAAGAAATATGGTTAAGGAATAATAAATAAATAGTGATTTATTTAATTATTCTTCATGGGTTTAATTATAAATGACTTAACAAATGTGGTTTATTAAGTAATTTCTCAGAGTGAAAACAATTTTACTATGGTAAAAGTGGCCCTACATGGTGTACTTTGATCCATCTAGTAAATTAAGGCTAGATGATCATTTTTTTGTGATAATAATTACCTTATGCATAAAGAGTATACTTTATTTACTAATAATCATAATCTACATGTCATAAGCAACCAACCAAATTTGAATCAAAGACATGGCGAATGGGTTGAATTTATGCAGAACTTTACTTTTTTTATTAAACATATTGGTAGGCCATTGAATAAATTAGTTGATGCTTTGAGTATAATTAAATTAATTCTACAAGAACTTCAAATTGGTGTCTTGGGATTTGATGAACTCAAGGAAATGTACAAGAGTGATGAAAACTTCAAAGAATCATGCGCAGCATGTGAACACCCAGTTAACATGAATACAACTCCATGCTCAAGTTATTGAGTGAGGAATGTTTGTTGTTCAAGGATAGTAAGCTTTGCGTACTAAGGTGTTACATGAATGGAAACTTAATAAAGAAGAAGCATAGTGGAGGATTAGTATGACACTTTGAAGCTGATAAAAACTTTCATATATTAAATTCTTTCTATTTTTTTCCATGTATGCAAGCTAATGTAAAACAACTTGTGGAAATATGTATATTATGTCAACATGAAAAAGGGAGAAGCTAAAAAGTAGGATTTCACTAACTACTGCCAATTCTTAGCAAGCCTTGGGACTCTGTTAGCATGGATTTTGTTTTGGGATTACCTTGAACATAGAGAGGTAATGGTTCTATTTTTTGTTGTACGTTTCCTAAGATGACACATTTTATTTCTTTTACAAGAACTATCGATGCAACCAATGTTGCAAATATATTTTTCAAAGAAATTGTAATGTTGCATTGCTTGCCTATAAATGTTGTATTAGTTAGGGGATACAAGATTTGTATGCCACTTTTTTGGAAAACCTTGTGGAAGAAATTGGGCACTAATTTGAACTTCATTTTAACTTACGATACATAAATATATGGACAAATAGATATGGTAAATATAATTTTAGGAAACATTTTTAAGACTCTGGTGAATGAACATCTTAAACAACATGATCATATACTTTCTCAAGCTTGGTTTGCTTACAATGAATCACGTAACATAAGTATAGGAATGAGTCCATTCCAAATATTGTATGGAATATACCCCAGGGGAGTATATGAACTAAGAAATTTGGGAAAGCAGAAGCTCAAGAGTGTAGATGGTGAATATTTTGCAGTGAGCATGCAAGATTTGCAGGAAAATGTCAAGCAACAATTGCAAGCGAATAACAATAAGTACAAAAAAATAACATACATTGTTGGGACAGGGTCTCCTAGAGTCAATTTTGGGGTTAAAAACCCAAGTTTTGGGGCGAAAAGCCCAAGTTTTTGTATGTAAAGTGTAAATTCTCTGAAAATTGTGGTCGCAGAGCGCATAGATGTAAAGTGTCAAAAAGGGTTTTTACCCTTCTTCTATGTAAGTTGTGTCGGCTTTAGTAGATGTACCCATGGTCCGTGGACCATGGGATTGTATAAAAAAGGAGAGTCTTAGAAGAGTCTAAGGCAGCTCTGAGTTTTGATAGTTGATGATATGGATGTAATGGGTCAGTAAGAGCTAAGAGCGAAGAGTCTTTAGAGTAGAAGAGAGGCTCTGTAGCTAAGTGCATAGAGTCCTAGAGTAGAGTCTGTAGCTGAGTGCACAAACCCCTATAGCTGAGTGCGTAAGGTAGTTTGAGTTTGCAAGAATATTTGAAGCATTAATAAAGAAGATTACTTCGGAAATATCTGTGTTTGATCTATTTACTTCTGTTATGAATGAATGCACTTATTTTATGATGAATATTAGGTTTATGTTTTAATATTGTATTAATGCGCAAATCTACATGTTTTACATTGTTACATGAACGCAAGCTATAATATCTGTTTACGTGAAGAATATCTTAATATATGCTAAAGTTATTAGTTACTTGAGCTGATCTGCATAAATACAGAAGTAGGAGTAGTTACAAAGGTGCGTAAGTGGCTGATTGACCTATTTAAGGTCCGTGAAGGATAGTCGTAAGCCTTCTCAAAGGTCTAAGGGTTGATTAAGGGAAGTATATCGATAAGCCTTAAAGGCTTATCGATCTGTGTGAGGGCAGAGTTACGGCATAAAATGACATCATAATCATCTCTGGGTGTAGAAACTTGGTTCCAACATCCCCCCATATTTCTTTGGGTGAGACTTCAGTCTGCGCTCCACGGATTAATGCTGAAAGGTCCAGTAGTGTAGGGATTTGTTTGGCTAAACTTAACGTTGAACCTAGGTCAGGGCCCCCAAGCCAAAAAATGGTTCCATTGCCAGGACCAGGATCTGCATAAAGATATGTGTGATGTCGCATCACTGGAATCCAACTAAGAAAGAAATTGAGGATTGGTTGGATAGAAAGATCCACGAATTCGCAGCGCAAGAAAACAAAAATCCGCGATTGACGAAAGAACAGTGGTTGGATAGGTATCCATACACAGAGATACATGAAATTTTCTTTTGTTCCTTCCTAGTTGAATTCATTTGGGGATTTTTGAGGTCTAAAATGGGCCTCCTAAGGAAATTATAAAATAATAGCGGAAATAATAAAATAAGATTACATTACATCATCAAATTTTAGAGGGAAAAAAGAAAAAAATATTTTTTTCAAATCATATTTTCAACTTATCTCCCTATGGGTTTACTCAAATTTAAAGTGGTAACACTCATTGGATGCAAGATTTGATTCCTCGTCCAAAGAGTACCCATGCTTCATACTTTCAATGGACCCTTCTACACGAAACATGAGAAATACATGAAAAATGTGATTGCAATCACATTTTTCCATGTATTTTTAATTTTTCATGTAGCAGGATCCATCAAAAGTATGCAACATGGGTACTCCTTGGATGAGGAATTAAATTTTGCATCCAATGAGTAATCCCACTCGAAATTTGAGTAAAACCTTAGGGAGATAAGTTGAAAATACGAGTTGAAAAAGTAGTTTTATTATTTTCTTATTTTTTTTACTTTTTTACTCCAAAAATGGTGAATCATCCCCCATGGTTGACATCATCATCTTGAATCCTATTGGTTATTATAAAGTTTATTTTGGTTGTACATTTTTCTTAGGAGGCCCATTTTAGACCTCAAAATTCCCTTGATGATATGAGTGGATCGCTAAATTGGCAGACGGCCAAGGAAGGTGGAGGCTTTACAATCTGATAGTGTGGACCCCGGAATTAGTGCGGAGATTGGAAGCCTCTGAAGATAAGATCACATGCGTCGTCAATCACTGGCTTGATTGTATCATAGAAAGATTTGTGACAGAGTTCACAGTCGATACTTTGGTCAGTTACAATGAAGTACAACGTCGTTTCTTCAAGGGACCGCGAGGTAAGTATTTAAGATCTTTGAATACTTGGATTAAGATGCTCTTGTGTGAAAAGTGGGTTATGCACTTACCTTGATGTTTGGAACTACACGAAGTGGGAAGATCTTTAGGGATAGAGAGAGAACAGGCCCTGAATATAGCCCACTGATTGGACCTCCTCTAAGTGACGACGAGGAAGCAGTACATGCTTCTTCGCAGAGCTCTGTCTAGTTAATACGGCAAGGATTTCTATGAATACCCCATCTGCCCACTCCACCTCCAAATTCACCTCCGCAGCATACACCTTTGCCCACACCACCACCACCTCCGCCATTGTTCAGTATGGAGAATGCAGTGAAGTTGCCCGTTTTCAAGGGTTTGGGAAATGAGGATCCGGACCAGTTTTGGTTCGTCACGAAGGCTGTATGGGAATCTCAGGGTATTACAAATGATCAGATGAAGAAAGCAACATTGGTTACTTCTTTACAGGAGCGTGCACTAACGTGGTACATTAAGTATTGTAGTGATAACCCGACGACCACATTAGCAGACATTCAGACTGCGCTGAAAAAGGAATTCAGTAGGCCCAAGTTTGAAGTGCAATCAATCGTTGGATTCAAGGAAATTATGATGAAGCCTGGCGAGACACCCTGGGAGCTCGATTGGAGATTGAAATGCAAAATCCGTGAAGCTAACTTGAATCTCATGGATGGACAACACCGTGAATGGTTTGTAGCTTCGCTCTTGCCTCATCTAAAAATTTCTTTGTCACAACAAAATATTGGGACCTAGGCATAAGCCCATGCCCTTGAGGCCAGAAGCTCAAGCAGGACCAAGTGCAGGACCTGCGTTGTGGTGTGCTATCTGTCAGGTAGCTGTAAAACATGTGACAGACAATTGTCACCTACTACAGAAATTTGTACAGACACCACAACAACTCTTCTACAACTTCTGTAAATCGGTGGGTCATGACGAGCGTAATTGCCGTATCTATGAGATAATGATGGATAGAATGCCTGCATATCAAGTATAGGTATAAACTTGGCCTCCTGACCAAGGAATTGGGGGAGCGCGAGGAGGATATCAAGGACGCGGATGAGGCCGAGGTGGAGGAGGACTTGGTAGGGGTAGAGAACAGGTTATTTTCTACAACTATGGGGGACTGGGCCACTACGCACGAGAATGTACGAACCCGATGTGCTTGTTGTGCCGATATTGTACTCATTTTGACCATGCGACTGAAGATTTCCCTGTATTACTAACTAAGATACGCAAAAAGGGAGTGCAACCTCAGCAGCCGACTCAGAACCTACAGATGATGAGGGCTGAACCTTGCGAAGGAGATCCTAATGTGAACATTATGCTGCGAAGCAGAATGACAACTGGTGAAGATAAAGGAGAGAAGGAGGATGGGTTTGATTTGGAGCACGCGAAAGCAACATTCATGGAAGCAAAGAAAAGCTTCACTGAGGCTTCTACCTCAGGAAGTCAGGATAATTCATCTGAAGAAATGGACCCCTCCATGCTTACTACATTCTTGGAGACCTATATGAAGTTGCTGCGTGTTGTGAAAGGATTACAAGAGCTGATAAGTAAATGTGTCGAAAAATAAAACGCCCCTGAGGGACCACATGTAGTCAGGAAGATTGGTAAGAATAAGATAAGAGTAGGGCATGAGGTGAGGCTCACTGCGCAGATAGGAGAATATGAGAAGGATCAAGTTATTCTGGATCTGGGGTCAGATGCGAATGTTTTGCCTAAACAAACATGGGAAAGAATGGGGAGACCTGCGCTACAGTGGTCTCTGATTCAATTGAGGATGGAAAATCAACAGAATATTATCCCCATGGGAAGATTGCAGGGAGTAACAGTAGATATTGAAGGTGTGAGCGCGTTGACCAATTTTGAAGTGATAGAGATCGTGGATGACAACAATCTCTACCCCGCGCTACTTGGGATCAATTGGGCCATTGACTTGAATGGGGTGATCAATTTGAAGAAGCGGACAATGTCATTTGAGAAGAATTAGCTCCGCGTGGTGGTACCTTTAGACCTTGTCGAAGGACCGTGCTATATTGAACCTATCCGCGATTATGAAACCAACAATGATTTGGACCAGATTTATAAGATAATGGTGTGAGATCAAGATTGGGTGAATCTGACAGATGATTGATGTATTGCATGGGACTGTGAAAATTCCTGCACATTAGATTCAGATGAGGAGTTGGAACTCTAGCAGAATTGATTGCATGAAGTGTCTACGCTACACTGTAATATGATGACTAAATCGTTGCGCTATGTCTCGTCGGAGGTAAGGAGTCTGCCTTATTATGATGGTTTAACTAATGTTGATAAATTTTTGGATGCATTTGAAAGGGAGGTGCCATAGAAACATCACTTCCAGGCCTTGGATTTGGTGCTTTGCGCTACGCCCGCAAGATGGTGGGGTATGTATAAGGAGAATTTTGATGACTAGCACGTGTACATAAAAATGATGAGATTTCAGTTTGGTCGCCCATAAGTTCGATTAATGGAGAAACATGATGGAAGGAATGATCCGTGCGATCATTTGGAAAAATGGATTGAGGTCTATGGAGCAGAGCCACAACCTGAATGGGTTCATTTGTTCTGTCATACTTTGGATGTAATACCGATGAATTGGTACTTGGAAACAGAGCTCCGCCATGGCACTGAAGAATGGGACATTCTGCAACATGGATTCTTAATGACATTCAGTTTCGAGGATGGATTTGAATGTATTGATGAGGCATTGCAGGGGTTCAAGGCAACAATCTTCAGAATACCGTAGGATCTGTTGGATTTGATTCAGCCCGATTGGACCACCCAGTTGCGCCATGCACTGGAATGCTACAATGTGACCACTGAAGAAGAAGACGAGGATCCCAGGAACATTAATATCCCTGCGGTGGAGGGTCGCTGCGAAGTGGAGGGACTACAAATAGAGAATCCAGGTATAACCGTGCTGCTAAAGACTAGACAAGTGAACATTGGCACGGATGCAGAGCCGAAATTTGCAAAGATTGGGGACTATTGGGATGATGCCACGGTAGATAAGGTCGCTGAGTTGCTCGGCGAGTACCAGGTTTTGTTCTCTACAAATTTTTCAGACTTAAAAGGAATAATAGGGGACCTGGGAGTTATGAAAATTACGTTGAAACCAGATGCGAAGCCAATTAAGCAAAGGCCTTATCGCCTCAATCCGAAGTATAAAGAAAAGGTCTGCTTAGAGCTGGATAAGATGCTTGCAGTAGGTATTATTGAACTGGTAGAATAATCTGATTGGTCCAATGGTAGTTCAGGAAAAGAAGTAGAAGGATGAAATTAGGATATGCATAGATCTTAGAAATTTGAATGATGCTTGCATGCATGATCCCTTTCCAACTCCGTTCAGTTATGAAGTGCTGGATAATGTTGGCAGACAAGAAGCATATTCATTCATTGATGGGTTCTCTGGGTACCATCAGATCAAGATCGCGCCTGAATATAGAATTAAGACAACCTTCGTGACTGAATGGGGATGCTTTCAGTATACTATAATGCTTTTTGGACTGAAGAACGCGCCGACGATCTTTTCGTGCGTAGTCATCGCGGCGTTCAAAGACTTCATTCACAAGTTTATGGAGGTATACTTTGATGATTGGACGGTGTTTGGGATGGTAAAGCACCATGTGGCTAGTCTACGCTTAATGTTGGATACATGCAAGAGTTATCAGATCGCGTTAAATTTAAATAAATGTTTGTTTTATGTTCCTTTCGGAATCTTGCTGGGTCATGTGGTATGCAGACAAGGACTAATGGTGGATTTTGTTAAGATCGCGGTTATAATCAATTTGGAGGCACCAAGAAGTGTGAAATAGTTGCTGCAACGTTGGGGCATACCAGATATTATAGGAAGTTCATCAAGAGTTATGCCTAGATGTTATAGACATTTTTGGGCACTACAACCCCAAGCATGAAATGTCCATAAACCAAGGGCTCCTAAGTCCCTAAAAGTGTTGTTCTAACCCCTAAAGGAACAAGGTCAACTGATTACAGCTTCTCCCAGAAGTTCTCCATGAAAAACTGCTCAGAATTGGCTAAAATAGGATCATTTCAGCTGCTCCACAGGCTAGGTGCATTGAATCTCACCTAAGTGCACTGTGAGGGTGCGTTGCATTTCAAAAATCCCTTCTATGGGGTGCGATGGGCGAGAAATGACAAATGGCAGTGTCATTCCGCGAGGTGGAGAGGCAATGGAAGCTTCCAGAAACTTCTCCTGTGACACTTGCCTCTCTGAATTTGACCAAGGATGAGTAAGAGATCATCAATCTCCAAGTGGAAGAAAGAACTATAAGAGGGAAGACACTAATCAAATCATAAGCTGACTCATCTCCATTACATATATCTATATATGGATCCCTCATCCCGGAGATCCAGAGGCTGGAATTTTGCATACTGTAAGGAATTGCTGTTGGTTTCTTGAGACAAACATCTGATTGTTGGGTGATCTAAGCTTTGTATGAGGTGAAGAGGGGCTTCCTTGCTGAGAAGTTGATGCTGGGTCAGAGAAACTGGTTGTAACTCCTCTTGGCTTTTTCTTGTTTATTAATAAAAGCTATTCAAGTTTTTCCTCCATACTCTTGTGTCATTTATGTTTGCTGCATTTGTATGGTCAATTTACATCTGATCCTAGATTGTTTATGATTATAGATCCATGTCTTTGTATAATGTTATGCTACTGTGATCTTACAGGTACTCTGTGAAGCTGGGCGTGCAAGGTAACAAGTAGCGAAAGACTATCAAGGAAGAGAGGAATCAAACCAGGAGATTCGCGCAAGACAGAGGTTGGTATTCTTTGTTCCTCTCTATCTATACTTTATAAAGGAAAAACGAAAGTAGTTTTACCTTGTTTGTTTCTAAGGTAGCTATCACACCTTAGTGGGATAAGCAGTTATGAGTAGACACTTTTCCCTGTAACAAAATGGCGACTCCGCTGGGGACGAATTACTTTGTTTGTTTATCTTCCTTGTTGTCTATTTCATAAACTTACAGACGGAGTCTGAAGTTGTGCCAGGTAGCATTCGAACTACATTTGCCATAGCAAATGCAAAGTAGATAAATGCCACTTCTGTCCATCTCCGGGATCCGTTTATGATTTAAACAACTGATTCACAAACTCTCTGATTGCCCTTGTGATAACTCTTAGATCCTCCTTAGATCTACCCCTGATTATTGAATTACTGAATACCTTTTGCTCGGCCAAAACCCATGAACTGAACTGCAAACTGTGACCCGGAACCCAAGCAAAGTCTCGTTTCTAGCCCAGCGCAGGTACTGTTCTGAGAATCTGAAATTCAGCGTAGTTCCCGAGTGTAGAAGGTGCGCTGCATTTCAAATTCCCTATGTTACAGGTGCGCTGATCAGGTTGAGCTTTGTGCAGTTTTGGTTTCTGTGACTCATTCTTTCCAGTTTCATGAATTTTGTTGCCTGTGATCAGTATATGTCTGTTTGAAACCCCTTTTCCTTGCTGTTATTCCGCCTCCTTTGTACAAAAGAACTGTAAATGTTTTTGTGTGTTTGTTGAGTCATTTGCAGTTCTCCTTTGCAAAAGTAACGTAATCGTACTGTCGTCCTTTGATTTGAAAGTGTCCAAGTGTCGATTTCAATCATAGGAAAAAGTTTGATTGCTGTTGATAGTCGATTATCCTGTTACTATTGTTTTTGGTCTGAATTTGTAATTTTTTCTAGTGTCAAAAACAAGTATTCATTTCAAAATCATAAGGTGTTGTGATCGTCTCCATTTTTGATTTCGAAAAGATAATTGTTGATATTTGTCGCTTGAAAAGAAATTCAGATTTGTGCATCAACTTTCTTCTTATCATTCATATAATAAGAAAGTCGAAAACAAATACATGCATGTGCATTTGCATTTAGACAGTCTGATTGGTTTGATTTAGGAAAGTGAATTTAGAGTGTGCTCTTTGCTCTTTGTGAAAGAATTCTGTCTTTCTTTCCTTAGTAGCTAGGATTTTCATTGCACAAAGAAGATAAAAAGATTGTTTATCATCTTAGATTGCATTTTAGGAATTACATCTACATCTCGCAGTGAACCTGAAAGGCAAACTTCATAAACAAGATCAACTATAAAACAAATTCAATGAATCTAACAACGCTTGGAACCTAACGCACAACATTTAGAAGTCTAGGCTAGAGACGTATTCCGGCGTCGTAAAGCCTGGTAACTATTGTTCTCACTGATGGTTGGGCGATTTCTCCACTTTGAGACGATAAGTGCCAGTACGGACTTGTGCTCCCACGTATCGTCGAGTATATTTTGGGAGACCACAATAGGCTTAATCCTTTATCCATAGGAAGCCGTGTCTGCCGCCCTATCGATCGCAGTGAACTGAACATAGCATTCGGGAAGATTGACTGCCATACCGTAAAAAATATTCTGCAGTTTTGCGATTGGTTTGGTAATCCCTCTACCTAGATTTCCAGAGCAGTCCCTTTCATTCCTTTTCAGACTCTTTAACAGAAAAAGTCCATCTGAGCACTTGTCACTTCAGGCTCATTAAAAATCGAAGGAGACTAGAGTCATCTTTTGTTTTTTCTCGACTCTTAAAAATTGAAAAAACAAGTTGTGTCAAACCGTCTAAAATTTATTTTAAACGGAATATTCATTACCCTTTCCTACGTTGATCTTGGGTTGAGAAAATGGAATCCACCAACCAAGGAATTCCCCTTGGAGGAAATCCTAGTCCCTTCTCCTCTTGGGGAGATGTTGGTGCACCCCATATGGCCACATTGTCGCTTCCAAGACTGACGATCGGCTTGCCTGTATGGCTCTTCTCAACCTCTGTCGTTCAGAACACCGCAATTCCTGAACAATCGAGTCAGCAACTAGATGAGTCCAGAGTTACTCACCAACCTTCTACTTCCTCTAATTCTTCCTCTCCTCCTTCCTCTTCGCTTGATGGGGCTGGTAAAGCCAAAAGTCAAGTACCTGAGAAGAAGAAGGAAAAGAAGAAGAAAGAGAAGAAGAAGAAGGAGCCAAAAGCGATGGGGGCAAACGAGCGTCGTCTAACGAAAATCCACACACTGCACCGACCAGGCCTAAATCGCCATGTGTCATTTGCAAAGGAGACCATTATCATAGAGATTTTCCTTGCATCCCTTGGATCTTAAGGGACTGTTCTCCTCGTTTGCACAACCCGGTGTCGTCAACCTCTGGTGATCATGTTGAAAACACACCGTCGACTAGTGAAAGTGAAGCCCCAAGACAAAAAGGAAAATATAGATTTCCTTGTAAACTATGCGAAGGCGATCATGCCGTCCACCATTGTCCCTTCTTAGACGAGGCTAAAAGAGTTTTGGACAATCGTCCGGTTTCACCATTACGACTTCCTCCTGGATATAAAAAACTCTTGCCGAGTCCGTAACTAGTTGAAAATCCGACTGGCCCACTCAGGTGGTCAGCTGAAGCATCTATCATTGACAAACCATCTGAACCCATACCAGATGAAAGTCAAAAGGTCGAGGTGGCAGTTGACCCAGTCTTGCCTTGAGAGGTTTCATCTTCAGATGATATAGTCACCGAAGAGAATAAGGATGACACCGTCCAAATTCTTTTCGTAAGCACAGACTCCAATGAACATGGGGGAAATTTACCTGTTCCTTTACCGCAGGAAGGAAGTTTGTCAGAGTCATACCCGCCCGTCTGTTCGGTCCCACCTCCAAGCAACCTAGTTGTCTCCTTTGATTGGAATCAACTAGGCAAACCCCGTTTACCAGCTAGTGTACCATTCCGAATCATTGTTCAAGTATATAGAATGGTTATGGCTGGTATCATCATAGATGAAGGGGCTTCTGTGAGTATCCTTTCCTCAACTTCTTGGAAAGTGCTTGGTTTGCCACCACTTTTGCCTGAGATGAGAAATCTAACAGGCTTTGATAAAGGAACCAGTCGACCGTTAGGGATCCTTCCCAATGTACCCATAACATTGAGAGGAAAAACTGTTCAAATGAACGTAATGGTAGTTCAAGGACCCCTGGATTATAATCTACTCCTTGGACGAGACTATATTTATTGCATGGGAGCAATTGTCTCCTCACTCTTTAGAGTAATGTGTTTTCCGCACAAAGGAAGAGTGGTCAAGCTCGTAGACCAGCTTTCATTTCCCGGATCACACAGAGCAAATAGTCATATACCATCCCTGAATGGTCTTTTCACGCAAGAAATGTCTCAATCCCCAGTCCGTCTGCCCAATGAGCGTGAGTAATCCGGGGGACATGACTGAAACTCAGAGGGCATGCATCTTGGTCTACTTCGGCAGGAAAACTTCGGGTATAGGGTAGGTTTCTGCGAGAAAATATGACTAGTCTGTACTTCTGTCCATGATTGGAAGAGGGGGTTATTATGGAATAAGATTCTCTTGTCAAAGTTATGTAGGTTGGAAAGCATCGCCACTCACCTTTGTTTATTTCGATAAACATCGCCGAAGAAGTGTTTTGTTTACATAGTAAATAGGACAATCTTTGGTAACCTGTAAGAGGTAGACCTCTCCCGGTAAAACAAATGTTTTAACGGAAGGAAGAAGGGGTAACCTTGAAACTCTATTTTATACCTGGGGGCATGCAAGCGAAGAGCGACTATTTATTTTTTTTAAATTTGTAGGTCCTCTAACCCTTTAAACTCGTAGGATTGGCCGTTTCCTAACTTGCATAAAGAAAGGATGAGGGGAAAAACTCTAAAAGTTGCCGTTTTTATATATGAGACATTCTTATCACATGACTGGATTAATCGAGCAGTTTTAGCGCGGACTTCATGCTCGTTAAAAAATAAACATAAGCAATGAGCACATGTTCCTCCAGAGTTTAAGCTCATTAAAAAATGAACCAATTTCCGGTAAATAACCATCGTGAATGTAATACTTCAGCCTTTAAAGCCTTGGTCGTGTTTGCACCGTCACCTCCACTTTTGCATTGGCCGATCATTCACCTCCATTTGATTGTTTACCCATTTTGAGGAACAGCTGCGAAGAGTGATCATGCTAGCCACCCTTGTAACACTGCCGTGATTGGAAAATTCCAAACCTTACCTGGAATCAGTTGCTACCCATTTTATCACTCGTTCCTCAAAAGACGAGTCTCCTTTAAGCTCTTTTCAGTTGACTCGTAAAATATGAAAAGATTGCCGAGCCATTGGCCTCTCTAGCTCGTTAAAGGGACCGGAAGTGCTATCCCTCCTCTAAATTTTAATCTTTTTGGACCTGAGGGATTATTACACAAAAAGATCGAGCGCTTGTTTTGTTCGGCTCGTTAAAAGTATAAAAAATTAATCCCTTCTGTATTGTTTTATAATTTTTCGGACTTAAGGGATTAGATGACGAAAAAGGAATTTTGGAGTTTCCTTTACGTTCCTCTTCAGACTCTCTAAAATTGAAAAGGACCGAGTTATCTTTGTCGTTAAACTCGTTAAAATTTTAATAGCAACAAACTTGTCTATAGACGAGAACGAGTTTCACTATCGCTAGGCTCGTTAAAACATAGCGATGGGTTTGCCCGAAGGGCAAATTATAGAACAAGCATATGTTATCCTCCTCAAGCTTGATAAAAATAAAGAGGTACTGGTCAGCAATGACTGGGGAAAAATTGGGAAGAAAACTTGAAGAAACTTTGTTGGTAGCAAGTCGCTCTTGAACATGACACTTTCACTCCGCATCCAAGTTGGGTTGGGTTGTTCCATTCACCGGTCACATCACCATGGTCCCATCATACCATCCACATTTGGGGTTAATGCTACCAATCCATCACGTCAGTGTCGCCGATATGTTCAAGAGAAGTCATTCAGAGAATTCACCTGTGTCTCACCCACTACAATACATTTATACTCCATTCTTTCATGACTGCCGCCCTGAACCTTATATCACCAGATCGTTTTCACCTCCATTAAAACCATTTGCTCCGTCCCGTGTCATTGATGTGGGATTCATTAAGGCCCTCTAGTGATGGATTACTTCTTGTCGACATCAGCTCATTATCCAAGAAATTGATCTAGGAACACCCCATTCAGTACTTTGAAGCTTGCATGCCTCAATGGCAAGTTTCTCACTTCCGGCGACAGGTTTACATCAATGACCTTCGACCGAAAGATTTTTCATGGTGTTCGACGCCAAGTACTTTATTCACACCACGTGAATTGTACTGCAGTACCTTGAGGGTCATTATCATTGTCGGTGATTCCTCTCGCGCTTGTTAACAACTTATATTATTGGTTGGTAATCAAGCGATGTCTTTCCATGTTCAACTTCAAAACACCTCTCACATGGATAGACTTGTACTTCGAGTGAAGATCGAATGAAATTGAAGACCTCGGATCTAGTTTCATCCATCCGAGCTGCGATATATATTCAGGAAAATAAAGACATCAAATGTACATCATTGTTGCACAGATAATCATCCAATCAAAGGGATGATGACTCTATCAGAATCATCAGTCTACACTCAGATGATTGTTTGTCTTATGTACATGAAAATGAATTTATAAAGCTGAGCATGGGAATGCTCGCCTCAGCTCAATCATGAAAATATTATGAAGATAATGTATTGTATTGTATCTTATTACAGGTCTCCTCCCAGCTTGAAATAACTTCGGATCCTCATAATAAAGCATTTCACCCGACATCAAAAGATTAACGACCTCATGCTTTAGGGGGCAACTGTTATAGACATTTTTGGGCACTATAACCCCAAGCATGAAATGTCCATAAACCAAGGGCTCCTAAGTCCCTAAAAGTGTTGTTCTAACCCCTAAAGGAACAAGGTCAACTGATTACAGCTTCTCCCAGAAGTTCTCCATGAAAAACTGCTCAGAATTGGTCAAAACAGGATCATTTCAGCTGCTCCACAGGCCAGGTGTGTTGCATCTCACCTAAGTACACTGTGAGGGTGCGTTGCATTTCAAAAAGCCCTTCTATGGGGTGTGATGGGCGAGAAATGACAAATGGCAGTGTCATTCCGCGAGGTGGAGAGGCAATGGAAGCTTCCAGAAACTTCTCCTGTGACACTTGCCTCTCTGAATTCGACCAAGGATGAGTAAGAGATCATCAATCTCCAAGTGGAAGCAAGAACTATCAGAGGGAAGACACTAATCAAATCATAAGCTGACTCATCTCCATTACAGATATCTATATATGGATCCCTCATCCCAGAGATCCAGAGGCTGGAATTTTGCATATTGTAAGGAATTGCAGTTGGTTTCTTGAGACAAACATCTGATTGTTGGGTGATCTAAGCTTTGTATGAGGTGAAGAGGGGCTTCCTTGCTGAGAGGTTGATGCTGGGTCAGAACAACTGGTTGTAACTCCTCTTAGCTTTTTCTTGTTTATCAATAAAATCTATTCAAGTTTTCCTCCATACTCTTGTGTCATTTATGTTTGCTGCATTTGTATGGTCAATTTACATCTCATCCTAGATTGTTTATGATTACAGATCCATGTCTTTGTATAGTGTTATGCTACTGTGATCTTACAGGTACTCTGTGAAGCTGGGCGTGCAAGGGAACAAGTAGCGAAAGACTATCAAGGAAGAGAGGAATCAAACCAGGAGATTAGTGCAAGACAGAGGTTGGTCTTCTTTCTTCCTCTCTATCTATACTTTATAAAGGAAAAAGGAAAGTAGCTTTACTGTGTTTGTTTCTAAGGTAGCTATCACACCTTAGTGGGATAAGCAGTTTTGAGTAGGCACTTTTCCCTGTAACACTAGATTACCGCGCCGATGGAAAAACTGCTAAAGAAGGATGCCAGATTTTGTTGGGACGAAGAATGTCAGCGGAGTTTGGATATATCGAAGGAAAAAATGGTCACCGAACTGATCGTAGTATTCCTGGATTGGAAGAAGGAATTTCATGTGCATGTGGATGCGTCATGTATTGCACTGGGAGCAGTCCTAACACAGGCTTGGGTGAGGGAGAGTTGGATCACCCTATTGCGTTTGCAAGTAGGAAGTTGTCTAAGGCTGAGAGGAATTATTCGACGACAGAGCACGAAGGTTTGGCTATGGTATACACACTCCAGAAGTTCAGACAATACATTCTAGGTGGACACTTTAAGATGTACACAGACCATTCTGCATTAAAATACTTTGTCAAAAAGCCTGTGTTGGGGGGGAAGATATGCAAATGGCTGTTGTTGTTTCAGTAGTACGATTTTGAAGTAATTGTGAATCCAGGACGATTGAACGAGCCATTGACACCTAATCCGAAACGGATGAGGTGAAGCTGGACAGTCATCTAGAAGATGAACTGATCCGTTGTGTATATGTATAAATAAATAATTGTCTAATGAATAAATCAATCAGTTCTGTCTTGCGCTCATTAAATTGCTGGAGTTACCCTGGCCTGACATGGTATCAGAGCCCAGGTCCCAGTCCCTAAAATAGTAGTAACTCCTGTCTTGAGAGCTGCTCTGACTTGATTCCCTGGCTCTGCCTCTGCCTTTGCCTGAATTCGCTGCGCTCTCTGACTGCCAGAGACTGTGCCTCTGGAGACTGCGCCCTCAGACCTTGAGTACTGCGCCCTGAGTTGATGCGTTCATTCCCTGAAACGCTGCGTTGTGCTCCGTTACCTATGCGTTGATGCTGTTGAACTGAGAGCTGAGGTATCGTTTTTTTTAATGGTGACTGTGGTATGCGTTCAAGATTTTGCGTTTTTTGGTGGCTGCCTTCTTAGTTTAATGAATACTGATTCATGTGACTGCGTTGAAGACTGAAGACTGTGTTTTATTGTGAAAATGCTTCGCTCTTCTCATTGCTGCGTTGAATACTGATTCATGAGACTGTGTTGAAGACTGATTCAAATTGCAACTGCGTTGAAGACTATTGGTGACTGCGTTTTTTTTTATTATTGACTGTGTAATGGTGACTGCGGTTTTTTATTAAAGACTCTCGGCATCGGTTGGTGACTGCGTTTTTTGTAAAGACTGTGGTAATTGATAGAATTGGTATCGCTGCGTTTTTTAAAGACTGTTCTCGGGACTGTCATGTACGTCGTTTCATTTTCCTTGGGAGCTGGTCCTGTACCAGCTTTACTTCTACCTGAGATTTTTAAATGCGGTTGTTTATTACTCCACTAATGTGTTTCGGAGTGCTGGTATTGCTTCTGATGTTGCGGCAAGTGCTCTTGTGGGGGCTTCAAATGTCATTGGTACAGCTGTGGTATCCTGGAGGGGCTTCACGCCATGGTAGCCGCTGCCCGGTAAAGGGGTTTTCTACTGTATGCACTCTGTGAGTTTCGAATTACAGTGAGAGATATTTTTTCAAAAATTTTGTGCTTTATTTTATGATCTGTGCGTGACCTGGCTGCAAGTGGCTTTTGAAATTGCGGGACTTGAAATACTAATACAGTGAAGTGAACTGATATAATGAAGTCATCATTGCGCATTTTTATATATGAGCGCCCTTTTTTTAACAGTGATATATGTTGAGCAGTATTATAAGTTGAGCAGTGATATATATATGAGCGCCTTTTTTTGTTGAACAATGACATATATGTGAGCAGTGATATATATATGAGCGCCCTTTTTTTTTTAACAGTGATATATGTGAGTAGTGATATATATTTGAGCGCCCTCGTTTTGTTGAATAGTGATATATATATGTGAGCAGTGATATATATATGCTGATGGAATGTTAGAAGGAAAATAAAATGCATAAGGCTATCATATAAGGATTTTTTTTTCTCTCTCAACAGAAGTGTTTTTGGCAGAGATTTTTTTTTACAGAATGCATTCAATCATTTCTATGGTCAGAATAGTTCTCACTGGCAAGGAGAACTATTCTGAATGGTCCCAGATGGTAAAACACACCCTTATCTACAATGAGCTGTGGAAAGGAGTGTGTGTCGGAGAAGAAGACAAAGACCCTGTGCAGCCCACATCAGACAAAGAACTCGCCATTTGGGAAAACAAGAACAACAAATCCTTTGCATTGATCGCAGCATCTGTAAATGAGGAAGTAAGTCGTCATATTTCATCCTATTCCACTGCCTTTGAAGCTTTACAAAAGCTGAAAGAACTCTATGATACACATTCTACACTTGAAGTTGTTCAGCTCATGATTAAACTCTTCACTCTTGAACTAAAAAATAATGATCCTCTTACTCTTGCATCTGAAATAAAGTCTATAGTGCATGATATTAAATCCACTAAGGTTGAGCTGGATATCTCTCTTATTGCCTTTCTCAAAGCACTCTATCTTACCTACTCTAACTATCTTGAGTCTTTACAAGCAAATGGAAATCTTAAAGATATAACCTTTGACACTCTTGTGAAAAAGTTTGCTGAAAGAGAGAAAGCCTTTGGAAAGAAAACAGTCCCTGAATCTTCTGAAGAGACTGTTTGCCTTGCTCATAAAGAAAAGCAGCCTGCTCAAGATTCTACAAGAGGAAGAGGTGGATGAAGAGGAAGAGGAAGATACTTCAGAGGCAGGGGGGGCAAACATCCTCAAGCAGAAAAGGCAGATCTGCATTGCATTCGCTGCAAACGAAATGGATCACATGATGCTTCTACATGCAAGCTACCATGGGACAAGGTTGAGCAGAGAAGAAATCAGCAGAAAGGTAAAACTGATGACACAGACAAAGGTAAAGCACCTGAATCCGCTCACTATATTGAGGCACAATGTAACATTGGAGTAAATGAAGATTTGTTTAATGCTTCACTTGCTTCTTCGAAAAATGACTGGTTGCTTGATTCAGGAGCAACCTGTCATATGACTTATAGGAGAGATTTCTTTGAAGATTTCACTGACAATGTTGATGGAGCAGTATACTTTGCAGATCGGTCAAAAATCAAGCCATCAGGGCTTGGCACAATCAGGCTTAAACTGCCTGGTCTTCCAGACTTTCTTCTGGATCATGTTCTATATCTCCCACAGCTGAAGAGAAACTTGCTGTCCCTGGTCCACATCCGCCAGCAAGGTCACTCCATTCACATGTTTGATGGCAAGCTTGAGGTAAGAAAGGCATCTGACCACTCACTTGTCATGAGGGGTATAGAAGAAGAAAGACTCCTTAAACTGCAAGGAACCTCTGCTCATGCACAGCATTTCTCATATATTTCTCATCATGAAGAAGGTGCACTTCCATCAAGTTTATTATGGCATGCTAGATTTGGACATTTAAACTATGATAGTATCTGCTTGTTGAAGAAAAATGGTGTTGCTGGTTTGCCTACAATTTCTAGAAAACATAAACAATGTGATGCTTGCATTCTAGGAAAGCATAGCAAACAGTCTTTTCATGATTCACATTCAAGAGCACATAGGGAGCTTGAACTTATTCATTCAGATTTATGTGGTCCAATGCCTGTTCCTTCTGCAAATGGAAATAAATATATCATGACATTTATTGATGATTACACCAGAATGTGTTGGGTTTATTTTTTGAAGAACAAATCTGATGCTTTTCAAACATTCAAGAATTTTCATAAATGGATTGAAAATGATGCACAATCTCATATTGGGTCTATTCGCACTGATAATGGAAAATAATATACATCAAATGAATTTGAACACTATCTTCGCCAACATGGGATTAAACATCAAACAACTGTGCCTTATAATCCGCAACAGAATGGTGTAGCTGAAAGAATGAACAGAACAATTTTGAATATGGTACGATCCATGCTTTTCTTCTAAAATGTAAAGACAATGTTTTGGGCTGATAATGTTCTATGTGCTGCATATATAAAGAATAGATGTCCATCTAGTGCTATAAGAAACAAGACTCCTTATGAATTGTGGTATGGACATGTTCCTTCGGTAAAACATCTCAGGATATTTGGTTCCACCTGTTATGCTTTAATACCAAAGGTACATAGAAACAAACTTGGTGCTAGAAGTCGTAAGTGTATCTTTCTGGGGTATTCAAACACATCCAAAGCATACCGCCTTTATGATGAAGTAAATAAAAAGTTTGTTTTATCTAGAGATGTCATTTTTCTTGAATCATCCAAATCTGACAGTGTTGTTGAGCGGCAACTTGATCGCTTGGATAGATTCACAAAACCGAAATCATTCCAAGAGTTTGATAATCAGATTCCGCATCATGAAGGGGGGATTCCTATACTAGATCAACATGTGGAATCTCCTTCTGAAGAACAATCTCCCCTGCATGACACTCCAACAACGGATGATGCTTTAAGTGATGTAATTGATAGAATTGGGAGACTCAATCTTGATTCAGACCCAAATCAATCAACAGAACAGCCTGGACCATCTTAGAAAGGTCCCCCAAAGTGGCTGACAAAGACACTTGAAAGTGTTCATCTTGATGAAATTGGAAAAACAGGAACCAGAAATTCAAACCGACAAGATGGAGGTGATGTAGATAACTCTAATTCACCTGTTGATATGGATGTTACTTATGATTGTGAATTGAACTTGTCTACAGATTTTGAACCAACTTCCTTCAAAGAAGCTGCTTCTCATGATGAATGGAAAGAAGCGATGCAGAAGGAGTATGATGCCCTCATAAAGAATGGCACTTGGAAGCTGGTTGGTCCTCCATTTGGAACCAAACCAATTGGCTGCAAGTGGGTCTACAAGAACAAGTACAAAGCTGATGGCTCACTTGACAAGCACAAAGCTAGGCTTGTGGCAAAAGGTTTTGCACAGAAGGAAGGGGTCGATTATGAGGAAACTTTTGCTCCCACAGCAAAATGGGCCACCATCCGGACACTCTTTGCACTAGCTGCTCAGAACGGTTGGAAAGTCCATCAAATGGATGTAAAAACTGCATTCTTGAATGGAGATCTAAAAGAGAATGTTTTTATGTCCCAGCCTGAAGGATTTGCTATGAAAGGACATGAACACAAAGTATGGAAACTTGTGAAGTCCTTGTATGGCCTCAAACAAGCACCACGAGCCTGGTATGAAAAACTAACTGAGCATCTTCTGAAACTCAACTTCAATCATTTTGATCTTGATGATGCAACTTTATTTGTCAAGAAAGTTGGCAAAACAGTTGTATATCTTTTGGTATATGTAGATGATCTTTTAATGACAGGGAACAATGAAATCTATATTGCATCCATAAAGAAAGAATTAGGAAATTTTTTTGAAATGACTGATTTGGGCTATGTTCATTACTATCTTGGCATTGAAGTAACCCAACAACCAAAGTCCATATTTCTTTTTCAAAAGAAATACATTGGAGATTTGTTATACAGATTTGGCATGACAGAGTGCAATCCCCTTTCTACTCCAATGGAACAAAACTTGAAGCTCACATCTACTGAAGGAAAGGAATTTGAGGATGCAACAAAGTATAGACAGCTTGTAGGAAGTCTCATCTACCTCACTACTACCAGACCAAACATTTCATTTGCTGTTGGAATCCTCTCTAGGTTTATGCAAAGGCCTTGTGAGGGACATTGATCTGCTGCAAAAAGAGTTCTAAGGTACTTGAAGGGAACTCAAGACCTTGGAATCAAGTATACACAGGTGGACGACTTCAACTTGATTGGATACTCTGATTCAGACTTCGATGGAGACAAAGAAACTGGGGTATCTACTTCAGGATATGCTATGAGTCTTGGATCGGGAGTTGTCTCCTGGAGATCACGCAAACAATCAGTACCAGCAGATTCCACAACAGAAGCAGAATATGTGGCAGCAGCTGAAGCAACGAAAGAAATTGTGTGGCTCAGGAAAATTCTTGAAGATTTGCAGGTAAAACAAATACAATCAACTCCACTCATGATTGATAACACCCCTGCAATAAAATTGGCCAAGAACCCAAAGTTCCATGATCGTACTAAGCACATCAATACTAAATATCATCTTATCCGACATCATGTTGAGGCCAAAACAATCCATCTCCGTCATTGTTCCACAAACGAGCAAATTGCAGACATCTTCACCAAAGCGCTTAGAAGAGAAAAGCTTGAAAGATTCAGAACGATGCTTGGACTCACCAACATCCCTTCAGATTAAGGGGGGGAATGTTGACACCTAATCCAAAACAGATGAGGTGAAGCTGGACAGTCATCTAGAAGATGAACTGATCCGTTGTGTATATGTATAAATAAATAATTGTCTAATGAATAAATCAATCAGTTCTGTCTTGCGCTCATTAAATTGCTGGAGTTACCCTGGCCTGACACATCTGTCGTGCATTGAAACAGGAGACGAGCCTACCAATTCATAGGAGGGGCTGCCTAACATGCATCTCTTTGTAGTACGCATCACGGACAATCAATTTGCAGCCATTATACACTTCCTGACTACAGGAACAGCTTTAGAAGGGTACACTAGTCAACAAAAAAAGGAGTTAGTGGTGCGCGTGACATACTTTTCTATCATTGTAGGACATTTGTAGAAAATGGGGTCAGATGAAGTACTGCGATGTTATGTGCCTGAGTTTGAACAAAACAACATCCTCATTGAAGCTCATGGAGAAGCTGCAGGAGGCCACTATGCAGGAAAAACAACAACGCAGAAGATTTTACGTGCTGGGCTGTGGTGGCCAACATTGCATAAGGATTCGAAAGCGTATTGTAGGGCATGTGATACATGTCAGAGAACCAGTAGGCCATCGCGAAGGGATGAGCTGCCTATGAACCCACAGGTATCATTGCAGGCATTTGAGAAATGGGCGATTCATTTTGTAGGGCCGATTTAGCCTCCGGGAAGGAAGACAGGTGCACGGTATGTCATCACTGCGATCAAATATTTGACCAGATGGGTGGAGGCACAGTCTGTAAAGGATTGTATAGGGGAAACAATAGCGAAATTCCTATTTGAGTATGTGCTGACCAGGTTCAATTTCCTGAAGATTTTGATGAGTGATTGCGGTACACATTTCCTTAGTGAAACGATCAGCATGATGATGGAGGAATTCCAGGTATATCATTAGAAGAGTATGCCATATCACCCTCAAGCCAATGGGACGGTTGAATCGTTCAATAAGATATTGGAGAATGTGCTAACAATGGTTTTCATCACGCAAAGGAATGATTGGGACTTGTGCGTACCAGCAGTGTTATGGGCTTATCGAACTACTTGTAAGAAGATGATTGGGAAAACGCCTTTCAGGTTGGTCTATGGCATAGAAGTTGTGATGCCGATGGAATACATTGTACCTAGTCTACACATAGCAGTGTTCACAGGGATGGCGGACCACGGAGGCTTAGAAGAGAGGTTCACACAGCTGACAAAATTTGAAGAAGACAGATTTTTGGCTAGATTCCATCAACAAGTTTAGAAGGAGTGCAAAAAGGCATGGCACGATCGGCACATCAAACTGCGCACCTTCAAGATAAATGATTTAGTGTTATTATATGACAGCAAGTTTGATAAATTTCTAGGAAAATTTCAGATGCATTGGCTGGGACCATATGTTATCAAGGAGATTACCGATGATGGAGCAGTTCAACTTGTGAAATTGAATGGAGATTCATTTCCCAGGAAGGTAAATGGCAGTCGATTGAAGCCATACACCGAGGATTCGGCCAGGTGACTATATGACGGTTGCACAGTCTTAGCGCTCCAGGCAACTGCAAGGAGTCACAAGACTATAAACTACACTGCCTGGGTTGTAGAGCTGCACAACATGGGGACTGCGTAGAATGGAAGAGTGTCGCAGCATCAGTAGAAGCGCGAAGGGAGTTGCGCTATAGAAGGAGAGATCACACGGGGCAACCAAAAAGTGACCGTTACTGTCACTGTTCATGATTTGACAAGTGAGAAAACGGCTAAGAGGAGCAGGGGCTGAATTTAAGGCTAAATTTAAGAGCTAGATCTTTGAAAATTTTCCGCCAATCTAGCATTTATGAGCAGATTTTGGGGGGAACGGTCGGATTTGAATTTGAATTTGCCTATAAATTACGCATAACTGCCCAACAAGAAACACATTGCCTTTTGAGAGTTTCTAGCTTGTGCTATCTGTTATGCATGAACCCTAAGGTCTTTGAGGATTTAATTGCTAGTTCTGTCTTTGAGAGATTGCCTAAGGAAACCCAACAACTCCTTAACAGCATCATGTCTGCACCAGCTGAAACCACAAGCACAGAAGGCACTATTTCCTCTGAGGGGGGTTTCCCTGAGGTTGTGGGTATGGAGGTGCCTGCAGTAGTGCCCAAATCACTGAGATCGCCTAGGCCAAAGCCAACACCGACAAGAGAGGTTCCCAAGATGAAGAAAGATAAACAGAAGAAGACCATGTCGGTGCATGAGTCGCCAAGAAAACATCAGAGAAAAGAGAGGCCCACCGTGTAGGAGAAGGGAAAATTAGTAGATCTAGAGGCCGAGAAGGGCACAGAGGACATTAATATTGAGGGAGTAGACCCGATTTCAAAGCTGCCAGAATACATTCCTCCGCACTAGGGCAAGGTGAAGGTCCCAAAGGACCCAGACGAGGGAAAATTCCCCCTTAATACACCCCTTCTGCCTGAACATATCATGTGTGAAGGTTCGTGCTTGGTGCATGTCCCACATCTGAAGTTAGAGGATTGGGACTTGGGGGACACTGAGCAGTTCCCCCACCTGGCTACTAATACCTTTATGAAGTGCGTGTTCTACGAGGAGTCTGGTGTCACTGCACTAGAGCCGAAGAAGTGGATTCGGGGGGTGGAAAAGGCAGGATTTTTTGAATATTCTATGGCTACCGCATTACCACCACACCCCGATAAATTTGATTGTTATCAAACAATTGTTGTGCCTGGTCCACGACGGGTGCCTGTGGTTGGGAGAGTCGATACCAATCATAGATATGCTGATCCATTGGATCACCTTGTTACCTCACTCTGGGCTGCATCCGACCAAAGCATTTTTGTGGAAAAGCAGGCGAGCGCGACCTCGCCGAGAGGATGAAGGACAAGTTTAAGCTTGTCAAGAAGCCACGCGGGTATTCAATTTCGAGCATTACAGACCTTGTGGTGAAGGTGGCCACCCAAATCTTGGTTGGCAAGGTGATGAGGAAGTGTCATGCAGATGAGGTGCCGACACTAATATTTTCACTAGTGGCCTAGTGCGCAAGGGCGTACAATTCAACTGGGCATGCTACTTGTGCTGTGAGTTCCTCGCGAACTGCAGGGAGGCATAGGATCACAACAAAATGTTTCACTATTCGTGGCTATTCATTTCAATTGTGCTGGTTGCGTGGGAGTTACCGGAGGATAGCTAATTTCCTCCGATCACGACAGACTTTCCCAAAGCAGTGAAGTTCGCTTCGCTATGGGCCACAAAGGACGTTGAGCGGGTCTGGGAGAGCAAAATATTTTAGGTGCTAATGGAGTCAAGCATCCACGCGACCATCAACCAAAAGCCACGGTTGTCACCAACCATATTTGAGCAGTTGTTTCGATACGCAGAGTTCAAAGCTGACTTCCATTGTATCTCCATCTAGGCACGCAAGGACCCAGAACAGAAGTGATATGATTTACCATACCTAGCGACGGATGATTCCATTGCAGCAGTCCTTGAGAATTGGCCAGCAGATTGGCACACATCATCAGATTTGTCCATCGGGTCTAGTAAGTCCGCAGAAAAGTAGAAAAAGGAAGCAGCCCAGTTGAAGGTTCAGTAGCTAGCTGAAAAGAGAAAGAAGGAGATAGAGGAGCAAGCTCACGCAGAAGAAAAACATGCCGCAAAAGAAAAATCAGAATAGGAAGAGCGTGGCTCTGACAGGAGCCAGAAATCCCCTTCACCACCGACGGAGGAAGAAGAGCAATCAAAATAGGGGGGTGGAGATCTAGAAAGCACTCCCTTCTGGGTGAAGCAGACCCGAGAATGGGAAAAATAAGAACCGAGGAAGAAGACCAAGGCCTCCAAGTCGTCGCTAGACCCTTTCACCTTGATGGAGGGCGACTTGGATGACATTGGGGACAAGGTAAGGGATATAACCGCCAAACTACTGTAGCAGTTTGAGAAGCAGCAAAATCAAGCACTGGTCACCATCCAATTGGGTCTACGTGAGCTGCAGATCCAAACAAATAGACTGTAGGCAGGTGTAGGGCAGAGCAGCATAACCACCACTAGTTAGACGATGGGAACCATTCAAGCAACTGAGTTTGTTCGATCTTTGGATCTCAGGGAAGTCGCTCTACCGGATGGAGCTCTGAGCGTGGAAGATGGCATTGATAAGGCCACTGTCAGTGCGTTGAAGAATGTTGGACTAAACTTGGCCACGCTCCCAAGCAAATTCCTTCACACTATGCAAGCATGTGTGATTGCAGAACTTACAGCCAGAGAGTAGCGCGTGCTGAACTTGATTAGTGAGCAGAAGGTCAAAAACGAACAAATGTTAATGCAGAAGACAACGGTGATGGATGCCTGAAAAAAGGTTCAGGAGCAAAATGAGTGCACTGTAGTTGTCATCGCCGAAGCGTGTAGAACAGTTCCAGAACTGCACATCCCAGAAGAAGCACTGGTAGAGGCCAAGATCCAAAAACTGGCTGCAAGAGTGAGTGACACAAAGACCAAGATGGAAAAGGTTCATTTTGAGCTGAACCTCAAGATCATAGAGCTTGAGTTGAAGGATCAGCCTTAAACTCCACCAAAGGTGAGGGAACAGTGCGAGGCTGCTGTCAAGGATGCAGTCGTTGTAGTAGATGTTGCGGTGGCAGAATGCACTCTGCTCTTCGAACAATCGTTGGAGGTACTTACGAGTTTTTTGGAAGATCGTAGAGGTTCAATACCGAGGAAAGATAATTGTAAGAGTAGTATGATGAAGCTCGAGCGACGACGCGCGCCGTCGTTATCACGCAGAGATTGGTAAAGCTGCAGGAGGCAAAGAAAGTGGAAGCACTGCAGAAAAAAGAGGTAGTCCTCAAGGCCAGATTGGGGTCTTGGCTAGATGAGGCCTATGTGCTCTCCGCCACCACTGGGGAGAGGTTGGATAGCCTACAGAAATCACAACAGAAGATCCAGGTAGATAGCGTAGGACCAACAACAGATCAGTTGGTGGAATAGGTCAAGTAGGCAGCTACGCAGTGCAAAGCTGAGGTTGCAGTGATGGAAGTGGAGTTGGGAGGTCTTCGTAGTAATATCTCCACGCTAGCAGAGTGACTCAGGGGCGAGTCACCATATTTGTGTTGGGGGCCTGTTGGGACAGGGTCAATTTTGGGGTTAAAAGCCCAAGTTTTGGGGCAGAAAGCCCAAGTTTTTGTATGTAAAGTGTAAAGTCTCCGCAAATTGTGGTTGTGGAGCGCGTGGATGTAAAGTGTCAAAAAGGGGTTTTACCCTTCTTCTATGTAAGTTGTGTCGACTTTAGTAGATATACCAATGGTCCGCGGACCATGGGATTATATAAAAAGGAGAGTCTTAGAAGAGTCTAAAGCAGCTCTGAGTTTTGATAGTTGATGATATGGATGTAATGGGCCAGTAAGAGCTAAGAGCGAAGAGTCTTAGAGTAGAATAGAGGCTCCGCAGCTAAGTGCGCAGAGGCCTAGAGTAGAGTCCGCAGCTGAGTGCACAGGGTAGTTTGAGTCTGTAAGAAGATCTGAAGCATTAATAAAGAAGATTACTCTGGAAATATCTGTGTTTGATCTATTTACTTATATTATAAATGAATGCACTTATGTTATGATGAATATTGGATTTATGTTTTAATACTGTATTAATGCATGAATCTGCATGTTTTACATTGTTATATGAACGCAAGCTATAATATCTATTTATGCGAAGAATATCTTTATATATGCTAAAGTTATTAGTTACTTGAGCCGATCTGGGTAAATACAAAAGTAGCAGTAGTTACAGAGGCACGTAAGTGGCCGATTGACTTATTTAGGGTCCATGAAGGATAGTCATCGGCCTTGTGAAGGTCTAAGGCTTGATTAAGGGAAGTATATTGATAAGCCCTAAAGGCTTATTGATCTGCATGAGGGCCGAGTTAGGGCATAAAACGACATCATAATCATCTCTCGGTGTGGAAACTTGGTTCCAACATCCCCCCATACTGCTTTGGGTGAGACTTCATTCTGCGCTTGGTGGATTGATGCCAAAAGGGCCAATAGTGTAGGGATTTGTTTGGCTAAACTTAACATTGAACCTAGGTCAGGTCCCCCCAAGCCAACATACATGAAAATAAGATGGCTGGAATTTAAAGTTGGTGACCCATTAATGGCATACTTGAGAAAGGATAGGTTTCCAATAGGGACACACAACAAACTTAAGCTCAAGAAAATTGGTTCATGAAAATTTTTGATGAATTATTCTTCTAATACCTAGGACTTAGAACACCCTAAGGACATTGCAATCTCCCCAATTTTCAATGTATCAGAACTACACCCTTTAAAGGAATCATACAATACTATAGTAGATGCACATATAAGTGATGAAGATCATACCAAAAAGTGGAATAAACACATTCCCAAATCAACTTAGAAATAAGTTGAAGCAATATTAGGTCAGAAATTAGTCAAGAAAACCAAATATAAATAGTATCTTCAGTATCTAGTTAAATGGAAACAATAACCAACATAAGATGCTACATTGATGACAACATAAAATATTACCAAGTATGGCATAAGTGTTGAGAATCTATTAGCTTTGACACGGAGTCTATGGTGGAAGATGCTCGATGTCGAAGAGGATGCAACCACAACTGTCGCACCCATGGCCTGACACAAGGTAGGCCATCCAGCTATACACCTGGGGCCTAGGTGTAGACGCAGACCGTATTCCATCGCAGTCTTAGCCATAACCTACCTAGGAACCCCATTACTCTCGACCACCAGCTCACCCCCCGCGACTTGAGATTTTGAATGCGGTTTTGCGGTTTTGCGTTTGTAAGGTTTCGGTTCAGCCTGTGTTAGTTACTCCGGTTCATGATGGAAGCTAGTGTAAACTCCAAAGCAACATGGAGGGCGACCTAATAGACTATTCGGAGGACCCCCTTGAGGGCATCTCCATCTTCGGTAAACCATCCATCAGTGATGTGCACTTTTCGTTCAGCAGTGAGCTCTCAGAGGTAATTGCCCCTCTTCCGTCGCTTTCAGGACAACCCAACTTTGTGATCAACCTTTCGGAGTTACCTGTGACTTATCCGTCTCTCTCTGCGCCTTCCCTAATGCTGTCCTCCCATTTAACTGACCCCGATCCCTCCGCATCTGTACAAGCGGTTGAATCCTCCGGCCTATCCTCCCTCCACCCCCCTGCGGCTATTCACTACCCTCCCCGTTCCCCGCTCAGTGAAGCCCTCCCTTCGCATTCCTTCCCTCCCCAAGAGCTGACCCAGTCATCTGGAAACTACATCACCATTCCACCCCTCCCGGACACCTACCCTCCTGAATCTGAATAGTTTCCTCCAAACCCTAACCCTAACCCTAACCCTAATCCACAAAACCCTCGCCCTAAAGATCACCCTGAACAAGCGGAGATTGCGGAGCCGTTCAGGGGAAAGAAGCAAAGGTGTGTTAAGACTAAGACACAGGACGTTTTCATTGACTGGGAAGAGGATTTCCAGTGGCAGGACACCATGGATATGGCAACGATGATCCTAGCAGGTAGAGTTAGAGGAAGGACCTACTCCGTAGCTAGATTGAAACAATGGGTAGCTAAAATATGGGGCCATCACTTGGCAGACCTACCTATTGTCCAAACTTTTTTCTGCGGCTGGTTTGCTCTCAAATTTGCACCAGATGACCACACAAACTGGGTTCTATCATCCTACTGGCACATCAAACAAGCCCTGGTCATGTTAAGGAGATGGAGCCCGTTGTTTGACCCTGACAGAGATTAGCTCGGGGCAGGGCCAATCTAGGTTAGACTACCTGGTCTGCCCTTACACTTCTGGACCGAGGAAATCTTCAGAAGAATTGGCAATACCCTGGGAACATACTAGGATTATGACAGTTCCTACCTTTCCACAGGAGTCATGGCCTATGCGAGACTATTGGTGCACCAAGATATCAGAGGAGGCTTGCAAGAAAAAGTTACCCTTCACTGGAGAAATTATGATCGGACACAGATTCTGGACTATGAAGGGGTTCCCTTCCACTACAGACTATATCACAAAGTCGGACATCTCTACAAGGACTGCCCTCTCCTTTCAAAAATAAAATCGCGGTCCAGAGGGAAACCCACATCTGTTGAGGGAGCACAGATGTGGAAGGAACAATCAGATGAAGTCGAAATGATCAACGCTGAGTCGGATGGATCCAAGCCTAACCAAGACACGTTGAATAAGTGCGGGACTACACCCCTTCAGCCACCTTCACCTCCACTGACCAGGTCCAAGGCAGCCGCAGGCGGAGCGCTTTCTTTAGGTATGACTTGTCCTTCCTTACTCTCTGCATCCATTAAATTTTCATCTGCATTTTCATTTGTTCCTCTACATCCTGGGACAATCCCTGACTCTATCCACTACTCAAACCTCCAGATCAACCCCCCCATTTCTCAATTGGATCCCCCACCCCTTGTCGAGCCTCCGTCCAATCCCTCGACGCATGAGATCCCCATCCCTGGGACTACCCCTAAACCTCATCACTACCATCTTCACTCTCACACCCGAGCATCTATGATGGATGCCATCGGCCTTTGCATTTCTACATTCTCCTCTACCCTGAAGCCCACCCGAGGTAGACCGTCTTCTATGTCCAAAGCAAAACAGAAGGCAGGTTTGGAGGTGGTTTCTGGGAAACAACTTTCCCTAGATAGGGTCCTTAGAGCACAGAGCCCTCCTCCAGTGTTCCCCCCATGAAGGCTATTTCCTTCAATTGCAAATGGATGGCTAGTCCCGACAAAAAACTAGCGCTAAGGAGACTCCTTCGAAAGGAGCCAGGTGATTTAGTTCTTCTTCAGGAAACCTTGGGTGCAGCTGCTACCATAACACCTCTTCTGGAGTCCATGCTTCCAGGTTGGCAATTCCATGCCTTCGATTTAAATGGACGATCAGGAGGCATAGCCCTAGGTTACAACCCTCGCTCTATCAAGCTGCTGGGAGCCTAGGGAGGCATAGGGTTCTTAGGGGCTGACATATACTCGTCAGAGCTGGGAGCGGATATTAGAATGTTGAACATTTATGGACCCTGCCACCATAGAGAGATCTTCGTGGAAAGGCTACTGGGAACCAACATTTTACAGGCAGACAATCTTATCATTGGGGGAGATCTAAATTTTTCCCTAGATTTCTCAAAATCCTAGGGTCTTCAGGCACAGGCCGACCCCCTAGTGGGATATTTTGAGCAACTCCTCGACTCTCATCAGCTCATCGATATCCCTGTGTCAAAACTAACCCTAACTTGGAGCAACAAAAGAATTGGGGAGGCCAGCCTTGCGAGGAGACTAGACCTATTCCTCATCAAGGAACATCTTTTGGAGAAAGGGTACACTTATCGCCAATGGGTGGGATCCGGTGGACTCTCATACCATTTGCCTATTCATCTTGAAATCTATGGCATCATCAACAAACCTAGAGCCCCCTTCAAATTCAACTCCTCATGGGTGAATGACATGTCTTACACCAGTCTTGTGACAAACTTTTGGAAGACCCACCCACTGGGTAGAAACGGACACATCACTGAGGGATTCGTGGCCAATCTGAAGGAACTAAAGAATATTTCCAAGATTTGGGCTCACAATAAGAGATGTGATGATGAACATCGGGTGAATGAAATTGAAAAGGAGATAGCCAACCTTGAGGAAAATAGTAGGGGCACCTTCCCTTCGCCCGAGCTCAGGGACAAGCTTTTGGAGCTAACAGCACTAAGAGGGAAAATTCTCAAGGACAAAGAGGAAACATGGCGACTGAGAAGTCGGGCTATTTGGCTGAGAGAAGGGGATGAAAATACAAAGTTTTACCATAAATTCGCAAACGGAAGAAGGACCTATAATACCATCTGGAACCTAACAAATGATCAAGGAGTTGTGGTTGACACTTTCCGCCATCTGGCCTCATTGGCCACCTCACACTTTAAGCAAGTCTAATAGAACCCTCCTAATGCTACCCTTGCTGAGGTCATCAGAGTAGTGCAACTGTTCCCTCGTTTCACTGATATGGAGGAAGATGAGCATCTTAATAGGGAAGTTACCATGGGGGAGCTTGAGGCCACTCTAAAATGGTTCAAAAGGGATAAAAGCCCGGGTCCAGAGGAATGCAAGAAATCTAGGAGCATGCACAGGGCCAAGTTGGCTTGATGGGGCGTGACCCAGGTTCAAAAGTGTTTTAGCCAAACAAATCCTGACACTACCAGCCCTTTTGGCAACAGTCTACTGAGCGCGGACTGAGGTCTCACCCAAGGTAGTATGGGAGGGTGCTGGAACCAGGTTTCCGCACCTTAGGGATGTCTTGATGAGGTCTGGAGGGGTCGCAAACCATCCTGTGCACTCGCGCTACCCTGCCCAGCTATCTGGCCTTCACGTAGTCTGCGACAAGGCACTTCCTAGATTCCTTATTATTATTGTGGTTATTATAGATTTGATCTAATTCTTAAGGTCTTTAATCAAAATTTCAACAATTATAACCAGCGCGCGTAACCATAAATCTTAAAGATATGCATAAAACCATAACATAAGAATAAACATATAGATCTCCGACCCAATGCACAATAAATTCAGAAACACTTATCTTTATTAATCTTCTGTTTAGTACAATCTAGTTCCACCCTGTGCACTCAACTGCAGGGGTCCACGCACACAGCTGCGGACTCTACCAGACCTTTGTGCACACAGCTGCAGAGCCTCTACCTCCTACTACAACCCACGACTTCGACTCACAGACTCAGAACAATATTGCATTCACAAACCCATAATACTTAGATCTTTCTCCCAAAAAGATACCTTCTATCCTTAGAGCCTCGCTCTATTTATACATTCCCATGGTCCGTGGACCATAGGTAGGCTGACATATTCTATATTATCTTTACATTATTTTCGGGCGAACAACCCTTTGACTTGACTCATTACAATTCGCGCTTCGTGCACCCAAAATTGCGGGCTTTCAGCCCCAAAACCGTTACACGGGGCCTCCCTTTCCCAACAGGCCATAAACACCAACTTCATAGCCCTCATTCCCAAGTCTAACAACCCCTCATCCTATAATGAATTCCATCCCATCTCCCTCTGTAACTGTCTTTATAATAACATTTCCAAAATCATAGCCAATTGAATCCGCCCCATCCTATCTGCCCAGATCTCCCCTGAACAATTTGCTTTCCTAAAATATAGACAGATTCACGAAGCTATCAGATCAACTCAAGAGGTGATGCAGTCAATACAATCCAAAAAGATCAAAGGCATGATCCTCAAAGCTGATCTCTCAAAATATTTCGATAGCGTAAGCTGGTTATATCTCAGAATGCTCCTTACCCATCTAGGCTTTTCTGTTGGATTTATCAAATGGATTATGTGTTGCATCACCAATGTATCCTTTAGTGTGTTGGTCAATGGGGCAGCTTCACCCTTCTTTGGCTCTGAAAGGGGCCTTAAACAAGGATGCCCCCTGTTGCCTCTACTCTTTCTCCTTGTCGTGGAAGGCCTTAGTAGACTAATCAAGGACATGCATCACAGAGGTAGACTCTCTGGTATGAGAATAACGGAGGATTGTACTATAACTCACCTTCTCTTTGTGGATGATGTTCTTATGTTTCTAAATGGGGGAATAGGTGACCTCACTACCATCTAGAACACTATCAACCTATTCAAAACGGCTACAAGCATCACCATCAACAATTCTAAATCCACTATAACTGTCTTTGAATGCTCCCCCCATGAAATAAACTTTGTGTTACAAAGGTTTCCTTTCACTCTGAATCACATAGACGAGGGCCTTAGATATTTGGGATACAGACTGAAACCACATGGATACAAGATTGCAGACTGGATATGGTTAATTACCAAGCTGGAGAAAAGACTCCATATCTGGTACCACAAATAGCTCTCCAAAGTTGGTCGTTGGTGCTCATCAAAGCAGTTCTTGAGGCCACCCCAGTCTACTGGATGTCTCTTGTATGGATACCTAGAGGCATCCTCAATCGAATACAGAACCTCTGTAGTAGATTCCTTTGGAAAGGTAATCAACCTGGGAGAATATTTTCTTGGGCTAGATGGGACCTCCTATTTATACCCAAGAAATGGGGTGGATGGGGCATCAAAAAATTGGAGGACTTTTCCATTGCATTGGCGGCCAAGCTAGGGTGGCATCTACTTACCTCCACCAGTCTCTGCACCAAAATTGCTACTGTAAAATATATCGCCCCGCTCAGGCCATTGGAGTGGCTGAGATAGCCTAGCTGGAACAAATCAGGGATCTCTAATATCTGGAAAGTGGTTTTGAATGCACTACCCCTTATACGGGATGGTCTAACTTGGAGAATATATGATGGGGCTTCTATCCAAATTGGCCGAGACCCTTGGATAGGATGCGGTAATGCACATCATCTCCCCCTAGAATTACTACAGATCCTCACTAAGAAAGGAATCACGCATATAAATCATGCAGCGAACTCATTGAAATTGTCCTTCCTCCATCAAGCATGGAAGACAGCCTACAACTTTCTCCTCCCCCGACAATGGCATCAAGCATGGCACACCTACACTTCTGCCCTACAGGAATTCCACATCAGGCTCAGAGAAGGGGAGGATGAGATTATATGGGCCATTTCTAAGAGTAGTCGGTACTCCCCAAAATAGGGGTACCTACTATTGGAAAATAACCACAAGCCTCAACTCATTAAATCATGGTGGAAAGACATGTGGAAAATGAAAGCACATCCCCATACTAGACTACTCATGTGGTCTATCTTAGAAAAAAAGGTGCCGACTAGGGAAAACTTGAATAAGAGAGGGCAATATGGCCCATATTGGTTTTTCTTCTGCAAGAACAATTCCGAATACCTGGATCATCTATTTCTGTCATGTTCAGTAACTATCGGCCAATGGACCTCCAATCTTACCCACCTTCACCTGCCTATTATCTGGGGGGGACAGACTACCAAGGTGTTATAGACATATTTGGGCACTTCAACCCCAATCACATATGTCTATAAACCAAGGGTTCTTTAGTCCATAAAAGTGTTTTTTCATACCCTAAAGGATCATGGTCAACTGATTACATCATTTCCCAGAAGTTCCACCTAAAAAACCACTCAGAACTGGCCAAAACTGGACCATACTGACTGCTCCATGGTCAAGGTGCGATGCATACTGTCTTCCTCACTAGCCAGGTGCGATGCATACTGAAATGGTCTTTTGTAGGGTGCGATGAGCGAGAACAGATAAATGGCAGAGACAGTTTGCTAAGTGGAAGCTCATGGAATCTTACAGAAACTTCTCCTGTGACACTTGCCTCCCTGAATTTGCCGAGGGGTGAGTAAGATATCAATGAAATCTCCAAGTGGAACCAAGAACTATCAGTGAATGACACTAATTAAAATTCCAGAGATGACTCACACCCTTGCAAGACATCTATAAATGGATCCCTCATCTGAGAGATCTAGAGGTGGGGAATTTGTAATTTGTAAGGAAGTGTTGTTGGTTTATCTGTGAAAAGAGAAATTGTATTGTTGGGTGATCTTGCTTTTCATGAGGTGAAGAGGGCTTCTATGCTGGGAGGATGATGCTAGATCAGACAGCTGGGTTGTAATCCTCTCTTCTACTATTAATAAAGTTCTTTGAGTTTTCCTCCATATAATCGTGTATTTGTGAATCTTATTGTTTATGAATGCAATTGTATGGTCAATGTGTTTCTAATTTTGCATTGTTTATGATGTTTTAGATGGAGATGCTTTGATGGTTTTCTATTACTTTGACTCTACAGGTACTCTTTAAATCGGGACAAGTAGGAGAGGAGTGACAAATTCTATCAAGGGAGAGATAAATCAAGCAAGGATCCAAGCGAAAGATCCAGGTTGGTCCTCTTTTCTTCTCTCTTATCTATTACACTTAAAGGAAATCGCAAATTGCTTTGATTATTTGTTTCTAAGATAGCTACCCATCTTAGTGGGACTAGCAGTTCGAATCGACACTAGTTTTCTCGGAAACACAAGGAAGCTTCGGCAAATTGGTGGACATCTACTACATCGCCCAAAACTAGAAACCTCCCCCTTCTCATCTGTTGGGAAATCTGGATAGCCAGAAATCGCTACATCTTCCTTGACACCGCCCCTCATTGGACTTCCATCTTAGCCAAAATTATAGCCGACTACAACTCTCTCCCTGAGGACTTGGCCGCCACACCTCCCAGGAATATCATTCTTGAATCCATAGATCACTCAAAGCCCTGGGCATATTTTAATGGCTCCGCACAAGCTACAGGATGTGGTGGTGGGGCTATATTACACATTTCGGAAAACCATAATTATCATATTCAAATGGGACTTGGGAATGGAACCAATAACTTTTTTGAACTCTCCACGACATACTACCTAATCAAATTTTCTATAGAGAAAGACTGTCATAATCGGCAAATCTTTGGTGATTCCAAAATTGTTTGTGACTAGGTAAACAAAACCACAACCTATCACACATTCACATTGGGACATATATTGGCTTAAATTCATAGATGCATCTTACATTTTGACAGTTTTGTTTGTCATCACATCTACAAGGAATGAAACACCATCGCTGACCAACTTTCCAAAACGGCAGTGATCAGGCCACGCAACATCTGGTTGATACAGGAGCAGCAGGGAGAAGAACATTTCCAGTACTACCACCAACCATATATGGACCATGCAGACTAGGCCCAATATGAGCCTGAACTTATGAAAATCAAGTCTCTCTTATTTTTTCTATTTTGAACTATGTATATACATAACATTACATGTTTTTAGGAATACTCTTTGTGTAGAGTATGTTTAATTTTGACTCAACTATGAAGTACTATTTAAAATATTGTCTCCCTGCATGGAGATCTTATTTTGGGATCTAAAAATTTTGAACTGGCACACAACCACATCTTATGCATATGCACTTTGCATCTACAGCATGTAATTTTCTTATTTTTAATGAAAATTACAAATTTTCCAAGGGGAAAAAGTGTTGAGAATCTGATGATAATATATTTTCTTCCCCAAGAGTTTGATGCAAGGGCATCTACAATCCAAGATCATTCTTGACCTATTTGTGTTAAAACTCATTTACAAAGGGATTTGGTTCCCTAATTTTTTTACGAAGGGAAGTAGGGTTACTTAAGCCATATAAATTGTAATCTTTTAGTCATAGCCTAGAAGGAATCTTTGTAGTTAGGAGGGATGTTATCAAATTCCTATGTAATAGGGAAATCTAGCTAATTTAGGGATATTTTTAGAAGTTATCTTTGGAGCTTGTTGAATATTGTTTTATGAGAAATTTTCTTCCATGTAATGAAATAGATGAGAAATAGATTTCTCAAGAACAGAGGTAGGATTGCATAAATAAAGAGCAAGATATTGCACAAAAGAAGGGCAAAGAGGAGAGAGACTTGAAATAGAGTTGAGCAAGCTCAAATATTGTAAATTTTATTTCTAATAATATCAATATCAATGTGTGTTTCCATACATATGATTGAATCTATCATGATTGAATATAGAGCAAGCTTGCAATATGAAATGTGTGTCTTTGAAAATCAAACAGATGAGTGTAGAGTGGCTAAGGTTCAAGTCTCAATGTTAAAATCTATACAAGAAAATATGAGAAAAATTCTACTTTTTTCAATAGTTCCATGAGTTGACAATGACGAAAGCCTTTCACGCCAATTTTTTTGTTTATCAACCATCAAGCTTAATTGGAGATAACATTCATTTCCCAATAAAACCTTTGTCAATATGATCTAGCAAGTATCAAGCCTATCCCATCAGCTAACAGGCCCAATAAACAGGTTAATTGACGACAATTGTAGTTTATGTTCATCACTATTGGCCTAACGCAAAAGTGTAGAAGGTTGCGGGTATTATGATAGGCCTAATACCTTTTTATTTGAGCTCTTGGTCATAACATTGGTCATATATTGTTCCACTTATCACCTAGGAGCTAAGGAAATTTGTGGTTCCCAAAAAGTGGGTTTTGGGATTTTTTCAAAGGAAAGAAAGTGTATGTTCAAATGTGATGTTGCGTGCATGTGGTGTTTTCTACACGTTGTGCAAATGGTGTTCTGTACATGTGTTGTTGTGGAAATGTGGTGTTTTGTACATGTTTTGCAGGTGGTGTTGTGTACATGCTGTATAGGTGGTTTTGTATACATGTGGTGTTGTTGTTGAATGTGATTCTGCATTTGACACTCTCAAAGAGAAGCTAGTAAGCGCATCCATTTTGGTTTATCTCTATTGGAATAAAGAATTCCATGTTCATATAGATGCATCTGAGTTTGGGTTAGGGGTTATTTTGATGCAACTGGGAGAAGGAAACTTGGATCATCTCATTTATTTCACTAGTAGAAAACTTTCTACTATGGGGAAGAATTATACTACTACAGAAAGGGAAGCTCTTTCTATGGTGTACTCACTCCAAAAGTTCCAACACTATCTATTTGGGGGTTCATTTAAATTTTTTATAGACCATTTGAATCTGAAGTGCTTAGTTAATAAACCTGTGCTTGAAGGGAGAATATGTCATTGGATTTTTCTATTCCAAGTATTTACCATTGAAGTCATTATCAAGCTGGAAAGATTGAATGTGGGTCCAGATCATCGATCTCGCCTTGAACTAGGAGAATCAGGAGGTTCAGTTGATGACCAATAGCTTGATGAAAACTTATTTCAAATTGAAGTAGTTCCCAATTACTTGGAAGATATTTCATTATTCCTCACAACAAGTCTGTGTCCTAATGAATATACATTCACTCAAAAGTGGCGTATTGTAGTTCATGCTGCGAGCTATCAATTGATTGTGGGACAGTTATACAAAATGGGACTTGATCATATTCTGAGAAGATGTGTCTTGTATCATGAGAGAGAGGATGTTCTATGGGAATGTCATGCAAGTGTTGTAGGAGGCCATGTTGGAGGAAAATCTACTGCTCATAAAATTTTACATGCTGATTTATAGTGGCTGACCTTATTCAATGATGCCAAGGAATATGCAAAGAAGTGTGATGTTTGACAATGGGTTGGTCGACCATCTCGGTGGGATGAACTACTTTGGATCCAGTTCGGAAAATTGAAGCATTAAAAAAATGTGTGGTTTATTTTGATGGACATATCAGTGCACCTGATTGTCATTCCCATGAAAGATATGTCATTACTGCAACATATTATCTAACACATTGGGAAGAGGTATCTCATGTTAAATATTGCATTGCTGATACAACTACATGATTCATCTTCAAGAACATTAGCACTAGGTTTGGTTGTCCTAAAATCCTTACTAGTGATCAAGGTTTTCACTTCATTAATGATACGTTTCGAGTGCTTCTATAGAATTTCACGATTCAACATCAGAAGAGAAACCCTCATCACCCACAAGAAAATCGAACTGTCGAGGCTTAGAAAATGGAACTATTGAGGCTTTTAATAAGATCTTAGAGAAAGGTCTTACTAAAATATGTTCTACGAATAGGGATGACTAGGATGAAATAATTCCAACAACGTTATGGTCTTATCGCACTACAACTAAGTGTTTGTATAAGTATACACCTTTTCAATTGGTTTATGGAAGAGAAGTAGTGGTTCCAATAGAATTCATAGTCCCTAATATTTTTATTGGTCATGCTACCAAGATGTTGAAAGATAAATCTATCCTGGAGAGATTGCAGGAGTTGTGGCAACTGGATGAACAATGCTTCCTTGTAGATTTCCATCAAACAGTTGAAAAAGAGAGACAAGAGGCTTGGCATGACCAACATATTAAGAAGTCATTTTCCTTTGGAGATTGTGTCTTACTTTATGACAACAAATATCTGAAGCATCCTGGTAAGCTACAAATGCATTAGGTTGGCCCGTTTTATGTTGCGGAGATTCAAGACTCAAGAGTTGTTAAAATTGCTCAGTTGGATGGTATCCTTTTACCTGGTTGGGTGAACGACGCACACTTGAAACCCTACTATGGCCCATAAACTTCCTTTTTAAACACTCTCTGAAAAGGGAGTATTAGTTAGGTTTTTAGGATAGTTGTGTCACTTTTTAGTTTGAGTTTGTTATTTTTGCCAATTGTGTCAGCTTTAATTAGAGTCGGTCTTTTTTGTTTATCATGTCAATAAAATGTTTTCGTTGTGACCTAACGCAATTAATTGTAGTCGAGGAGGTCTTCTCGTGCAATGTCATTTCATTTAACATTAATACTTGTCTTTTTAGCCATTAAGTCCAGTATTGTCATAGTTGATTCACAATATGATTTTCTCGTATTTCCATAGGGTTTTTAGTTAATTCTTGATTTTGTTTGTCAATCATTTAAGTCTTTAGAGAAATTTGAGGGGTTTTGACATAATCATGGGGGATTTTGGGTCCGTAGGAAATTTATGGGCTAACGGTTAAGTCATTTGAAACTTCTGCTGCACATTTCTATATAACCCTCACTATTTGTCCTTTTCATGTCATTCCACCTGAAAGATTCTCGAGTATTTCATCATGGCTTTTGTGTCATCCTCTTATGAGTTTCCACCTTGTTTTTTCCCCCAGCACACTTCGTTTACAGTCATCATTGTTGGGCACGGGATCCCCCAAGGCAAGTTTTGGGGCATAAAGCCCCAGTTTTGACTAAGTCCAATGTAAAGACTCCGCAATTTATGGGTGCGAAGCGCGAAGATTTTAATTGAGTCATAGGGTTGTCCGCCCTTACTTTTGTAATGTAATGTCAACTTGAGAGTTCCAGCCATGGTATGTGGACCATGGGATTGCATAAATAGAGCAAGGCTCTAAGTTGTAAAAATATAGAATAGAATGGACAGATGATTTTGATGGAATAGAAGTCTAAGTGAAAAGTCGAGTCTTTGGGTCATAGGGTAGGAGGAGGCTCTGCAGCTGAGTGCGCAGAGGCCTAGTAGTCTACAGCTGAGTGCGTGGACCCCTACAGCTGAGTGCGCAGGGTGATTCGAGTCTGTAACTAATTGAAGAAGTAATAAAGAGAAGTTTCTTATCATTCTGTGTATCTTTTTCCTATTTTATGCATTGAAGTATATTGGGTATGAATTGCACATTTACTATTTATTTGTTGCACGGACTTATATGCATGTGTTGAATAAGCAAATATAAGATAAATATATGTTTACGCGAAGTTAGCTAACAGTTAAAAGAAGATAAGTAAGATCCGTGGTGGAACTTAGGAAAAACACGTAGATCGTTGCCTTAGCAGTGCGAAAGCACCTCATCCCCTGGTTAGGACTACGCGAGGGTGATTGTAACTGATAGCGAAGATATCACAGATCAGGAGAGAGCACGAAGGGACTTGCGTAAAGCTGATTCACAGTTGGACTCAAGCGACACCTCAGACATCTAAAGGGTGCAAAAACTTGGTTCCAGCATCCCCCCGTACTGCTTCGAGTGAGACCTCAGTCCGTTCGCCACGGGCTGTTGCCAAAAGGGCTAGTAGTATAGGGATTTGTTTGGCTAATTAACTCCGAACCTGGGTCAAGCCCCACCAAGCCAAAAAATGGTTCCATTTCCAGGACCAGAATCTGCATAGAGATGTCTGATGTCGCATCACTGGAATCCAACTAAGAAGGAGATCGAAGGGCAGTTGGACAGGAAAATTCACGAATTCGTAGCACAAGAGAACATGAATCCGTGACTATCGAAAGAAAAGTGGTTAGACTGCTACCTGTACACAGAGATCCACAAAATTTTCTTCGCGTCATTCCCTACCTATTTGTACGAGTGGATCGCGAAGCTAGCAGATAGCCAAGGAAGGTGGAAGCTTGACGGACATGTTGTGTGGACCCCAAAGTTGGTGCATAGATTGGAAGTATCAGAGGATAAGATCGTGCGCGCTGTTGATCACTAGCTTGATCGGATTATAGGAGGATTCATTTTCACGGTAGATACTTCGGTCAGCTATAGCGAGGCAGCGCAACGCTTTCTCAAAGGACCGCAAGGTAAGTAAATAAAGTCTCTGAACACTTTGACTAAAATGCTATTGTGCGAAAAGCGGATTATGCAGTTAAATTGATGTTTGGGACTACGCGAAGTGGGATAATTTATAGAAACAAAGGAAGTGCAAAACTAGATACTAACCCCTTGATTTCACCTCAGTGAGGGGACGAGGAAGAGCTCGCGAAGGTATCTCCACGAAGTGTGATCCATTTGATAAGGTAGAGGGTTCCACACATACCACCCCCACCCACACCACCGCCAGTTTCACCGTCATCGCATCCGCTTCGCCTGTACCACCACCATGTTTTAATATGGCGAGCTCGATAAAGTTGCCT